>CM065395.1:14050000-14282500 GCA_033060915.1 Euryodendron excelsum | reverse complement strand
AAAAGACTCTCCATCATCTTTAAACCATGATACACAAATAGGAACCCTCTCTTTTGCCCTAACCTGGCTGGGTTTGGTGGAATTATTAGGGCTCTCTTCAACCATAGTCTTGTTTATTAGGTCTCTCGTGGCAACTAGCCCTAGCAGTACGATTCTGATCCCCAAATATGTCTTTGAGGCTTTTTGAGGCCCTTAGCTGCTTGAAGCTCTTTAAAAAACTCTGCTATTGAATAAGAGAATTTATTCATGTTGTAGTTTAGGCAAATTTAGCTCATTCATCATCTTCAGACCATGATCCCTTATTAGGGTCTCTTCAACCATAGTCTTGTTTATTAGGTCTCTCGTGGCAACTAGCCTAGCAGGCCCCAAATATGTCTTTGGGATAGCCTGGGTATACTGATGTGATGTTGCAGAACATTCGACATAAATGCCAAAATGTAACACCGCAATATCTCATCAGCCTTTATCCACTTCTGGTAAGCCCGAGTTTCCTCATCAGTTGTCCCCTCACTAGGTTCTGGTGGATAGAACTCAGTGATCATGAATGTTTCCTCTTTAGCAGTCAGCATAATATCTAAATTCCTTTTCCAATCAATATAATTTGATCCAATTAGTTTTTTTTCTTTGAGAATAACCACAAATGGATTGAAAGCCATTTTAATCCTGAGAATCACATATTATAACAAAATATGATAAACAATAATGAACTTAGAATTCAATCATTAAAATATAATTCCCTCTACCAATATTTTAAAAGAATCTGCCAGCAGCCTAGTATACCGTAAATAGCATGCCTCGATGGGAAGTCATCTACTATTCAACATTTATCTAGACAGGTCAATACCTATTAACTTTACTAGCTAGGCAAGTAACTATGCCAAGTAAAATTAAATAGCTGACTTAATTTCGGTCCTATAAATAATAGCAGTGACTCATATGGTAAAAATACTATTATTTATAGCTAAGTGTATACCATCACTAAATTTTAGACCTATTGTTCCGTATTGAGTTACTCAAACGGAGAGTTAACCCAATACTAACAATTACTAGAGTTTATACTCAGTGAGTCCATAACTTATTTCATCCGATGGGGAGGTTGATACTAAAACCAACATATAGAATAAATTACTTCACTTATAAACTAGTGATGGAGACCGTGTGATTTATACGTAATACATTTTCTCATCCACTTAGATATTTAATGCATGAAAATTTTCATGTGCTTAATTATCCAATAAATATAATATTTCAATATTGATGACTCATATGTGTACAATAAATAAAATTTTAAAATTTCTTAATTTAAAAAAAATATTTAAATTAAAACACGTGAATTAATTTCACTCTCTAATTGAACATTTATAAACCAAAATTGAAATTTTAAATTTATATAATTAAAACACAACTTAAAGGTTATTTATCTATTATCCATGTTCGCTCATGTTAATAACATAACAATCAAGAACATAAAAAATAATAATCATAGGCAAACAAGATATAATCAAGATCCTGACGATTATGGTCAAGAAGTCACTCTAAAGTGATAGAGAGTCCAACCACACCATGACAACACCAAGAATATTTGTTTTCCACTTCACTAATGCACGGGAGTTTGGAGGCAGTGCCCCTGATGATGGGGATCAACCTGCCCGGTCAGGTCGCGGGGGTTCAAGGGTTGCGCCACCAGCGGGGCTCAGGGCTGCTACCCCTATAACAAAAACGAAATACCGCATCATGTTCTTAGGAATTTTTCTCACGTCTTTAGGGTTTTTTTAATTTTCTGCTTAGTTCTTGTACCACTATTGTTCCTCCATCTTCGACGATTACAACATATCATATTCTCCATAACAGTTGAGTTACAAAATACAAGAAATCAAAATCTCCAAAACAGTGAAGTTCCAGAATACAAGAAATCAAAATTTTCAAAACAGTGGAGTTCCCATGCTTCGAAAAATAATTGTTACATCTGATTCTATGACTTCGTCAACCGGAGTTCACAATCTAAAAATCAAGTAAAAACCACAATCACACAAGATATATTCATGTGACCATAATAACTAGGCAGAACGCTATAAAACAGAGATTAGCACAAACCCACGTTCTACTCTAAGCATGCATGGAACTAATTTTCGAAGAACATAGTAGGTATTATACGTATATAGTATCAACCGAGGCTCTAATACCAATTGTTGGGGACTGCAAAATTTTTCACAACTCGACTATAGTGCATACACATAATACTAAAAAATCTAATTTGATTAGCAGAAATTAATGTACATGATTAGAATCTTACCTTCAAGATCTCTCTGGTTTGATCCTGAATAGTAGTAGGTATGAACTTTGAAATCCTTCTGCTTTGATCTCAAACAACAAGTAACAGCAACAAGCACGAATCAGTTGCTCAAATTCAACCTTCAGATTTCTGCTATATCCCTTATGCATACCTTACTCTAGAGAGAGTGGGCTCACAATTGTTAGGGTTTCTCTTCCTCACAAAAATATGTATCTCTTAATTATGAGCAAGTGTAACCCTAACTGTTCTTAGAGTGCGTATATATAGGGGTTATAGTAGAGACCATAGGATTAGTATGACTAGGGCTTCCTACTCAAATAAGGATTCCTAATTTAGCCAGAACTAATCCCTAATTACCTAAATTATAATTTATATCACTAACGAATTATAATTGCATTCCTTGTCATACTAGAAATTATATTTTGAGTTCCATAGTATTAAATACTTGTTTATTTCCTCACTTTAAGATGACATATACCTATCTATTAAATTAAATTAAATTAAATTACTAACAATTAAATTTAATAGACTTATTTAATTTCTTGAGACCTTCTACTTAACTTATTTGATATATCGGATTCATAATCTATTCGCAGGATTTGACATAATCAAAACTTATAAGTTTCCTCAAGGGAGTATTATCAATCCCTATACTGGGATGTGGACTCCATTAATGATTAATATTCACAATACAGGCAATGTTATTATCCAACTCACTGAGTTTATTGATCCACAAAGAATCTCACTCTTCTGTGAATCAAAACAATAAACATTAAATACATGTGTTTATTTATTATATTAGGATTAATAGTATAAGCACTCATAATAATCATGAGGTATTAATTGTTTTATATAATCAGTATTAAAACAATTATCTCAACATTGACATGTTCAATACACACAAAGTGTATTAGTATAAGTATTGGAACTATACCGTTTCCCATAGTCAAGACAGATCTATTAAAAACTTGTGCTACAATCCTACTGATGGTGTGTAAGCCGTACTCTACACACTAAATCATCTACAATATAGAATAAGAGGCACACATACACAATCATTAAATAAATAATGCAAGACAAACATTGCTTACATATATTATCATTAAAATAGAATAGCTAATTTATTAATAAATTCTAAAGTCATTACACATAACATGTCTTTTAGTATAAATCCGTAACATAGTTATCGAATTAATATGGTAGTATTTTTTGAATTGTCACCCTTTCAATATGGAAACTTTAAAAGTTATTAAAGATAAACATATATCAAAGGACATACGTCTGTTAAAAGAAACTTTAAAAGTCATTAGTTTATTTTGTCTATTATGATTTTTTTAGTATATGTTGCAATATACTTAAGATCATATATTTTGATATAAGCACAGTTTCATTGTAATGAACTTACAACATATAATCTTTTAGTTAAGAAAAAAAGATATACATATGAAAAAAATTTAATGATGGTTCATTAGTAGGAATAAATAATGATGCACTAATTGATTTCATATTGTATGAATCTATTCGGTTATATAAAACAATTACCCAAAAAAGGGAAAAAGGAAAGAACAAATACAAAATTTGAGACACATAAAGTGTACCAACTTTTTATTAAATAGTTTTATATAAATATTATTCATGTATGGAATTAAAAGGTTTATCTATATTTATTATAATTAACTTATGAAAATTCAATTAATTTTCTTTCAGTATTAATTTATATTTTCTCAAAAAAAAAAGTGTAAAAACATTATTTTATTAATTTGAATGACTATTTCTTGATATATATTAGACATATGTTCATATCTTTCTTTTATAATTTATATTTATTTTTTTAAATCTTGAATATAACTCAATAAACTTATTGTCAAAATTTTTTAATGTATTTATTTTCAATAAGCAAATATCTATTAAAAGTGTAACTTAATAGTTAATACATAAATTGCTTTTCTACATTTTTTTCTCTTTATGGCTATTATAGTATAGAAGATATTGTTAACATGTTTAGTCCAAATAACCTTCAATATGAATGTTATTCTATAGACGTTGTATCGTTTAGTATCATATTTTAAACACACAATCCTATAAAACTTTGCGTTTGTAAAAAATTATTTGAAAGATCAACTTTTGATTCTATATTTGTAGTCCTCGCAGAGCACGGGTATACTGCTAGTGTTTTCATAATAGAAAATGCTATTCTTCCAAAAAATTTGTATAAAAAAGCTTATCAGAATGATGTAATAGTAACATTATTATAATTCAAACCCATTATGATGCGTGTTAAGTTTTAAGATGAATTATTCTTATCCAACCATATCATTATAATGATAATTAATTTTTCTGTTTGTATAGCATTAGGGCAAGATATATATTTACTAGCACCGTCCTTAAATAAATAAAGAAGGTTTGGCGGACCTCATCAGCCCCCATTTTAGGACCCGTTTGGTAAATCTTTTTTTTTTTTTTTTTTTTAACTTTTTTGGTTTTGCTTTTTGATAAGTAAAAAGTTAATTTTTGTTTTTTTGTTTTCACAAGTTAAGATAAGCAAAAAAATAAAAAAAATTTAATTTTTTTACTTATAAAGTAAAAAAAAAGTTAGGCCAAAAATTTTTACCAAATGAGTCCTTAGTTCCATTTCATCATTTAGCGATTGTTGGATCACCCATGTTTAGTGCCATGTGACCAGAATCAGTGTGAAATACCTACCAGAAAATAAAAGAATTGGCACTAACATGAAGTTTGAATAGATCTGCCACCTAATGCATTAAAGAAATGGGCAAAAGCATTGAAGTAGAGATGAAGTTGTCAACATATTGTGGCCAAATTGGTGGAATGGCAACTAATTTAAAAAATATAATGTTTTTAGAATTTCTAGAAACAAATTTATCTATTTTAAGATTTTTGAGAAATTAAGTTTACCCAAATATTCAGTGGAACTTCATGTGAATACAAAATCCTAATCTCTGTGTTTTCAGAGATAGTTTGGAATTTCTATTGTTGCCTGTACTATAAACCTTAAGAGGCCCTTGAAATGGCTGCGTGATTATACAAATTAAAGCTTTCACAAAAGTATATCTATTGTTTGAAATATATATGAAGAGTTTAATTTTGATGCACTGTCAATGTAAAGATTATTTACACAAACATGTATTAAAAATGCGACAAATGTCATTTAAAATTTAAGTACAACACAAACATGCATTGCCCATGGACAGATGTAGTATTTTAATGCATGCTTTATGTAAAAAAAAATTTACACTGACAGTGCATCAAAATTAAACTCTATATATGAATATTCATATGCACACATATATGTATATGATTCATGGAAGTAGGTTGTTGGCTGGCATTGCATTTGAAGGATTCCATAAATAATTTTTTACAGAATTTATTACCAGAATAATCTGGTTGAAGGAGAGTCATTCACTTTAAAACAAAACGCTCGTCAAACAGTTTTTTATTACAAACAAATCACTCACATCGTTCTGGTGAATTTTTTTTTTAAAAAAAAATAGCTTTTTCCTTGTAATTTAACTAGGCATAAAAGTCATTTTTTATCCTTCCCTCCCCTCCCCTATTTGAGTGTGGTTAATTGTAGCCTTCTCTTTGTAAGGTTTTGTAGCAAAATAACTAGTATATCACCGACATGTCTTTATCATATATGTCTCGTATGTGACCATTAAAATTGGACGAATTTGATTTAGGATGTATTTAAGAAAGCAAAGGGGCCTAACATTATGTTACTGTGGTATGTTCCAGTTCACCAAACTCTTTAAATCAAACCTAGCCACAGACCATTGATGTAGTCACTTATTATGATAACGGAACTTTGTAGCAGCGGTCCATTTCATTATTCTTTTTTTTTTTATAAATAATTTGAAAGTAAAACCAGTCACTGATATTATATGTTAAGTTTAATGTGTTCCTCTTTTGACCAGTGACTAGTCTCTAGATAGATTCAGTCTCATATATATTAACCATTATGAAGTACTATATTTGTGTCACTTTCACCTATTATGAAATTGTATTGATAGACATACGAGAACTCAGGTTTATGATCGATAGAGGGCCACGGTCATTAGCATCGATCCAGTAGAATGTTTAAGTTGCAGAAGCGATTCTTGAACATACCTTCTTGGGTTTTAAACTTGAAGAACGACCCAAGATCTTGAACCCTAATATGCTCCATGTGTAACCTGTGATTAGTTCTGTGACGTACTTGCGGTGGAGTGTAATCAAACTCTTATGAAGCCAAGAACATTGATATTATCCACAACTTAAGAGCACTCACAACTCTAGTTTCTATGGGAGAGATTTTTTTCTACAGAGAAGAGAGTAATGAGCCAATCGATACACTGCACATTCTGTAACATACGTATATACAGAATTAGGGGGGGGGGGGGAGGGGGAGGGTTATACTGTACAATAACCACTCTTAACTTTATCTATGAGTGGGTGGTTCCAATAACCACCACTCATAGATCATGGGTTTGGGTTAAGCCATGCCCATGCATGTCGGAACCGACTCAAATACCAACATCTCCCACTCGCACATAGGAATGCACAAAGCAATAATATCAACCTCTCAACCATTCTAACATAATTGTGTGAGATCATACTGCAAATGAGTCGTGCGACCGCTGAATACAAAAGGTGTGGGAGTTCTACACCAAACTTAATAAAGCTAGCATAGAGACATTAACCACGACATAAATGAAAGTGTCTTAAGTACCCTGAATCTATCAAGTCACATTGATTAGGCATTTCATCCCCTCTAGATGCATGCCTAACCCCTTGAGGTCAACATATACATATACTTATATCTTAACACAAGAAAGCAAAATAAGTTAGCCATATGTGTATAAAGCTTAATGTAATAAATTATCCTTCCTTCGCCCTTATGCCATTCGAATAAAGACTAATTGCTTTCCCAGCAATGTTCGAAAGGCCGAATCAATCATGACTGTAAGGTTTCATGCCAAAGTAGTTATATTACTCCTTTCACCTCATGGCATAGTCAAAAGTCACAAAGGGTATAATAACATTTGTCACTAAAAAATGACATGTAAGAACTCACGTGGTGAAGAGGCAGGGAATTCATTCATCTCCTTAAAATGGTCGGTAAGCACATGTAGTACGAAATACATGCTACGGTAAAGAAACTCTCCCAAAGAGCTTATGTCAAGCTACCAACATCATATAAATCTAGGTCTAGTCACTTCACAAGCGCCTAACTCGAGTGCTTTACAAGCTCGCCATTCAGAAGCGCCAATAAAAGTCTTGTATTTGGCTGTCTATAACAGGCATGATGGATATGGGGTAATAACCATCATCGGCCTCGATTGTCAGGCCTCATCTAGTCTAGAAAAAAAAATAGGGCGACAGAATAGTCTATAGCATCTCAATTTTGCATGCTCTCTGCAGAGCGCCAAAAGCAATTGCTCAAGTGAGTGAGTCAACCTTCCTTGTTGACATACTTATTGTGTGTGCTAACATAAAATACTATAACCAAAATAGCAATATAATCAATGCATGGATAAACAACAGATGGTAATTGTATGCAATAATATCCCAATTACAACATATATAAATATAAGTGATTAACTAAAAAACAAAGTGCGAGTTAGGATCACTTTCTCTTTGCGCAACTATATCACTGTTGATCCAACAACTATCAACTGAGTCACAAATGTCCAAGTTGTCGCCTTAGCTAGCACAACTAGAAAATATCCAATTTGCACTAATGAAAGTTGCCATCTTCAATAGCGCAACTGCACTTAATCAAGTGCTAATACTATTAGTATAGTGCATACAATCCCTTAAAGACACGTAGTATCTTCTAGACTGCATTGGATGAGCAAAACTAGAACTAAAACTATTTTCTGCTGTCTAACCAAGACATGAAGCACATGTCAGACTGAGTACGCACAACATAGTACACTCTAGAATCTCAATAGCATGAAAACAGTGTACACAAACCGAATATGCACCGTGGCACACTTTAGGTTCCAAACAATAATAGATCAAGGAACTTCAGCCAAGTATACACATAGCACACTTGAGGCTCAATAACTATGTAATAGTAAACACAGGTCATCCAAATCCTATATTAGAGTCTTAGGATTCATCTTAAGGTTCAGGCTCTTGCCATTCAACATATATGTTAGAGTTAGCTTATCCTTAGATGGCGATAAAATAATGTTTAGCTCGCAATATATATGATTATCAATCAAATGAAAAGTAACTTTCCTTGGACCATTGGATATACACAATGTGTCTTTCAATCATCATTAGTCCATTGAAGCAATTACTCGATAAAAATTGAGACACCACAATTTGGATGTATTTTATGCCATAAATAGATTATCGAAGCTCGCAACTATCGCATGCAGATCTATTGTATTAATTAAATCCCCACGGATATAAACATCCAATTTTCTATTAAGCAAATGTCATCCTAATGTCCATAAGGCAAAGTTTCTGATTTGAACGCATGATATGGCTAGAACAAGTTGAATTTAGGCAAATCTCACTCCTAATGAGGAGTTCTCCTCGTAGTCTACACCCAACTAAAAGATGTAACTATATTCACCACTAAGCAAGATTGTACCTATTAATGAAATCCTTCATCTTGTGCATAACTTTTCAGAACCAAGTGTTCTAATCAATCTTGCACTCTCAATGAGAGTCAACCAAGTCCCAAACAAGGTTAATCCTAGTAAACTATATCTAAAGGTATATAACACCATTCCATTCCCACTAGCAAAGAGATTATAGAGTTTCTAGCGCAATCCTGAGCTCAAAATCATATTGTTAGAAACCATGTAAAACTTTCCTCTCAATCAAACTAAATGATGATGAGGAATAGTTCCATCTATGCTACCATGCCATCGATAGTTCTAAGAATCCTTATCTAATGGAACTAATCCACCCGTTGACAAGATGCTCCCACTGTCCCTAAGAGATTAAAGAATTTCTTCCTCACTCTCAACTAAGCTATAACAGTGCTTTGTATAAAATCCTATTTAATAGAGCTCAAAGTACTCTATTATCTCACTAGTATTAGGGATATCCTTCTCTCAGGAAATCAGTATACATGACTCAAAATCAGTCTCACATTCATCATGCTACTTACCAGATGACCCTTAGAGTTCTTGACAGCATGACCAACTACGAGCCTATCTAAGGTTAACTTCTTAATCCAATGAGAAATATGAGCTACAAAAAACTAGAGCTTGAATTGGCTAAAATAGGCTCTTTATTGGTCCATAACTCAAATAGATGAAAAGAACTGACACGGAGAGCACATAGTTAAGAATGTAGGCATCAATCTAAAATTCACGTCTTACATTGAAAATGTGAAGGTCATTTTATGCGATCATCAACTTAACGATAACCAATAATAATTATTTCATTCCTTTTGCTGTAACATATAAGGAATTATCAAATATCCAAACATTCTCTTTTCACTTCACAGAGCTCTCAAAATGTTCAAATAGATATTCACATCATTAGTTAGTCATTTGAGCTTTAATGCACATGTCTAAATGATCCTCAACCCTATCATGTAGTGTTAAAGCAAGTTAATGCTTTTGATATTTTGAAAGATCATATAGGTATGATCCAAAAATTCCAAACTTGACATTACCAGTATGCATAAAACTATCTATATATGTGATGAAATAGGAAGCTCAAAATGCTCTCACACCCACAGAGTCATATATGCTGTGTAACAGATGTCCTACTGTTCTATCATAAAGTTTCCTAACAAGTAGTTTCCAAAGATCCAAACATGTATCTCACGATACATTAGAAATAGTCAGGCCTGTTATGGTAATAATTGAGAACAAAACTAGCCAAATCATTAAAGCACAGAAAAGAAGTCATGGATATTCCAGCGAGCCTACATCGCAAATCTAGTAATATGTGCTAAACCAAGAGCACATTCATTCTAGAACTATTATCCACACTAACTTTCTTGCTTAAGGACAATACGTGTTGATATTCCACATATATATTTTATTCTATTTATCGTTCTGTGGCCAGTTGATTCAAATACTAGGATCCATACAAGGAGAGAATCAGCAACTAACTCATGACCCCACAAAGTAGTCAATACAAGAAACTCAACCAGGGAGTATCCTTTTTGACTTAGTGCATACACTAACAGAGAATTTAAAACATTTCTCAGTTATATGAACCATCTTAGCCTCAACCTTTTTGCCACCATGCTACACTGAATGCCCTTAGTGGTCATCGTCTCTTATAGTCATAAGTCTAGCATTAATAACCTGTCCAAAAATCATATAGTCTGTAACCTAAGTAGGTGCTCATTCCCCACCTGCGACAGACTCACTCAAATAAGCTGTGTCTACAGATTCTATAACCTTCTAGCACTTATCCATATGCCAAGCAAACAATGTCACTAGATTATGTAACCTTTAGATACTAATCCAGAAGCTGCGTTATTGGATTATGCAACATTGAAAACAGGTGCTCATTCATAACCTAAGCACTAAACACTCATTATTTGGCAAATTCTCATTGATTAGATCATGACTGTGACAACCCTTAAAAGCAGCTTCATCCAATGATATAGCCCTTTAAGGTGTCGATCAAATAGTTAACCCGCTAAACTTATATGTTAAGATCAAAACAGAAACCAACATCACGACTTACGACATTTAGTGGACAGGTTCACCATATTGCAACTCGCCAATCAAATGAAAGTATAGGCCACTCATCTAAGTGCATACAACTAGGTTTCCTATGCCAATTGTGGTAGGCAATAAGATCACGGTGATGTTGCGTTATGTTGTCAGGCTCAAACTTAATCATAATTTGGTCAACAATCTTTAAGACCTATAGCTCATCCACAACATTAGATATGATGGTACCATAGCATAGTTATATCTATCTGATCACTGTACTTTATCTCAGTCAATTACTAAAGATCATCTAGATGCGCATGTGATACAAGCACACACATAATTTTGCTGCATGAACCTAAATTAAATAATGAAATTTTCATAAGTCACAAAATTGAAAGTTCACTGAGCTCTGTAATCATTTGCCATGCCACAAGCGACCATTGTCAAAAATTTTAATTTAATTTAGATGCAAAATATCAATTTTTTTAGAAGTAGTGTTGCTCTTCCACCAAGAAAACCTCTCACTTCAACGTATTGTTTTGATTTTTGGGAGTGAAATATGTAAATTTCTCTCTATTGAGTCCATGCCTTGATTTTGATAATAACAAAACTTTGTTTAAATGTCTAATTAATGTACTTAGTGTGTAGATAATATCATGCATTGATTAGATTATGACTTAAAGCTTGAATATATTGAAGAACTAATATAGCTTGTCAAGAAAATTTGAAAAGTGTGTTGAAACCTTGAAGAAGATAGAAGAGGCAATATGGATTGAAGAGCCCTAGATATAATCTAATTCAAATGATTTCATCTCAAAGAGATTGAAAGTGTTAAAGTTCAAGTGAAGTGAATATCATAACTATTGGAAGATCTTTTGGAAGATTTGATGAAGTCTTGATAAATCAAGGGAAACCATGAATTAATCAAAGAATTTTTTGAAGAACAACTTGCATAGAAGGAGACATTTCAAGCCTTAGAAGCTGAATCTGGAATATTAATAAAGTACTTGAAGGATTGGAAGAAGATTGAAAAAGTCTTGCAAAATAAAGCCTATGAAATTGGCAGGAGTCGACACTTAGACCATCAGGAGTTGACACATGTGTCTATAAGAGTCGATACATAGAGACAGTGAGCATGACTTTGATAAATCATCAGAAGAGTCGACACATGCATCTACAAGAGTCGACACATGAAGACAGTGAGTATAACTTTGATAAATCATCAGAAGAGTCAGCACATGCACCTAAAGGAGTCGACACATGAAGACAGTGAGTATAACTTTGATAAATCATCAGAAGAGTCAACACATGCACCTAAAAGAGTCGACACATGGAGATAGATTACTTGACCTTGAAAAAGCCTTAAAGGAGTTGACAAACGAGCCAACAGGAGTTGATACATGAAGACAGTGTGCACGAACTTGAAGAAATCCCTCAAAGAGTCGACACATGAGATTACAAGTGTCGACACATCGAGATAGATTGCTTGACTTTAAAAAAGCCCTAAAGGAGTCGACACATGAGCCTAGAAGAGTCGACACATCGAGACAGTGCCTTAGGGATATATGCTAAAAAGTGAAGGAGTCAACACTTGGTTCCTCAGGAGTTTACACATGGAGGTAGATTGCTTATAGAACAGTGTTTAGAGCAACAAGGTGTCGACACTTGCAGCCTAAGGGTCGACCCATGCCACTGTAACGGTAATAGGGCAAAAACACATGGATAGATGTCCAGCCTTATCACTTCTCTTAGGCACTGAAGTTACTGATGATAGTCTTCAACCAAATGCCAATGAACTACCCATTAGAATTGAGACTTATTCATCACTTTGCCTGCCACAATTTTATTCCCAAAGGAGGAAAATTTGAGTATATTTCTGATAAAGAACTATTTTTCTTGTGGGCTTACATAACTGAGACCAAAATTGATTAGGTTGATTATATTTTGAACCACATCCTCAAGGCTAGCAAAACCAAAGTAAGTCTGCCCTATGGAATATTTTTGACCAAGGCATTTAAACACTTTAAGATCAACTTATTTGGTGAAAAGAGGAGAACTTTTGACCCTCATTTTGATGAGTACAATCATAAGACTCTGTCTAGAATGAGGTATTACTTTGACAAACAAACCAAGCAATGGGTGAAAGAAAAGAGTAGTATTGGTGGTGGTAGTGCCACACCAAAAGCAAGATGCATGGAAAGAGGTCAATCATCAGGAACTCCAAGGAAACTTTTTCCTATGGACATTGTGCCTAGTAATTGTGTGCAAATAGCTATGATGATGGAAATGATAAAGGAGATGAAGAAATATCAAGAGGAGATGTTTACTACGCTTGACAAGAAAGTGGAAAATAGTGCAACTAGGCTGTTCTTTGTTGAGAAGAAGGTAAGGGAGCTTAGCAAGGCATTTATGACTAAGGGAAACAAATTGAAGCAGTAAATGGGGACTGACATTGTAATGTCTACTGAGCATCTAGGAAAATATATTAAGAAAATGATTGGAGATGCATACAATCCCCTCTATCCTGCTACAACAAAATTTATAGAAGAGACCTCCTCCATTGATGCCTCTACTGATGACATGGATAAAGCACATTAGGAAATTAATCCTTTAACTAGCACAAAAGCTGACATCCCAACTTGAGTAAAAGCAAAACCTAATCAAACCTCTCCACAATCACCAGCCAGCACTCACCAGTATAGACTATAGTAGAGAAATCCAGCCAACTTCACAAACACTATTGATGATCCTGTTGATCTCTCACAAACTCCATCACCCAAAGCCAAAAACTAAGTACTCTTGCATTTGCACTTCATCTTTGCATTTTCATTTTTGCATTTTTTAACCAGGTTTTTTCAAAAGGATGGTATGTCATCCTCAAAACATTTTATATGTAATATGATGGAAGATTGGATGATTTCTATTGATGCCTAATATATATATATATATATGTGTGTTGTATGAAATCTTCATTGTTGTTGTTTGCGCAATTTCTGATTGATTGGTTGATTGATTTGCTTTGTTTGCTCACTTCTTTGTAATAATAATCTTATTTTAAAATTTTTTGTTATTGTACCCGTCTTTTACTTGTTTTTGTAGCTCTTTTTGATTAATTGTCAAAAAAGGAGAGAGAAGTAGAGAAATAGAAGTGGAGAAGTAGAGAAGTAGAAGTATTATTGTTGCTATTGATGTTGTTATTTGATAAAAAAACACAAGTGCCTTAACTTCTCAAAAGAGGGGGAGAAAAGTATAAGATTGTTGCTTGCTTCACATGGACTCAAAAGTACCAAGTGATTGACCTCCTTAAGTAAGGGGGAGCAAATTCAAGTATAAATTTCTGTACTCTGGCACCAACACACACATACTCGAAGCTTATAATTAATGTTTTGAAAAGTTTTGTCAATCATCAAAAAGAGAGAGATTATTGACTCCATGCCTTGATTTTGATAATAACAAAACTTTGTTTAAATGTCTAATTAATTTATTTAGTGTGCAATAATATCATGCATTAATTAGACTATGACTTAAAGCTTGAATATATTGAAGAACTAATAAAGCTTGTCAAGAAAATTTGAAAAATGTGTTGAAACCTTGAAGAAAATAGACGAGGCAATATGGATTAAAAAGTCCTAGATATAATGTAATTCAAATGATTTCATCTCGAAGAGATTGAAGGTGTTAAAGATCAAGTGAAGTGAATATCACAACTATTAGAAGATCTTTTGGAAGATTTGATGAAGTCTCGACAAACCAAGGGAAGCTATGAATTGATTGAAGAAATTCTTGAAGAACAACATGCATAGAAAAAGACATTTCAAGCCTTAGAAGCTTAATTTGGAATGTTAATAAAGTGCTTGAAGGATTGGAAGAAGGTTGAAGAAATATTGCAAAATGAAGCCTACAGAATTGGCAAGAGTCGACACATAGACCATCAAGAGTCGACACATGTGTTTACAAGAGTCAACACATGGAGACAGTGAGCATGACTTTAATAAATCATCAGAAGAGTTGACCTATGCATCTACAAGAGTCGACACACGGAGAGAGTAAGCATGATTTTGATAAATCATCAGAATAGTTGACACATGGGCCTAAAAGAGTTGACACATGAAGACAAATTGCTTGACTTTAAAAAAGTCTTAAAGGAGTCGATACATGAGCCAACAGGAGTTGACACATGAAGACAAAGTGTACAACTTTGAAAAAAATGCCTCAAAGAGTCGACACATGAGATTACAAGTATTGACACATCGAGACACATTGCTCAACTTTGAAAAAGCTCTAAAGGAGTCGACACATGAGCCCAGAAGAATCGACACATCGAGATAATGCCTTAGGGATATATGCTAATACTTGAATGAGTCGACACTTGGTTCCTTAGGAGTCGACACATGGAGGCGGATTGTTTATAGAATAGTGTTCAGAGCAGCAAGGTGTCGACACTTGCAATCTAAGAGTTGACCCATGCCACTGTAACAGTAATATTTTTAAATGCTCTACAACTGTGTTCTTGCATATAATGGAACCTCCGCTACCTCTAATGGCTAGAATTGAAGCTAAGACATATATACGACCCCCACAACATATATATATGATGGAGAGAGATATATAAGGGCAACAATCGAATTTGAAATCATAAACCCTAGTTGCCACTATTGTTTTGCTGAGATATTGGGGATTTACTAATATACAATGATTCAATCTACTCTTTGAGAGAGTTGCTTTGTGTAAACCTCATTTATTCTATTTGGCTAGGTTTGTAAACCAGTGAGTTTGAGTGTTTTTGTTAAAAACACTTGTAAATTTGAGTGAAGCTTGGACAAAATCACTTAAGGAGATTTGAGAGCTTGAGAAGAGCTCTTATGAGAAGTGAACTAGGCACTAGATCAACTAGTACTTACTTTGTAATTGTTCATTGTATAGTGGAAGAGCTTTCAAGAGGGTTTTGAGGGTGAGGACGTAGGTCACGAGTTATGGTTGAATCTCAGTAAATCTTTGTATTCATTTTGTGCTCTGTTTTTCATTTATTGTTTGAGATAGCTTGAACACATTGCACACACACTTTGATTCTGCTATTAGATTGGTTAATTAGACTGCTTAAATAAATTTTGGTTAAAATTATTGGTGATTATTTTTTAACCCAATTCACCCCCCTCTTGGGTTGCACTCTTGGGCCAACACTCTCTACCAACAATCTCCAACTAAGCATGGCATCTCTAGACCTGTTCACAATTATAAAATCCCTGCTACAGCATTGCATGACTATACAATAAATGCCTACTCCATAATTGCATAAAGGCCTAATAACTACCAAGATACATGCCATTCTAAGTGAAATAATTCTACCCATATGATTAACATTAATTCCATGGTTATAGCATAAAATATTAACTTTAGAATATTTTTCATGCTATTAAACAATTTAAAATAACAAATAATTACAATGCGAAGCATTAATCATGACATAAATACAACTCTAATAACAAAAGTAACTCAATACAGTGTTAAAACATGCTAATATGTCACATGATTTATCTCAGAATTATCTACAATTTTTTGAAAATTTTAAAGCATAATAAGCAATTAAATAACAATAAAATAAATTGCTATAAATACTTTCAAGTCTCGAAAAATTAATGTGGCATCACCAACACCTTGGTTAATAGTCCATAAGCACATTGCACTAATCCCAAGGCTCAAAAACCCAAACATGTGCTCCCACACGTGGAAATGAGCCAACACATTTCAATTTCTATCATTTTTAAAGCAAAATAATATATAAAAAAAATTTCAGAAGTTCCAAAAAAAACTAAAAAAATATGTTTAAAAATAAGAAATTGAATTCTAAGTATTCAAGTGAAAATGGCATTACAAATCGAGCCAGAGTCAATGGCTCGGTCAACTCGGCTCAATTAGAAGTCAAGGCCAGGTCAACTCGAATCGGCTTGCAAAAAAAACAAAAAAGGGTTTACCCTGATGCTTATTTCTCGATGTTTGTAGAAATTGTTGCCAAATCCTGAGGTTTAGATGCAAACGTTGTTGTATGTGGAAGATTTCCTAAGATTCACATACCCATCGAAAAAATTAATATGAAATGTCACAATTCCATACAATTTCTTATTTGTTTAATTCTACTAAACTAGGGTGACTTTGTTGTAAACGTTGGCAAGAGTTTGAATTTTATTATTGATGAAACAAATGTTACAATAGTGTTGGAATCCATCTCCAGCTGTTTCATTTGCTAACACTGTAAGCATCAGCACATAACGTAATGAGAAAAGTAAGCCAATGTTTTTTTAAAATTGAGACTTGCTCAAGGTAATGAAACAAATTAAATATTCCCAAAACAATAACACAACAATACAAAGAGAAGTCAATTATCAAATTCTATATTAATTTATCAAAAGCTAATGAAAAATTATTGAGGACATAGCCCAGACATCATATTTATAGGAAAAACCCAAATTCTAACCTAAATGGACTAAAAATTAAAAAGAAATTAAGAAAACATGAAAAATTCTCAAAAACAATAAATTCGAGTTAAGTCCAAATTTAGATATTAAAAATTGTCAAAAATAGCCTTCTGCATTGTAGTGTGTCTCGATCCCACAAGTGTACAGTTTCGCAATGTAGTTTATCCATTAATCCCTGATTATTGTTCTTCCCATGTAATTGATTCCAATATAGAAATGAACACCCAACTCACAATGGACTCACTCAAATTGGATTGCAAATCAAATGAAATTGAATCTAAGAGTAACAAAAGTAGACCAAAAATATTTGGTTTTGAGAAGGGTGATTCTATACTACTAATGCAATGAATTTAAAGACAATTAACAACTAAACTATCAACTAAGCAAAAAAATTGAGATTCTAAGGCAATTAAAGGAGATTTGGATGCAATTGATTCAATTTAGTAAGTTTAACAAAAATTCCAATGGAGGTTTGTTAACTCAAATCAAGGATCACTCCATGGATCCTTGATTCGAATGATTTCGACCATAAAATCATGGATTCATACCCAATTTGAGATTAGAAGTATAAGCTATTGATAGAATCGTAGGTTCAAACCTTAGATTTGTACAATCCCTATATCAATTAAGGAACTATGCATAGGAGTTACCAAATTGTATTATGAACCTAAGTTTTCTAATATATCCCAAGCTCAATCAAGTAGAACTAGAGAATTCTTAAGATAATTTAATGAGAATCATATACTTCCATGAAAATCTTTAAAGATCCTTGCCAAATCTTCACAATTGCACCCAAATGGGGGTTTAGTTACTTGATTTCATAATAGAAAACCTTAAGAAATGAAGATCTTGATTGAAATTGATAAACTATGTTATTTGGATATGAGAAAAATGTAAGAAAGTGCAAGAAAAGCTAAAAAAATCCTCTTCTCTCTCTACAATGCTCTACAATATAAACTATATCTAAAATATCTAAGTACAAAAGTAAGAGATAGCCTCTAAAAATGCCTAAAACAGTCTTTTATATGCTAGGCACAAACAAGATTTGGTCAAGCGAGTGCTCAGTGAACTCCGAATTGCTCGGCTAAGCGCTTGGTTAGCGCTCCTGAATCAAACTGTGAAAATAGCTCTCTGAAGTTAGCGCTATCAAAACATTCAAGTGGACATAGATTGGGCATTTAGGAACTGGAGATTCAAGTGAGTGAACCCAAGGGTGAATAGACATGTAGGTACCGAAAGGGCGGGGTAGAATGATAATCTTAGGATATCTTTTATACATGTAACCAATCCCTGGACTATAGATTTCTATTTCGAAGAATAAAACCAGAGTCATTTTTCAAAAGGGTTTAAAACACTGTCAAAGGTTGCCAAACAACCCTATTTTCCAAAACACCTCTCAAAAGGACATTTTCAAAAACTTAAGTTTGATCCTCAAATTACACTTAGTTTTAGTAAGGTCACATCTTGAACTATGTTACGTGGTGTTTCCAAACCTTTTCCAAAAAGCCCTTAATCAAATCAAGTTTTCAAGTTCAAACCCTCATTACACTTGTCCTTCTACAAGGACAAGTTCTAATAGAGAGAGTACTATGTTTTTCCCGAGCCAAGAGGGCCTGGGTAAAAACCGGGACACAATAGTGGCGACTCTGCTAGGGAAGCTTAGAGGGTTAGGCATTATCATGTCCATTCACCCTTCGCTCACCCAAAATCTCCGGTTACTCTGTCCAATCTATTCACTTTTCAAAATTTTCAAAATTCAAAATCAAACATCATCTTCAAAATTTTAGTAAGTGTTCAAAAGTTTTCAAGAAGTGTCATCACTTGCATCCATTAATGCTCTCGCATTGATTTTCATGCTCTTACATTTAACTATTCTATTTCGCATTGAATTTTTTAAAAAGTTACCAACTCTTTGCATTTCCTTTGTAGATGGACTTCGTACTTATACTCATTAACTGTTATGTATGCATGAATGATAGGATGGATGTGTGTTGTTGGGTCCTTTCCTCCACTTTTAAAAATTCCATACACACTCGGTCATACACACTCGGTGCGTTTACTTGCATTTGTATCTTTGTATATTACTTGGTTACTACCCTTCTAGTTAGAAGGGAAAACAATATATTGGTTGTCAGCAGATACCGGTTGGTTCTCATCTGACGACCTCTTGATAGTTTCCCCGCTTGAACTACCAACCAAAGATGGTGTTCACCCTTTTAGGGGTGTACGTTAGAGGTTTGAATGTTCAAAAATCGAGATTTATATGAAGCATTAGTAACCCCCAATCTCATGCTCATGTTGCACCTCATGCATAGCCAAACCTCTGCTGGATTTAAGACAAATGCGTCAATTTCAAAACCAAGGAGGAAAAGGAGACCGCTTTACTTTTCCTTATTTTTTGTCTAGTTAAACTGCTTAATTCTTACTATTATGCTGCTCATGCATCCATTATCCATTTCAAGATAAGAGTTCCAAAGTAACTAAAGTCACTGTATTTTATGCATATGATTAACCCAAAGAGAGTGGTCTAAAATTATTCTTATTCAAATCAAAGCCTACCAAAAATCCTAAGGGTTCCAAGCAACCCTAAGGACTAATAACATGCATCAAATCTCATCCCATGAGAGGGGTTCCAATTCCTCTCTGGTCATGGAGATAGGATTGCCAAGAAGACAACCGGTAGCCATAAAGAAAGGTTGCTAAACGGCCTCACAACATCAAGCACCAAGGAGGCAAATTCGAAGACCCAAGAGTATTTTAGGATTTCAATGTATTTCTAGATAGGTGAAAAGTCATATGGAAAGTGTTCCCCCTCCCCCTTCAATCTACTTTTGAAGTTCCATGTATAAAGATCAAATGCAACAAAACTGTCTTTTCTACTTTCATTGAATGAATGTATGAATTTATGAATGAATGAATGAACAGGCTAGCATAGGTATGGTATTGTATATAGGGGGCAACCTCCTATCTCCAAAAGTGAGCTAGAGCATCATGCTTAGTCTCCCTCAAAGAGCAGGGGCACCTCCAAAGCATGCATTGCATAAAATTTTCAAATCCAAGCACTAACTCCATTTTTATTTTTCTGTTATTTTGGTTCCCCTCTTACCTCACAATGATAAGAAGGGTTCTCTTTATTTTTCTAGATCAAAAAGCATAATCAAGATATATGTATCCCTCTAGTATCTCACCCAGTTCACAAACTCATGAAAAGACAAACTCAACTACTGGAAGAGGTACTAGGACTCAAAAAGTAGATGAAAAAACTAGGGATAATGCTTTCTCTACTTTTGTCCCACATGAGCATGACATGCATCGAAGAAGAAGAATGATCATCCCACTAAGCAAATCTTATCACCCAACTACAACCTCAACTCAATGCCATTGTAACACCAATTCTTTAAGCTCTTACAGCCACGCCGACTCAACGTTCAATTGCAAGTCAGATCCAAATCTAGAATGGGCACACCATTCCTCAAGAGAAGGTGAAAAGAAGAAATCGAGGCTTCACCCTACTGATATGCTCTTAAACCACAACCTACCATATACTTCTCAAATCCAAGAACCTTGTCCCAGCACTGGCCAGACCTATTCCTAATCCCATACCTAAAACTTATAGTCCTAACTTGCACTATAAGTTTCATTCTGGCTCCCCAGGCCATGACACCAAAAGCTGTTACTCCCTAAAACACAAAATTCAAGACCTTATTGACTCCCGAGCCATCGGCATCACGGGATTATTACACCAGAACCCTTTCCACAACTTTTGAAGCCACCTGTCTCTAGTTCACAATTCAGTCTATATTGATTAGAGGACTTCTATGTTTTCAAAAGGCAAAGAAAGTACTACCACAGCTCTAGTTTATTAGAGGTCCAGCATTTGTTATCATGTATTCTGACTTCAGGATTCTAAATGGCTAAGTTGTCTTAGGTTAGAACTACAAATAACCTGATTCTCAAATTCATCGATGTAAGCACCCCATTTTTGACCGCTTGGCAGTCTACAGTTCGTCCAGACTCGTATTCAAGTCAATGTGGACATATTCTGAGTCAAATCAACTTTTCAAGTCTAATCCCGTCAATCAAACCGCTTCGTGGGCCCGTCGGGCCCAAATAGAGGCAAAATGACTAAAATGCCCTTAGGGGTAATGTTCGGTCCAATTCCAACAGGCATGTCTTTCCGAAGACGGTAATTCCCCTTTCTAATTCCATTTCCCTTTCTAATTCTGATTCTAATTTCAATTAAATTCGGCACACCTTTCGAGAAAGTTGATTCCTCAAAGTGGTAAGACCCTCCAATCCGGCACGTTTCCGAGTGAACCCTTCAGAACTGTAAGCCCCTTCAAACCCGTCGACCGGGACGAGACCCCAAGTCCCCTAGATAGTAGAACAGTCCACCTTTGGCGCCTGCTAGCCCGCCAATGTAGAAATGTCCATTTTAGCACGCCTTTTAAGAAAGTTGATTCCTCAGGCGCTAAGTCCATTTAGCAGCTTCCCAAGATCAGACAGTCTTGGGAATGATCACGAACCGTCAAAGTAACGGAAGTACTCGCAAACATTGCAACCGTTAGAGTATCAGAAGTACTCGTAAACAGGTCGATATAGGAAATTTTCAACAAACCCTTGTATCATGGGATCGCCGTCAGAGGGCGGAAACACTCAAAACCAAGGTCAACACCAGTGCTTGCTAGCCCCTTTCGATGAAAAATGACCAAACTGCCCCTAGGGCCATTTTTCGACTCGTTTCTCGAGAAAGTACCTAAGTCCTCAGAATGGCAAGTCCACCCTTCCAAGATTGTCTTAAAGGCAATCCGGAATGATTAGATGCCTTCTAGTCAATTTCAGGCCAATTCCGAGACTTTCCAATCAAGATGACTATTTTGCCCCTAGGCATCCGAATGCCCCGGGAACCACACTGGCTCTGGGTATCAAATTGGTAACCTCCTGAGAATGCTTTTTATAGTATTCTCGACCTTTCATGATCTTTCTGGATCATTCCGAGTCAATTCCGGCAAATCTAGTGCAAAATGACCGTTTTGCCCCTAGTGGGCCGGTCTCCTTTTCCGACCACACCGACTCTGGGTATCAAACCGGTAGCCTTTGAAAACATTCTAAATAATTTTTCCAAATCTCGAGTCTTCTTCTGGGACATTCTGAGTCCGTCCTAGTAGATTTTTGGCCTAGTTGACCGTTTTGTCCCTAATGGCCCGGTCAACCCTTCCGACACATCTTGTTCTCATTTTTCAAGTCAAATACCTTTGGGACTCTATTCTAAGGATTCCCGCCTTTTTTCGGCCTTCCAGGCCACTCCCGGACCCTTAAATCCTTCCTGGACCTTCCGAAGTCACTCTTAGTGAAGCTAGGCTAAAAATTGCATGGTAGTCACTAGTACAAGCGCCCAAATCTTCTGAAGATACGTTGCTTGCCGACCTTAAAACTTTCCTAAGTGGTTGGCGCCAAGCCAAATATTAGCCTGGCACCACTCCTAGTGGCGCCAGAAGGAATTTTGGTTTGGTGCCACTGCAACAAGCGCTAGGTCATTCTTCTTTCTATAAATACAGAGCCTCTTCCAGCGTAAAAGAGGTTCGCAAACTCAGTCTAAAAAACCTACTTTTCGATACACAAAGTTCGTAGCCTCCCAAAACCCTAGTCTCCTTTAGGTTCTCTAAACCCTAGCCTCCATACACAAACCCTAACTCTCATACACTCATACACACTCTCATATACTCGTACACTAGCCTCCAAAGCCTCCATTGAAGACTTGAAGTCCTGCAAACTGAAGCTCTCGAAGATCAAGATGAAGACTGAAGCAAAGACCGAAGCAAAGCAAAAGAAACAAAGCATGCAAAACAAAGCAAAATAAATAAGACACAAGGTAGGCTTTCTATTTAAGTTTACGCATCTTTCCCCTCTCTCTTCTCTCTCTGAACCCTCTTGGGTTTTCTTCTATTTTAATCCCCCATCTTCTTTCCCCCCTTTCTTGTATGCTTGAAACAAGGGACTTCCTGGTCCATGTGTAAGATTAGGCTATTAGAGGGTCACTGTGTCGAAGGCTTTCTTTTAGTCTAACCGGAGACCACATGGATTCGGCCCCCTTGATTATGTGGTGAAGCCTTAACCTTATATGTTCACAACCCCAACTTGCATTGTCCATATTATGATCTTGCATTCTCCAAAATTCGTTTTCAAACTTGTTTTCAAAACTTGCATTAAAATTATTTTCAAAACTTGCATTAAATTTTCTTCTTCAAAACTTGTTTTCAAAATCACAATTCTGAGGTGATTCTAGCCTTTCCATGGTTAAGGTTACTTTAGGAAAGTGTTACATTTAAAGTGACCAATATGGTCCATATTTTCAAAACATTATTGTTTTCAAAACCACTATCTTAAAGTGGTTCTAACCTTCTTATGGTTAGAATCGCTTTAGGAAAGTGAGATATTTTATATATACTTTCTAAAAACTCTCTTTGTAAATCTCTCCCTCTAAAAATCTCTTTTCTAACATACTTTCTAAAAACTCTCTCCAATCTCCTTTCTAAAATTGTTTTCAAAAACTTTCTCCAAAAATCTATTTTTCAAAAACTCATTTTCAAACTCATTCCCAAAATGCTCTCTGTCGCGCCCAGATTTTTCACACTCGAGGAATACTCACACAAGCGGAAAAAATGTTGTATTCTCTCGTTAGAACTCACCCTCCTAGAAGAATGAGTGCGACTAGGTTTGAATTGAAAATCTGATTTGAATAAAGGGCTTTTGAAAAAGATTCGAAGTCACCACCTAACTTGATTAAGGTGAGTTAGGTCACCTAAAAACTAAGAATAATCCGGAGACTACACTTAGGGTTTTTGAAATATTCCCTTAAAAGAGGGTTTTTTAAGAAAACAGGTTGTTTGGCAACCTTTGGAAAACATTTAGCCCTTTTTTGAAAAATAACTCCTTTTGGTCTTTGAAATCAGTGATCCTAGGTTCGGAGGTTGGTTACGTGTAGGGAAGACGCACTAAGTCATCACTTTACCCTGCCCTTTCGGTACCTACATGTCAATCTACCCTAGATTCACCTATGAGAGTCTTTAACTAACCATAGTTCAATCCTATCCACTTTGAAAAAGAATATTTGAAAGAAACTAACATGATGCATGATATGCAAGTACTAGAAAGGAGACTTGATTTGGAAATAGATTTGGAAAAAGATTTGAAAAGAAATTGATTTGATTTGAAAAGAGATTTGAAAATATAGATTTGAAATTGGAATTGAAAAGAGATTTGAAAAGAGTTATGAAATTGGAAACTTGAAAAATGTTGTGGAATTGGAGATTGGAAAGAAATTGTAGAAATAGAAATTGAAAGATGTTATGGAATTTGAGATTTGAAAACTGTTGTGGAATTTGAAAATTTAAAAAATATGGAGACCGCACTCATGAGGGTTGCCTACGTATCCTTTTGGAGGAATCAGGTCAGTCGTAGTTTGGACCAGAGTCCGATTGAAAATAGAAGAGTTGATTTGAAGAAGGAGATTGAATTGGAAATTGAATTGGAAGATTGAGAGATTGAACTTTGATTGGAAGATTTGAAAAGATTTGATTTTGAAAGACTCGGTTTTAGGAAATCTAGACTTAGGAAAGAGAGGATTTAGAAAAGAAGGATTGGATTTGACTTAGAAAGATTTTAGAAGAGAATTGACTTGAAGATTGGACTTGGAAAATTAGGAAAGCTTGGAATTAGGAAAGATTCGGATTAGGAAATTTTTGAATTAGGAAAGTGTCATTTTAGGAAAGTTTTGGAATTATGAAAGTTTTGACTTAGGGAAGTTTTGAAATTTAGAGAGTTTTGAATTTAGAAAGTTTTGAAATAGGGAAGTTTTGAAAGTAGGAAAGTTTCGTTTTAGGAAAGGTTTGAAAAGGGAAAGTTTTCAATTTAGGAAATGTTTGAATTAAGAAAGTTTTGAGTTTAAAAAAGTCTTAGATTTGGAAAGATGTTGAAGTTTTGGAAAGTTTAGAATTTAGAAAGTTTGGAAGTTTAAAAAGATTCAACTTAAGAAAGTTTTGAATTTGGAAAACTTTGAATTTGGAAAGATTCGAAATTTAGAAAGTTTAGGATTTAGAAAGTTTTAGGGTTTTAGAAAATCATGAGATTAGGAAAGGCTTGAGTTTAGGAAAAGTTTGAAAACTTAGGTTTGAAAAGTTAAGATTTGAAAAGAAGGTAGAATTAGGAAAGGGTTGGATTAGGAAAGATTTGGAAATTGAGTTTTAAAATTTAGGAAAGATTTTTATGTTCAAGTTTTAGAAATTTAAGGTTTAGGAAAGGAGAAGTTTAGGAAGGAGTTGATTTAGAAAGATTTGGATTAGGAAAGGATTGGATTTTGTTTCTAAAAGAGAAAGTTTGATTTTATTTCAAAAAACGAATGATGGGATCTAGTTTCCTAAACGGGGAGATTGGATTTGGTTTCCTAAAGGGAAGATTTGATTTGACAAGGATTTGGAAAGGGAAAGTTTTAGAAACCCTAGATTTGAAAGGCTATAGTTTTGACGTACAAAAGAGGTTTTGGAAATGTGTGTAGTTTGGATGTAGAAAACGAGAGATTATGGAAACCTAGGTTTGGGGCGAAGTTTGAAAGCCATGTTTTTGGAAAGAAAATTAGGGTTTCCTAATTGTGAGTTCTAGGGCTTGACTTAGGCTCTAAGAAAAGAGTTTTTGGAAAGTGCGTTTTTGAAAACGAATGTTTTTAGAGGAGAATCCTAAGGAAGAGTCTTTGGAAAGTGTGTTTAAAGAGAAGGAGTTTTTGAAAAGTATGTTTTTGGAAATGAAGATTTTAGAAGGAAAATCCTAGAGGAGAATTTCTAGAAGAAAGATTTTGGGAAGAGAGTTTTTAGAAAGAAAATTGAAGAGAGTTTTTCTAGGAAAACGACTTAGGGAACGTTTTTGGAAAGTGGATATTGAAAAGAGCGTTTTGGAAAGGGGTTGAAAAAGGGAGCTTGGAAAAATAGATTTTTGAAGGGAGTTTTTGAAAACAATTTTGAAAAGAAGAGTTTTTGGGAAGTATGTTGAAAAAGAAAAACTTTAGGAAGAGAGTTTTTTAGAAAGTATGAAAACGTCTCACTTTCCTAAAGCGATTCTAGCCATAAGAGGGCTAAAACCACTTTAAGAAAGTGGTTTTGAAAACAACAAGGGTTGAAAATATGGACCATATTGGTCACTTTAAATGTAACACTTTCCTAAAGTAACCCTAGCCATGGAAAGGCTAGAATCACCCTAGGATTGTGATTTTGAAAAACATGTTTTCAAAAAAAGATTTTGATGCAATTTTGAAAACAACTTTGAAAACGATTTTTGGAATATGCAAGATCATGATATGCACAATGCAATTTGGGGTCGTGAACATATAAGGCTAAGACCTCACCACATAATCAAGGGGGCCGGACTCACGTGGTCTCTGGTCAGACTAGAAGAAAACCCCCGACACGGTGACTCTCCAATAGCCCAATCCTACACATGGACTGGGAATCCCCTTGTTTCAAGCATGCAAAGAAAGGGGGGGAAAGAGATGGGGGATTAAAATAGAGAAAACCCAAGTGGATTAGGAGAGAGAAGAGAGAGGGGGGAAGTGCGAAAATTTAAATAGAGAGCCTACCGTATGTCTTGTTTATTTTGCGCGCCTTGCTTGTCGTCGATCTTCGTCTTGATCTTCGTCTTCAATCTTCAAGAGTTGTCTTCAAGCTTTAGATTGCAGCTCTTCAAGTCTTCGAAGGAGGGTTGAAGGTTAGTGTATGAGTGTATGGGGGTGTATAGGAGTGTATAAAAGGCTAGGGTTTAGTGTATGGTGGCTAGGGTTTGGGGAACCTAAGAAAGCTAGGGTTTAGGGAGTGCACGAGCTCTGTATATCGAAATATATGATTTTTAGACTGAGTTTACGGATCCTTTTCACATTGGAGGAGGCTTTGTATTTATAGAGGTTGGACAACACTGGCGTCTATTGTAGTGGCGCCACGCCAGAATTTACACTGGCGCCACTAGGAGTGGCGCCATGCCAATTTTTAGCTTGGCGCCAATAGTAGTGGCACCAGCCATTTAGGAAATATTTAAGGTCGGCAAGCAACATATCTTTGACTAGATTTGGGCGCCTGCACTAGTGACTACAATGCAATTTTTAGCCTGGCTTCACTAAGAGTGACTCCGGAAAGTCCGAGAATGATTTGAAGTGGCCGAGAATGATCCGGAAGGCCGAAAAAGAGTAGGAACACTTAGAATAGTGCCTCGGAGGTATTTGACTTGAAAAATGAGGACAAGATGTGTCGAAAGGGTTGACCGGGCCTCTAGGGGGTAAAACGGTCAATTGGATCGAGAAGCTGCCGGGACAGACTTGGACTGCCCTGGAAGAAGACTTGGGATTTAAAAACATTATTTAGAATGTTCCTAAAGGTTACCGGTTTGATTCCCAGAGCCGGTGTGGTCGGAAAAGGAGACCGGGCCACCAGGGGCAAAACGGTCATTTTGCATCGGATTTGCCGGAACTGACTCGGAATGATCCGGAAAGGTAAAAAGAGGTTGAGAACACTATAAAAAGTAGTCTCAGAGGATTACCGGTTTGATACCCAGAGCCAGTGTGGTCAGAAAAGGAGATCGGCCCACCAGAGGCAAAACGGTCATTTTGTACCGGGTATGCCGGAACTGACTCAGAATAATCCGGAAAGATAAAAAGAGGTTGAGAATACTATAAAAAGTATTCTCGAAAAGTTACCGGCTTGATACCCAGAGCCGGTGTGGTTCCCGGGGTATTTGAATGCCTAGGGGCAAAATGGTCATCTTGACCGGAAAGTCTCGGAAAAGGTCCAAAGGGCAGTTTGGTCATTTTTCACCAAAGTGGGCTAACAGACATTGGTGTTGACCTGGGTTTTGAGTGTTTTCGCCATTTTGACGGCGTTCGTCCTGACACAGGGGTTTATTGGCAATTCCTTATATCGACCAATTTGTGAGTATTTATGCTACTCTAACGGTTGTGATATTTATGAGTATTTTTGCTACTCGGACCGTCTCGAGGAATAAAATGTCTTGAGAGAGGGATTGGAAAGGGGTCTTATCGTCTTCGAAAAGACGTGCCTGGTTGGAACCGTCTCGAGGAATAAACTGTCTCGAGAGTGGGATTGGAAAAGGGTCTTACCGTCTTCGAAAAGACGTGCTTGGTTGAAACCGTCTCGAGGAATAAACTGTCTCGAGAGAGGGATTGGAAAGGGGTCTTATCGTCTCCAAAAAGACGTGCCTGGTTGGAACCGTCTCGAGGAATAAACTGTCTCGAGAGTGGGATTGGAAAGGGGTCTTACCATCTCCGAAAAGATGTGCCTGATTTGGAACTGTCTCAAGGAATCAACTGTCTCGAGAGAGGGGTTAGAGTTAGAATTTGAAAGAACAATGCCCCCTAAGGGCATTTTGGTCATTGTGCCTCTATTTGGGCCTGGCGGGCCCGCGAAGCGATGGACAGAAGTGATTTAGGCTTAGAAAGTTGGTTCCGATTGGAATACACCTACAATGACTTGAAAACAAGTTTTGACGGAGTGTAGACTGCCGAGCAGTCAAAAATGGGGTGCTTACACTCTCCTCAAAGTTCACTTTCTAAAAATGCTCCTTAAGTTTCTTTCCTAAACAACTCTTTCCCAAAATCTCTTTCTCAAAATCTCTTTCCAAAAACTCTCTCAAAGTGTTACTTTCCAAAAACTCTCTCTTCAAAATTCATTTTCTAAAAACTCCTTTTTAGAATCTCTTTTAAAAAATCGCCCTTTCTAAAAACTCACTTTTCAAAAATCTCTTTTCTTAGAGCCCAAGTCAAGCCCTAGAGTCAACGATTAGGAAACTCTAATTCCCTTCCTTAAAACATGATTTCCACTTTTGCCTCAAAACCTAGATTTCCAAAATCTCATTTTTTACATCTAAACCATAAGTTTCCAAAACCCCTTTTCTACATCAAAACTATAGTTTTCCAAATCTAGGGTTTCTAAAACTTTCCCTTCCAAATCCATACCAAATCCAATCTCTTATTTAGGAAACTAGATCCTATCCTCCATTTTTGAAAACCAAATCAAAACACTTCTTTAGAAACAAATCCAATCCCTCGTTTTAGGAAATAGGAAGCTCAGTCCTTCCTAATCTAGTACCTTCCTAAACCATAAGTTTTCTTAAATATTTAAATCTTTCCTTAAACTTTAAGCTTCCAAATTTTTCCCAATCCAACCCTTTTCTAATTCCACACCTTTCCAAAGTTAAACTTTCCAAATCTAAGCTTCCAAATCTTTTTTAAACTCAAACCTTTCCTAATCTCAAGAACTTCTAAAACTCAAACTTTGAATCTTTCCAAAATTCTAAACTTTCCTAAACTTCAAATCTTTCTAAATCTAAAACTTTCTTACTTTCAAAACTTTCCTATTTCGAAACATTCTAAATTCAAAACTTTCCAATTTTAATACTTTCTTAAAACAAAACTTTCCTATTTCAAAACCTTTCTTAATTTGAAAACTTTCCTAAATCAATACTTTCATAAAACGAAAAACTTTCCTAAAACGAAACTTTTAAAAAATGACACTTTCCTAAATTGAAACATTCCTAAAATAGAACTTTCTTAAAACGAAACTTTTCTAATTCGAACCTTTCCTAATTCAAACCCTTCCTAAATCCAATCTTTTCTAATCTTTCAAGTCCAATATTCGAGTCAAATCTTTCTTAAACCTCAAGTCTTTCCTAAGTCTCAAGTCTTTCTTAAGTCTAGGTTTCCTAAATCTCAATCTTTCCAAAAACAAGTCCAATCTTTTCAATTCCAAATTCCAATCTTCTATTCTAATTTCAAATCAAGTTTAAATTCCAATTCAATTTCTTTTTCCATATCAAATCTTCTATTTTCTATCGAACTCTTGTCTGAACTACGACTGACCTGATTCCTCAAAAAGGATACGTAGGTAACCGTCATAGGTGCGATCACAACCTTTTTCAAATTTCCGATTCCACAACCTTTTTCAAATCTCAAATTCCACAATCTTTTTCAACCTTCTATTTCCATAACTCTTTTCAAATCTCCAATGCCATAATCTATTTCAAGTTTCCAATTCCAAAAATCTGTTTTTAAATCTCTATTTCTAACTTCTAAAACTTTCCAATTTCAAATCTATCTTTTCAAATTTCTTTTTAAATCAAATCAATTTATTTCCAAATGTATTTTCCAACTTTCTTTTCTTGCACTTACATATCATGCATCATGTCTTTTTTTAAAATTCTTTTTCTAAAGTGGATAGGATTGAACATTTGTTATTTGAAGACTGTCATAGGTGAATCTAGGGTGAATAGATATGTAGGTACCGCAAGGGCGGGGTAGGGTGATGGCTTAGTGCGTCTTCCCTACACGTAACCAACCTCCGAACTTAGAATCACTGTTTTTAAAGACCAAAATGGAGTTATTTTCAAAAAAGGGCTTAAATATTTTCCAAAGATTACTAAATAACCTATTTTCGCAAAAGCCCTATTTTGAGGAAGTATTTTTAAAATCGTTTTCAAAAACCCTAAGTGTAGTGTTCGGATTGTGCTTAGTTTTTAGGTGACTTAACTCACCTTAATCAAGTTAGGTGGCGACTCCAAACTTTTTCTAAAAACCTTTTATTCAAATCAATTTTCAATTCAAACCTAATTGCACTCATTCTTCTAGGAGGATAAATTCTAACGAGTGAGTACAATATTTTTTCCGCTTGTGTGTATTCCTCGAGTGTGAAAAATCTGGGCGCAACAATTGAGATACGTAGGCAGCCTAGGTTCAATCCCTGGGTTCGGTCATAAAAAATAAATAAATAAATAGAAACCCCTAGAAAAGTTCTCTAGAACACTACATAAGCTTGAAAGATTAATGGATCAGAAATTGACATGATAAGCGACATTCATTTCTACTATCTTCCAATTGGCTTATGTAATTCCTTTGAAAAACCTATTGAGCCCGTATTGCAATTCTCTCAAGGCAACCTACTAAGGATCACACCCCCACATTGGGGTAGGATAATAAGTTCAAGTCCCTAATGTAGACGGTTGAAAGCTCTAATGGCTAAAAGTCCAAAAACAAAATTATAGGGGGCCATCATTTCAACTATCCAGTTAAAATCAAGAGGAATAACCTTTGCTAAACCTGTTAAGTCGTAAAAATTATTTTCCAATCCCCACCTAGAATCATCCCCTATATAGGGGCAACAATGGGATCAGTTAAATCGACCCATTGAAGTAAGGGGCTATGAACAAGGCATTTCATGCAATGGAGCATTCTTTGGTGCAAATACTAATCGACAGCAATTCGCAAGAAGAACCTCTTGGTTGTCAAATTTTGTGAAGCTTTACGGACTATGCAACTTAATTTGAAATGAGGAGAGGCCATCAATTCTTCTATCTAGAAAAAGAGAAAACATCTTTATCCTTCGAAAGCCCATTGAGCAAATATAAATTCTTTCATGATAAGCCCACTCGATCATCACCGCCTGCACTGCATTAATTTAAAAATATCATAAGCTCCAAAAAAAAGAAGAGAAGAATAAAAGAAGCTAAGTTCTTTCATTCATGTCAAAAGAGTTATATTTAAGAGAGAGAGAGAGAGAGAGAGAGAGAGAGAGAGAGAGAGAAAAGGAGCAAGTCAAAAGGTGATCACAGGTTCTAAAAACCCTTTACATAAGAAATTTGAGCCTCATTTACCCTTCATTTCTCAACCTTTAACCTTAGCCTACGTTGTAGTCCAAATTCAAGCCCTCTTTGATTAAAGAGAATTACAAAGTCCAAGAAGCTTTTTCAAAAGATAAGCATCCTAGAGGTGTTCGCCAACATGGGAAAAAGAGATTCCCGAAAATGATTCACAGCAAAACAACCCACCCTCAACAAAAAGTCTGAGCCTTTTACCCTTTCATTCTCGACCTTTAACTTAGCCTATATTATGGTCCAAATTAAATTCCTCCTTGATTGATGATGGGCATTTAGCACTAAGAGCTTTTACCTTTTACACTAGGGACATTTTTACTCCAAAGTGACTCAATGGCAGTGATCCTCAGTATTCATCTATACCAAATTTTTGGGCCAAAAGAGAACATTTTCTTTCTCTACCCCATACCTAACCATGCATTACAATCTATAAAAAGACCGCTTCGATCAACAACGATAATCCAAAAGCTCTTGCAGTCAAAGAGATCTTCAGATCAATGTCAAAAGGAAGGAGGGAGTTACCCCAACAATATAGCTTCATGGAATCTAGAAGTCACTAAATATGCCAAACAAACGGTGGATGAAAAAAAAATGAATAATAATCAAACCTTTAGCATGATGGGGCTATTGTAGTGGTTCCAGCACTCCGATAAAAATAAGCCTTCTTGTCAAGACCGATAAGCCATGCTGCAAGCCTTCCCTTTCAAAACCATAGAGATAGGAAAACCACCCTCGATGTCCTGATTAACCTTGAATAATCCTGATTCGAGCTTTTTCAAACCATGAAAACTGAGGCAATGCCCCACCCTTCACCTCCCGCTCAATTTCAAACCAACTGATCCATCCAAGAAAAATCGACCAAAGATGTTCGACCTTCCAGACACCTTAAACTTTTCAAAAAGGGACTTCATCCATCCAAAAACAAATTCAAGATGTTCAACTTTGGACAAGCAAAGTCCCTTTGAAGATGTGTCAAAGATAATTTTCTCACGCCTGCCAAAAGCAGAAGTCAACAACCAAGCAACCACCGGGCATTCTAACCTTAAGATATCTCTGCCTCAGATAGGATAAATGACCTCACCTTCAAACTCCAAGATAAAATAATCATAAGCATGAAGTAATCTCCCGCGGCACCTTATGCTCACGGCAAAGGTACAATTCTTACCAAATCAAATCAAATTTTTTCAGAATGAAAGCCTTTGCTTTCTCTCAAATACAAAAATTTTCAAAAAAACGTTTCAATTTCAAAATTGATTTCTGTCAATTTCAAAAAGCAATTCTCAAAATTCCAAAATTACTTTCAAAACTATTTCTAGAAAAAAATTTTAAATTCCAAAGATCAAAACTCTTACTTTCTTTCAAAAGCCAAAATCGATTTTTAAATCCAAAAATTTCCAAAGATGAAACTTCTTGTTGTCTTCCAAAAACACGAACAAGTTTAAAACCTTTCAAAAGTTTCAAGTCTCAAGTCAAAAAAAATTTCCTAAAACGCTTTGCTTGCAAAAAAAAATCTAACAATTTCAAGTGAAAATGAATTTTCTAAACATTCTATCTTCAACAGTTCGAGTTTCAAGTCAAAAAGAATTTTCTAAATGTTTCAGAAAGGTTTTAGGACTTGCTCCTCAAAAAGTTCTATTTTAAAACAATTTTCAATTTCCCAAGTTTTCCCCTTCAAAAGCCCCATTTCAAAACAAATTCTGGTTTCCCGAGCTTTCCCCTTTAAAAGCCCCATTTCCAAAGCAATTTTCAAGGTTTGTTCAAGCTTTTTCCTTCAACAATTCTAATTTAACACAAATTTTGGGTTCCCGAGCTTTTTCCTTCAAAAGCCCCATTTCAAAACAAATTTCAGTTTCCCAGGCTTTCTTCTTCAAAAACCCTATTCCAAAACCATTTCAAGATTTTTTAAGCTTTTTTCCTCAAAAACTCCAAGTTCAATTCAAGTTTTCGGTTTCTCGGGCTTTCCCCTTTAAAAGCCCTGTTTCAAAACAAGTTTCAAGATTTTTAAAGCTTTTTTCTCAAAAAATTCAAGTTCAAAATAAAAATTTCATCTCAAAATACTTCCAAGTTTTCCAAACTTTTTCCTTAACAAAAACGTTTCACTTCAAAACAACCTCTAGGTTTTCTAAACTATTTCTTTTAAAAAGTTTCAACTTAAAATCAAATTCTAGGTTTTCTAAATTTTTTTCTTCAAAAAGTTGCAACTCAAAGTCAAATTCTAGGTTTTCCAAACTTTTTCCTTCAAAAAGTTTCAATTCTAGTCAAATTCTAGGTTTTTCAAACTTTTTCCTTAAAAAAGTTTTTGTTCCAATCAAATTCTAGGTTTTTCAAACTTTTTCCTTCAAAAAGTCTTAATTCTAGTCAAATTTCTATTCTAGTCAATTTTGAAACCCTTGGATCTCCTCAAAAGAGTGTCATTCCATTGGTTGGAATGTCGGTTCATGGGACTCTTACTTTATCGTTTTCTATCTTCGACAAGCAACAACAGAAAAAGAGGGGCATTTGTAAACATCCCATTTTTGTTTGCTCAGCAATTTCCAGCCCAACCAGACTTACATTCAGCTTCACAGATACATTCAAGCCCAAACTAGCTTTTCAAACTACAGCCTAGTCAATCAATCGCTTCTCTAGCCCGTTAGGCCCATTCGAAGCCAAATGACCAGAATGCCTACTTGGCATCCCCTCACGATCAGGTAGCTTTCCGAGACCGTGTGGTCTCGAGAACCAACACCACACAAGTAGTTTTTTGAGATTGGACTGTGTCTAAAACCAAAACCACACAAGTAGCTTTCCAAGACCGAGAGGTCTCGAGAGCCAACACCACACAGGTAGCTTTCTAAGACCAGACGGTCTCGAGAGCGAACACCACATAGGTAGTTTTTCGAGACCGGGAGGTCTCAGGAACTAACACCACACAGGTAGACTTCCAAGACCAAGTGGCATCGAGAACTAATACCACATAGGTAGATTTTTAGGACTGGGCGGTCTCGGGAACCAACACCATACAGGTAGATTTTCGAGACAAGGCGGTCTCGAAAACCAACACCGCACGATTAGCTTTTCGAGACTAGGCGATCTCAGGAACCAACACCACATCAATCACAAGCAGTTCACTTTTGGCACTTGCTAGCCTGTCAATGTAGAATATCTACTACTGGCATGTCTTTTGAGAAAATACAAAATCTCTTGAAGATAGGAGTCCACCCAGTCAAATTTCAAGACGACACGTTCACCAAGAAAGTATAAATTTCTCAGAACAAAAAATCCCTATCGGCATATCTCTAAGAAATCGAGATGGAAAGTTGTAAGCACCCCATTTTTTACCGCTCGGCAGTCTACACTCCGTCCAGACTTGTTTTCAAGTCATTATGGACATATTCCAATCGAAACCAATCCTCTAGTCCAAATTCCGTCTTTCCATCGCTTCGCAGGCCTGTCAGGCCCAAATAGAGGCAAAATGACCAAAATTCCCTTAGGGGCATTGTCCTTTCTTATTCCAATTCCAATCCCTCTCTCGAGACAGTTTATTCCTCGAGACGGTCCGAGTAGCAAAACTATTCACAAAACCGTCAGAGTGGCGGAAACACTCACAAAGCTGTTAGAGTGGCGGAAACACTCATAAAACCGTCAGAGTGGCGGAAACACTCACAAAGCCGTTAGAGTGGCGGAAACACTCACATCGTTAGAGTGGCGGAAACACTCAAAACCCAAGCACGTCTCTTCGGAGTCGGTAAGACCCCTTTCCAATCCCTCTCTCGAGACAGTTTATTCCTCGAGACGGTTCCAATCCAGGCACGTCTCTTCGGAGACAGTAAGACCCCTTTCTAATCCCTCTCTCGAGACAGTTTATTCCTCGAGATGGTCCAAGTAGCAAAACTACTTACTCAACCGTTAGAGTAGCGAAAATACTCACAAGGCCGTTAGAGTAGCGAAAATACTCACAGAACCGTTAGAGTAGCGGAAATACTCACAGAACCATTAGAGTAGCAGAAATTCTCACAGAGCCGTTAGAGTAGCAAAAATACTCTCAAATCATCAACCTCGTCTGAGTAGCGGAAATACTCAACCCCGTCCGAGTAACGGAAATACTCAAAACCTAGGTCAATACCCATGTTTGTTAGCTCACTTCGGTGAAAAATGACCAGACTACCCTTAGGACCTTTTTCGAGACTTTTCGGTCAAGATGACCATTTTGCCCCTAGGCATCCGGATGCCCCAGGAACCACACTGGCTCTGGGTATCAAACCGGTAATGTCCCGAGAATACTTTTTATAGTGTTCTCGACCTTCCTTTACCTTTCCGGACCATTCCGAGTTAGTTCCGGCCAACCCGGTACAAAATGACCCTTTTGCCCCTAGAGGGCCGATCTCCTTTTTGGACCACACCAGCTCTGGGTATCAAACCGGTAATGTCCCGAGAATACTCTTTATAGTGTTCTCGACCTTCCTTTACCTTTCCGGACCATTCCGAGTCAGTTTCGACAAACCCGGTACAAAATGACCGTTTTGCCCCTAGTGGGCCGGTCTCCTTTTCCGACCACGCCGGCTCTGGGAATCCAACTGGAAACCTCTAGGAACATTCTAAATAATGTTTCCAGATCCCAAGTCTTCTTCTGGGACAGTTTGAGTCTGTCCCGGCAGTTTTCCGGTCCGGTTGACCGTTTTGCCCCTAAAGGCTCGGTCAACCTTTCCGACACATCTTATCCTTACTTTTCAAGTCAAATACCTCTAGGACACTATTTTAAGTGTTCTTGCTCCCTTCCAGCCTTCCGGGTCATTCCCGGCTCCTTCAAATCATTCCCGGACTTTCCGGAGTCACTCCTAGTGAAGCTAGGCTAAATATTGCATGGTAGTCACTAGTACAGGCGCCCAAATCTAGTCAAAGATACATTGCTTGCCGACCTTAATTGTTTCCTAAATGGCTGGCGCCACTAGTAGTGGCGCCAGTGTATAATTTGGCCTAGCGCCACTGCAACAGGCGCCAAGTTCGTTTTCCCTCTATAAATACAGAGCCTCGTTCAACGTGAAAGGGGTCTGCAAACTTAACCTAAAAATTCTATATTTCAATATACAGAGCTCGAGCACCTCCTAAACCCTAGCCTCCTTAGGTTCTCCAAACCCTAGCCACTATACACAAACCCTAGCCTCCTATACACTCATACACTCCCCCATACACTCATACACTAGCCTTCAACCACTCTCTGAGGACTTGAAGAACAGCCATTCAAAGCTTGAAGACAATCCTTGAAGACTGAAGGTGAAGATCAAGACCGAAGACCGAAGATCGAAGACTGCACGGCGCTCAAAATAAATAAGAAACAAGGTAGGCTTTCTCTTTAATTTTCTACACTTCCCCCCTCTCTCTTCTCTCTCCAACCCACTTGGGTTTTCTCTATTTTAATCCCCCATCTCTTTTCCCCCCTTTCTTTGCATGCTTGAAAGAAGGGGATTCCCGATCCATGTGTAGGATTGGACTATTGGAGAGTCACCGTGTCGGGGGCTTTCTTCTAGTCTAACCAGAGACCACGTGGGTCCGGCCCCCTTGATTATGTGGTGAAGCCTTAACCTTGTATGTTCACGACCCCCAAATTGCATTGTGCATATCATAGTCTTGCATCTTCCAAAAACCGTTTTCAAAGTTATTTTTCAAAACGTTTTTAAACTTGTTTTCAAAATTGCATCCAAATCTCTTTTTTAAAAAATTGTTTTCAAAACCACAATTCTAGGGTGATTCTAGCCTTTTCATGGCTAGGGTTGCTTTAGGAAAGTGTTATATTAAAAGTGGCCTTTTGGTCTATATTTTCAAATCTTGTTTTCAAAACCACTTTCTTAAAGTGGTTCTAGCCCTCTTATAGCTAGAATTGCTTTAGGAAAGTGAGACGTTTTTGCTCCTTCTAAAAATTCTCTCTCTTCAAAAATCTCTTCCTAAAAATCTCTTTCTCAACATACTTTCTTAAAACTCTCCTCTCCAAAATTGTTTTCAAAAACTCCCTTCCAAAATCTATTTTTCAAAACTCCATTTTTCAACTCCTCTCCAAAATCTTTTCCTCAAAATCTCTTTCTAAAAACACTCCCTAGATTCACCTTCCTAAAAACTCTATTTCTAAAAATCTTCCTTCTAGAAACTCCCCTCTAGGATTTTTCCTCCCAAAATCTATGTTTCCAAAAACACACTTTCTAAAAACTCCCTCTCCAAATTCACTTTCCAAAAACTCCTCCCTAGGATTTCTCTTCTAGAAAACCTTCGTTTCCAAAAACGCACTTTCCAAAAACTCTTTCCTTAGAGCCCAAGTCAAGTCCTAGAACCCACAATTAGGAAACCTTAATTTTCTTTCCAAAAATATGATTTTCAAACTTTGCCCCAAACCTAGGTTTCTAAAACCTCTTGTTTCCTACATCAAAACTATACATGTTTCCAAAACCTATTTTCTATGTTAGAATTCTACACTTTCAAAACTAGGGTTTCTAGAATCTCCCTTTTCAAATCATTGCCAAATCCTATCTTCCCTTTAGGAAACCAACTCAAATCTCCCCGTTTAGGAAACTAGATCTCATCCTCCGTTTTTGGAAACAAAATCAAATCTTTTCTTTTAGAAACCAAATCCGATCCCTTCCAAATCCAACTCTTTCTTAATTCAGATCCTTCCTAAACTTCCACTTTCCTAAACCCTAAGTTTCCAAAAACTTGAACATAAGAATCTTTCCTAATTCTACCCTTTCCTAATTCAACCTCCTTTCCAAATCTTAACTTTATAAATTCAAGCTTTTAAACCTTTCCTAAATTCAAACCTTTCTTAATTTCAAGATTTTCTAAAACTCTAAAACTTTCTAAAATCTCAAATTTTTCTAAAACTCTAAAATTTTCTAAATCTTAAACTTTCTAAATTTCAAATCTTTCTAAATTCTAAACTTTCCAAAACTTTGAAATCTTTCTAAATCTAAGACTTTTCTAAACTCAAAACTTTCTTAAGTTGAAACTTTCTTAATTCAAACATTTCCTAAATTGAAAACTTTTCTTTTTCAAACCTTTCCTAAAACAAAACTTTCTTATTTTCAAAACTTTCCAATTTTTAAAACTTTCCAAATTCAAAACTTTCCTTTTTCAAAACATTTCTAAATTCAAAACTTTCCAATTTTCAAACTTTCTTAAATTCAGAACTTTCCTAAAGTGAAAACTTTCCTAAACCTAAAACTTTCCTAAATTCAAAACTTTCTTAATTCAAAACTTTCCTAAAGTTGAAACATTCCAAACTCAAAGCTTTCCTAAGTTGAAACTTTCCTAATTTCAAAACTTTCCTAAATCGAACCTTTCCTAATTCAAATATTTCCTAAATCTAATATTTCCTAATCTCCTAGACCTTCTAAGTCAAGTCAAATCCTTCCAAAGTCTCTTCTCTTTCCTAAGTCTAGGTTTCCTAAACCTCCATCTTTCCAAAACTAAGTCTTTCCAAAATCTGTCTTTTCAAATCCAAGTCCAATCTTCTCAATTTCAATTTTCAATCTCCTCTTCTAATCTCAAATCAAATCCAATTTTCAATTCAATCTCTTTCTTCCAATCCAATCTCTCTCTTCAAATCAATCTCTTTTCAATCAGACTCCGGTCCGAACTACGACTGACCTGATTCCCCCAAAGGGATACATAGGCAACCTTCATAGGTGCGGTCACAATATTTTTCAAACTTTCAATTCCACCCTTATGGGTGCGGTTTTCAAATCTTTCCAAATCTCAAATTTCAATCTATTTTCAAAATTTTAATTTCAAAATTTCTATTTTCAAATCTCTATTTCTAATTTTTCAAACTTTCCAATTTCAATTCTATGCTTTCGAATCTCTTCTAAAATCAAATCAAATTCTTCTTTTCAAATTTCCTTTCAAATCTATTCCTAAATCAACTTTCTTTTTTATTGCACTTGCATATCATGCATCATGTTAGTTTTCAAACATTTGTTTTTCAAAGTGAATAGGGTTGAACCATTTAGTTAGTTAAAGACTCTCATAGGTGAATCTAGGGTAGATTGACATGTAGGTACCGAAAAGGCGGGGTAGGGTGATAGCTTAGTGCGTCTTCCCTACACGTAACCAACCTCCGAACCTAGATCACTATTTTCGAAAGACCAAAAAGGAGTTATTTTTCTAAAAAGGGCTAAATGTTTTCCAAAGGTTGCCAAACAACCTGTTTTCTTAAAAACCCTCTCTCGAGGAGATATTTTCAAATCGTTTTTCAAAAACCCTAAGTGTAGTCTTCGGACTATGCTTAGTTTTTAGGTGACCTAACTCACCTTAATCAAGTTAGGTGGCGACTCCGAATCTTTTTCAAAAGCCCTTTATTCAAACCTGTTTTCAATTCAAACCTAGTCGCACTCATTCTTCTAGGAGGGTGAGTTCTAACGAGAGAGTACATCATTTTTCCCACTTGGGTGAGTATTCCTCGAGTGCGAAAAATATGGGCGCGACAAAAGTCTGTATCAATAGACCGGTCAACACCAACGCCTACTTGCCCGTTTCGGTGAAAAATGACCATATCGCCTCTGGTAGGCCCCACCTAGCACGCGCTTTTAAGAAAGTATCTAAGTTTTCAGAGGGGTAAGGCCACCCTTTCAAGACTATTCTCAGACAACCCGGCATGCTCAGAATGCCATTCAAATGAACTTCGTACCAATTTCGATAACTCCTACACAAAATGACCATTTTGCCCCTAGTGGGGCAGTCACTCCTGTTCAATCACACCAGCTCTGGGTATTAAATCGATAGCCCCCGAGACATTCCCCCTAGTGTCCCTAACCTTCCAATCCCATTCCAGTCAACTTTGGACCACTTATGGTGAATCATGATTAAAATGACCGTTTTACCCCTAGTAGGCCGGTCGCCCCTTTCAACCATACCGACTCTTTGTATCAAACTGGAGACCTCTGGGGCACTCCTTCGAGTGTCCCTATTCTTTTCCAGTTGGGCCACGCACCCTTATTAATTGCATTCCAAAAGTGCAATTACAACACCTTAATTTGCCATTTGTTAGCCTTCGTTTAAGAGTTTCTTTCATTAGATTTTAGTATTAACTAAGTTATTTTGCTTTGTATAGGTTTTAAGCTTAATGTGAAAGGTTTTGGGCACATTTTGGATGAAGGGAGAATGTGTTTTTCAATAGGATATTGTTAGGTACAAGCTGTTAAAGCTATGGTACAAACAGCTAAAGCACGTAGAGTTGAAATTTTAGAAAGCCATATCTCCTAACTAGAAAGGCTACCGGGGCCCATAATAAATCGATTTCATATAACTTTGAAAAATCTATTCAGATATGTTGACCGTACCTGCGGTTGAACCACCATATGTACGGTAAAGCCAATTGTACGTACGGTGAATAGTACTATACATACGGTCTGCAGAAATTCCTGCGTTCAGCATATGGCCTACCGTACGAAGACCATATGTACGGTATTTTGACTATACAAATGGTGGTAAAAGCATACATATGGTCCCGACATTCCCTGTTTCATTTTCACTGTTATAAATACGTGTTTGTACGGGATTTTGGGGATTTATCTCTCATTTTACTCAGTTTTCTTCGATTTCTTTGTATCTAGGAGTAGGGTAGTGATAGAAACTTTATTTTCTTGCATTTTCCTTTGTTTTCCTTTATTTTCTTTGTATCCAAACACTAGTTTTCTTTCTACATTTCTTCATGCTTTCTCTCATGGAATCAAGTAGCTAGTACTCAATTGGGTTCAATTGTGAAGGACACTCAAGAAATCCAAGAGTTCGTTGAAGGAAACCCACATTTTCATTGATTTATCATTTTGGACTTTAAATTTACTTTGATTGAATGTTGGATCTCTTAAAACACCTATTTTTTTTTTACTATGTTTGGCAATTCCAAGCCATGGTTTAGCAATTGTAGGATGGAATTGATCAAATTGATGGTAGTAGCATAGGATCCTTAGATTGATTATATATCTAACTTCAATCGGAGTTCAATTGCCCAATCTTCAAAGCTAAACCTTCTGAATTGCTACCCTTGGTTGTGGTTTAACAATTTGAGTTATCAAAACTTTCAATCGAAACTTGGATCCCAATTCTCTTTTAATTACATCAAATTCACTTAGATTTGCTTTGATTTTTAATTCCCCTATTTTTTAATTGATAAATCTAATGCTTAATTGTTTTCAATTTCATTTATGATAGTTCTAATTGTTAGCTTAGGAATCATATCTCAAAACCCTAAAAGATTTTCAATTTTTCTTTTCTTTTCTCTTTTGTTTGGATTCAATTTACATAGTTGCAATTTAATTCAAGCTAGTCTAGTGTTTGTTGAGTGTTGGTTGCTTATATTTGGCTTAGTCCTTGAGGATACGATATTCGGACTCACTGGATTTTATACTTCAATCGCAACACTCGTTCTCTTGCAGAGAAGCTCAAATTTACACCATATTTGGAAGCGATTCACCTACATCTTTCCAAATCAAACCAGAGGTTCTTGGAGCCACTTGTAATGGAGCCTGGCCAAAAAATGGCTTGTAGTCACTAGAAGTGGCGCCCAAATTTTTGTCTTGCAACCCAAAATCGAATCAAATCAAATTTCTACAAAATCTGGGGTAGGGCGCCACTTGTAGTGGCACCTGGTCAAATTTTGGCCTAATGCCACTTTTAGTGACGTCATCTCCTTTGATTTTACCTATAAATACAGTGCACCCCCAGCATATTTCAAGTCTTAAAAATCATAGCAAAGCTCAGCCTCTCTTTAGACAGCCCTCGAAAATCCCAAAAACCCTAATTCTCTCAAAGGTGTGAGCCCCATTTGCCTCCTACACTCTAACCTTAGCCCCCAAGCACCAATGGAGGCCATCTTTAGCCCTTTCGAAGCTCTTAAAGCCCTCTCAAGACCAAGACGAAGTCTCTATAGAAGCTTGAAGAAGATTCGAAGACAATGTAGGGTTCCTATTTACTTATTGTAATCCCCTACTCTTCTCTTCTCCCCTTTAGTCCACTTAGATTATTCTCTATTTTAATCCCCATCTTCTACCTCCTCTTCTTGCATGCTTGAAACAAGATAACCTTGGGTCCATGCCTAGGGAAAGCCTTGGGGAGGTCAGCGATTGAGGGTCTTCCTATAATCTACTTTGTGATGGTGTGGCCTTGACCTTTCTTGATTATGTGGTGAAATCTTAAACCTTGTATGTTCACGACCCTTTGCATTATAATTGTCATGATCATACATTGTTTACAATTACTTTGCTTTCAAACTCGCAATTCTAGGGTAAATCTAACATTTTCATGATTAGGGATTCTTTAGGAAAGTGACATATTTAAAATGGCTACCAAAGTCCATATTAGGGTTTCAAAACCCTAATTTATTTTTCAAGATCACAACCTTAAAGTGATTATAACCTTTTTATGGTTAGGGTTACTTTAGGAAAAGTGATATATTCAACAAGACTTTCAAAGTCCACATTAGGGTTTTAAACCCTAACCATTCTCTTTTAAAACCTAGTTATTAAAAAAAAAAAAAACTCTCCAAATCCCCCCTTCAGAGTATTGGTGTCATGCCCCCAACCTAATTAGACATCATTAATGTCACATTAGGTAGGGTGTGATCGCACATGTCACCATACCTGTAAGCGACACCTTAACAACATTTCCAAGAGATAAGAACTAAATAATAAAACATATAATGTGACAATAAACCATAAATTAAACTCATTTACATCTCCAACTGAAAAGTAAACAAATGCCTCAGAATCTTCTACTACCAACTTACATTAACAGAAAACATAAGACAAACATAAATCCCAATCCTAATATCTTATGCAAAACCCGATGTGACATTGTAAATACATTGGTAAAAACTTTCTCAATCCCTGTCATGCGACATCTTGACACAACCATGAAAGCCACCATAGCTAAGACCAAAACTGTAGTGAATTAGACCCCCATCTTTGTTTGACCTGCCAAAAAGGTCTGTCTAGGCGTGACCTAAAAGTCAACGTGCTCACGATAGATAATGAACTCATAAAAAATGATATATATATATATATATAAATATCCATAATAGATATCTATGAAGAAAGAACAACAATGCAATAATGTGTCACCCTGCGCGCAAGTTTAGATAACGTTGGCCCAATGAGTGATGACTCGTTATTAAGGAATGCCTACAGTGGCATCCCTAGGCTAGTCCACCGTGACTAAGCCTTAGTTAACCCATTGTGGTTAACTTTCTCCAATATAATGCAAAGCATACAAGATGATTGGTATGCTATGCCATCTCACCTCATATATAGATAATCACCATTATCACCTCATAGATATAATCACCAACATCAATCATATAAAAAACAAGCAATTCAATATGAATAAGATTATCATATATTTTCCACTTATCACCGTACTCACACCACGGTAAGGTTAGTACTTGGTTGATGTTGATGGTTCTTATCCTCCGTGAGCCCCTATCACCTCAACCATGTTAGTGTAGGAACCATAAGATCAATAATAATCAAAGAGAAATGACAATGCATAACCTATAATCAATATAAACGATGAATGCATACATCTTACATAAGTTCAAGTGATACACGTCCAACACGTCATAGACACTCTCAACAATGTAACCAAAAATAAGAAATAACTTTCACCAAAAATTCAAGACAATGCAATAGGTCAATCTTATTTGAAACTAGGCTTAAAGACCTTTAGATTGATAAGTTATAGGTTGAAAGTACATTTTTAAATGAAGAAATTATGTCCGTTGAAAGATAGACTAAAATTCTGGAAAACTATGCTATTAATAGAAATTTTAGGTCATCTTTAAACTGTCATACTTCTCAATCTTCAAGGAATTAGAGTGCCCACTTTATATTAATAGAAATTCCCATGAGTCTACTTTTCGACGCTTCAAACCGTGCACCATTTTGAGTTTTCTAGAATGAGATATGACCATTTGACCAAAGTTGTTAACCTGCCAGCCCCAGGTGTCGACCCCTCAGTCTCATGTGTCAACACAAGTGGACAGTGAGTAAATTTTGTTCCATGTGTTGACACCTCTACTCCAGATATCGACATCTCAGGACAGAGACCAAAAATTTGTAGCAAAAGGTTTCATGTGCCGACTCCTAAGGTCATGGATCAACCCCCCGCCATCTTAGCTCGAAAATGAGACTTCTCAAACATGATTTTTCATCTCCAACTCACCCTAACACTTCACATAAGCTCACCAAAGACTCCAAAATGCAATATCAAGCTAGAAATAAAATAAAACACAAACAAAAATATGTTCACCAAAATAAATCAAGGCTTTCATCATGAAAGCCTGACACGCCTCCAAATGTGCTTCAACTGGAGTCACTCCACAAGGGTACGGAGGTCGCACTTGTAGTAAAACCGGAGGATCCGATGTCGTTCTCTCCCAAGGGAATTCTGCAAATATAGCAACAAAGCTCAACTAGCACGGGCACTTATCTTAATGGATTGCAAATCAAAATTCTTATTTTTTCCTAACATAAAAGAGATCGAAAATATGTTGATTTTGAGATGATGGTGGTTCAATACTTAATGCAATAATTTAAGGACTAATGAAGACAATAAAATCTAGTTTTATGTAATTTAGAAGAAAAGCTTGGACATGACTGTTTCGATCCACCAATTCACAACAAGGGTTTCCAATGAGAGGTTTATAACTCAAATCAAAAATCACACCTTGGATTCTTGATTCAAAAAATGTCGACTATAAAAGTGTGGGTTTTTGTTTGATTGAGCATAAAGAGGGAATCTATGATTGGCACCCTAGAATCAAACCTTAGGCATGTGCAATACCTATACCAAACATTGATTTGTGCATAAATATTGCCAAGGGGTTATGAATCTAAGTTTTTTTTCTAATGAATCTCATACTAAATCAAATGAAACCATGAAATTTTAAGAATATGCCATTGAAGTTCATACAACTCATTTTTCACCCTTTGAAGATCTTTGGTGGTTCTTCACAACCACATCCAAGGTGTATTTAGCTACTAAGATTCATGTCAAAAAGCATAAAAGAAGACAAATCTACCGTTAAACTATATAGAACTAGTGTTTGGTTACTAAGAAAATGAGAGAAAGTGGCAAGAAAATGAGAGAAAATCATTCACTTCATATATATATATCAAGCATTCATTTGCAATGATCCAAAAGTAATAATTGACATTAAATACAAAGCATTAAGAGTAGATCTAACTAAAAACCTTACAAGATAACAAAAATCCCCTTTTTGAAGCTTCTTCCCTGTCCAGTTTCTACAGAAAATGACCTACATCCTTTTTGTCTCGAATATACAGCTTTTATACTCTGCAGAAAAACAGATTCTATACACACCAATCGATCGGTGGACGATCGATCGATCGCCCGATCGAACGATCTAGCGATCGAACGATCGCAAAACTGACCCCTCTGAAGTTTGCTTCTGTGTAGTCTGTTGAGGAAATTCTAACGTCACCGATCGAACGACCGATCGATCGGAAAAACGCCCTCTCTGAAGTTTGTTGCAGAAGGTCGAATAGAGGATCACCGATCGATCGTAAAATCACCAATCGATCGGCCGATCGATCGTTCCGTGGACCGTTCGATCGGGCGATCGATCGGTTATCCCCATATTTGCCCATTTGCCTTAGTTTAAGCCCCAATTCCTATGAGGAGTGCACAAAAAGAGTTTTAATGCATTTTAGAAGTTAGAATACTAAATTAACACTAAATTCAACTAATCAACTAACAATTTAAGCCAAAAGATTACTATTTCTAAGAGTAATCAAAGCCCTCATCAACCTTCTCCTCCATCACCTCCCCCTAAATCCAATGATATGAAAACATACTAACATACATTAATCAATGCAAATAATATGAAACCAACAAGATCATGATGAATCTTACCTTAATTAATGAATTCAAGATGAACACAAGTTTTTCCCTTTGGATTTCCTTTGAATTCTCTTCTTTTTCCTCTCTTTTCTTTCTCTCTTCTTTTCCTTCCTTTGCTCCCAACCAATTTCCCTATCAAGCACCATAATCTCTACACAAGCTCCTCTTTTCTCTCTCCTCTCTCTTGTCAGCGAAGTTAGATACAAAGGTGCATCTAACTCTACGCTTGTCACAAGCACACACCTTACTAGGTTAAGCACACACCTAGGTGTCTCACACACACACACCCAACTTTCACCTCCTCCTTCTTTACTAATTACCATCTTAAAATAATTAACCATGATTAGTTTAATTAAACATGGTTAATCTAAGATAATCTATGTGATTAATTAAGCAAATTAACATAGATTAAGTCTACTAATCACCCCTTGATCTTACTTAAAAATATAAAAATATTACTATAACTCACACATGTTAAAACATGTTAAACAAGCACCTCAATTAGTATCAACACTTCATAAAATGCATTGAAATTAAGCTAAGAATGAGGTTAAGAGAATTAAGGTCTCACAATTAGTCTAAGAGTTGTTGTCTTGAAGTCAAAGGTCAGAACCGTCGAAGTTTATGCCCTAGGAAATCTGGCTCTATCCCCTAACCTTCATTCTTGTACCCTTGCATTCATTGCACCAAAATGATTTTCAAAATCCTTGTTGCAGTATGTTTTCAGAAATTGCATAACTCTCTTCAGTTATTTTCAAAAGGTGTCACACCAAATCATGACAATTTTTCTTACAAAAGTATGTAGAAAGTGATTTTTACAAAAGAAAAAGCATGTAAAAATTGGATAATAAGAATTTTTATTGGTAAAAAGTATATTAAAATTAAGAAATAGAATTTGAATATTTGAATTCGGTATATGTCTTTATTGCAAAATGTTAAAAGCTTAGAAGATTATACATTGGCTTAATAGTACCCATAATTATTGTGCCAATTAATTTTTTTTATTTCATTATTTTTAGTTAAACTAAAATGAACTAATGAGTTTAAGAATGACAACAGGTCGGGTATGTGATAGTTTTGCCTAAACCCTACTCTAACCCTAATACAAAAAATCTCTCCCACATCTAGTCTCATACTTGTTAGGGGTTGAACCCTCCAATCCTATCCTCGTTTATGTTCAAATCGGATCAGGTGGGGTTAACCCTCATTTTTTTTAATTTAGCACATAGATAATATTTTCCTAATCTCACATATTTTTAAAAAATTATAATCAGTTTACATAATATGAGGTTGACAATGCTTTGTTATATAAACTATGTATCTATACTATGTGGTATTTATGTATTATTATAATATAATTTAATTAGTCATTGTCATTGATCATTATTTTTTTGGCTTAGTTAAACTAAAACGAACTAATGTAGGATTTGTCAAACTAAGGCAAATGACAATCTTTAGCATGACCGAGGTCGATCGATAGTTTTGATCTAATTCGAACGGTCCACGGAACGTTTTTCCTGATCGGTCGATCGTGATCTCCACCTTCTGCAGCAAACTTCATCTTTTTTATCGATCGGGCGTTCGATCGTTCGGAATCCTCACAACAGACGATACAGAAGCAAACTTTCTGCGATCGGTCGGTTGAACCCTATCAATCCACCGATCGATCTCTCAGACTCTGTTTTTCTGCAGAGTATAAAAGCTTTTGTTCGAGACAAAAAGTGTTCATTGGACTTCTTGTAAAGTTTTTGGTTAGATCTACTCTTAATGTTATTTATTTGGGTGAATTAACCCTTTTTTCTCATTTATTGGCAACCATAACACTAGTTTTTATAGTTTAATGTTAGATTTGTCTCTTTTTATGTTAGTTAACATGGATTCTAGTAGCTAAACACCCCTTGGATGTGGTTGTGAAGACCCACCAAGGATCTTCAAAGGGTTGAAAATGGGTTGTATGGACTTCAAAGTCATAATATGGTTTCATTTGATTTAGTATGAGATTCATTAGAAAAACCTAGATTCATATCCCTTTGGTAATATTTATGCACAAATCAACATTTGGTATAGGTATTGCACATGTTTAAGGTTTGATTCTAGGGTACCAATTATATATTCTCTCTCTAGGCTCAATCAAACAATTTTTATAGCCGACATTTTCCGAATTTAATCCAAGGTGTTTCTTGATTTGAGTTTATAAAAACCTTCTCATTGGTTGACTTGTTTTTGTTGTCCAAGCTATCCTTAATCACTAAAATAGTATAAATTATTGCATGAAGCATATAACCATCTATCTCAAAACCAACATATTTTCGGTATGTTAAGAATGTTCATTTGCAATCCATTAAATAAGGGTTGAGCTTTGTTGCTATATTTGCAGAATTCCCTTGGGAGAGAACGACACCGGATCCTCCGGTTTTACTACAAGCGCGACCTCCGTGCCCTTGCGGAGTGGCTCCAGTTGAAGCACAACTGGAGGCGTGTCAGTCATACATAATCGGGTCGAGTCAGGTTTTGTTCTTTCTCCCATACTCCATCCTATACCTACTTCGAGTTTTGTTTTTTTTTTTTTTCCCTATTACCAGCCCCTAACACTTTTATTAAACTTTTAAACTCTTCCTATTATGGTTGGGGTAGGTTGGGGACTCGCTTTCTTGGGTCAAATTGTCATCCCTATATAAGTTGTTTCAGTGGTTGGGAACTTTATTGCTTTGCCCATTAATTTGGGGTTTGAGCTCGTGCGCCCCCATCCCTTAAATGACTAATAGATGTTCTTCTTGTAAAAAAAAAAGCACTATCAATTTGTCATTATGCATTTGCGGTGGCTATGATTGTGCATAGACAAGATTATAATAAAATTTTTGGCGACTTGAGTTTGAACCAGGGTCAAAAATCTTATCCCAAGTTAGATTAAAAATTAATATGAGACCTAAACCCATCCACTTTAGCCATATGGTAAATTTTAAATTAAAAATAATAATAATTAATAAAAACAATCAATTAGAAGGCCGATTAATGTTAATGCGTCTTACCACTGATAGGTCTCGAGTTCAAACCACGTCACACTACCTTCGACAAATTATTCATTTCCTAGCCTAGAAATAAAAATAATATATACATGGACATACAATATAAACATATAATTGAACTGTATAAATTATGGACATATTGAAGGGCCTAAAAAATTACCCAAACCCGGCATGCAGGTTTAGAAGTGTGCCAAGCCTAAAATTTATGGGGCTAGACTAAGCGGACCTAACAACTGTTGAGCTAATAATTACTATCACATTGTGCATGTGCTACGTACCAAAAAACCAAAAGAAATAATTAATACTTATTGTTATGGAGAGCCTTTATTATAAGCCATAATCATAATGATATACATCGTTCTTAAAAAAATTATTTGTAGTAATGGATGGTTTCATGATTTGGTGATGATTTTATTTTATGAAAAAGGTTAACTTTAGCTTGAGTAAAGAACTATTGCGATGCAAATATATTTTGTTATAATTATTGCCTCATATAAGACCTATTGCTACAAAACACATTTTCATCACAATATGTTATTGTGACAACCATTGTTTTGTAACAATAAATGAACTTCTAGGGGTGTATTGATTGTGACAAAGTTCGTACATAATGTTAATTCCACCGATATGAAAAGGTTTTTGTGACAAAAAGATTTGTCACAAAAAAAGGAATCTATTGTGACGAAATGTTTTGTCACTATATGTAAGAACTAAGTCTTTATTGTGATGAATTTCTTGTGACGAAATTCTTTCATCACAATTATTTATTCCCGCCAACGTTGTTCTTCCCGCCATAGCATTTGTGACAAACTATTATGACAAAATTTGTTTTGTCACAAATTTGGATGTATTGTGACAAGCTATTGTGATAAAAAGTTATCTTGTAGCAAGTTTGCCTCTTGGTATGATTTATTGTGACAAAATTGATTTTTGTCACAGTAAGTGTACTTTCTGTGACAAATTTCATTTCGTCACAATAAATTTCGTAGCAATAGATGACATTTGTTGCCGTGTCACAAGTTTTCTTACATGAAAATCAAAAAATCCTTCACATAAAATTATATGATTTTCAAATCCAATCAATCTTTTTATTTCAGAAACAAAATCAAATTTTCCCTTTTTGAAAATCAAATCAAATATTTCCTTTTTGGAAATAAAATCAAATATTTCCATTTTTGAAAACAAAATCAAATCTTTCCTTTTGCATAAAATCATATCTTTTCTATTTCACATAAATCATAGATTTTCAAAGTTCCCATTTCAACTGCATGCACCTAGCTTCCTCCCCAAGTCAATCAAACCTTTGGCCAATCTAACCCTAGGAGTCCAATCTTAGGTCAACCAAACCCTAGTGGTCCAACCCTAGGTCAACCCAACCCTAGTTCACCCAACCAAGGTTAGATGACTTCAAAATTTCAACTCTAAAGACTCCTTTCAAATGGTTTTCATAGCATATTTCTAAAAGTCATATTCCATCTCTTTTGAGTTTCTAAACCAACTTCAAAGCCTTTTCAAATGTTACCATACCCCTTTTTCAAATGATTTCAAAAGCTCTCTCAAACTTGTCTCAATTCAAAATGGCTGGACACTTACCATTTTTCAAAAAACTACTGTCAAAAAGGATTTCAAAAACTTACAACCCTAAGGTGATCTTAACCCTTTTCATGGTTAAGGTTTCCTAAAAAAAGTGATACATCAAATGAAACCTATAAGGTTCATATTAGAATCCCTAACTCTAAATATTTTATAAAATCTTTTTTCAAAAACTATTTTCAAATGTCACACTCTCAAAGCAATCCTAAGCCTCCCTATGGTTAGGGTTGTTCAAGTTAAAGTGAGATATGCAAGGAATGGTTCTATGACTCTAAAGTCCAAAACCCTAAGGGAAAATGTCTAGCCCATTTTCTAAAAATGTTTTCCAAAACTCATAACCTTGAAGGAGTTTATATTCCCTCATAGCTAACCTCACAAAGGTAATGAAATATTAACATACTTTCCTTAAGGTGTTTAAAAACCTTTTCAAGATAAGTTCACAAGAGCTTTTATAAGTCTAAATCCCACTTTCAAATCTCTAATCAAGTTTTCAAAACTCTCTTGAGTTATATTCAAAAACATTTCAAAACACCTCAAATCCCATTTCAAAAACACTTCCAAAAGCCTACAAGTTCTATTTAAAAAAACACTACAACATCCAATTTCAAATGAAAACTCTCTCGAGTTATTCCCAAGTTCTCTTTTTTAAAACATGACCCTAATGAGTCTTTAAAACTTTTCAAAGGCCCCAATGTGCCTATTTTCAATTGAACTCTGAGTCCCAACTACGACTGACCTAATTCTTGTCAAACGAGATACATATGCAACTTTCTTAGGTGCAGTCATAACCTCTTTTTCAACTCAAATGCTTCTTTTCAAAAGTCAACCGCAAGTTTCTTTCAAGCTCTTTTTCAAATTGCATCATGCATTTATACATCCAAAAAGTGATGACTAAACTCCTCTTTTTTCAAAACATTTTCAAGTTGACATAGGTTGAACATTTAGGAACTGGAGATTCAAGTGAGTGAACCCAATGGTGAATATAGACATGTAGGTATCGAAAGGGCAGGGTAGGATGATGATCTTAGGATATCTTCCCTACACATAACCAATTCTCGAACCATAGATTTCTATTTCAAAGACCAAAACCGGAGTCATTTTTCAAAAGTGCTTAAAACATTTTCAAAGATTGCTAAACAACCCTATTTTCCAAAATACCTCTCAATAGGACATTTTCAAAAACCTAAGTTTGATTCTCTGATTATATTTAGTTTTAGGTGACCTAGCACATCTTGAACTATGTTAGGTGGCGACTCCAAATCTCTTGCAAAAAGCCCTTAATCAAATTAAGTTTTCAAGTTCAAATTCCCGTTGCACTTGTCCTTCTAGAAGGGTAAATTCTAATAGAGAGATTAACGTGTTTTTTTCGAGCTAAGAGAACCTAGGTAAAAATCGAAGCGCAACACCTAACATGTATCCAAACAAATAGATTATGGGAGAAAGATCCTTTCCATTCCATAATTAGAAAGGATTCTCTATTGCATTGATTGAGGAAGGATTAAGTAAATCAATTTAAGATTTTCGTAAAAATGAGTAAGATTATGATTATATATAACAAAATAAACTTTAAATTAAAGCGACCTGATTGTGGTAACAATCTAAATTTGATGTAGGCTCATTTGGTTAATTAATGGATGAAATAGAGTCCCAGATTGAGCATGTCACACGAACACTTAATCTTGCTTGTTTGGAACTTAGGGCCGGAAAGATAAGGGAAGAGAAAATTTAAAAAAAAAAAATCCTTTCAATATTTGATTCAGCTAGGGATGTAAATTGGGCCCAAGACCCATGGACTGCCCAAGCCCGACCCAGGCCTAGCTCGGCCCAGACTCAAACACCCTATGGGCGGGCTTGGGCCCCCCTTTTGGTAGCCCGAGCATGGCCCAAGCCCGACCTGCGAGCCTAAGGCCCAATCCCAAGCTCGAGCATGAGTCAGTGAAAGCCCCCCCCTCTACCCCTGCGTAGGCATGTCAATTAGGCATGTACAATATAAAATGGAGTAATGCAACTGATGGATAGGCTTGTAGGTGCCAACTTAGTTGGAATGTACTTGCCCTATAGTAATGCAATTTCTCTATATTTTTATATTACTCTCGTGTAATTGATAAAGTTTCATGATTTAATAAAATTTTATAATTTTATAATTCATTTTTCTCAATCACGTTCATTAATTTTATAAGTGTAATTATATAAATAATTTATCTTCTTAATTCTTATTAATTATATAGAATAATAAATTTAAGTGCAAAGTTTTTGACATAAGCTCAAAGAAACTTAATATATATAAGCTTGCAAATAAATTTTTAAGTCATAGAATCATAGTGTATTTTTCATATAATCAATAGTTTTATTAGTTTATGCAAATTTATTATAACTAAATTTATTAGCTTTAAAAACATAATGCTACAAAAAAAACTTGGCTGAAGAGGGCCGGCCTTTTGGGCCCGCCTAGAGAGCCCATCAAAGCCCTAAGCTCGAGGCCTAAGCCCGTGGCCCAAGCTTGAGTCCCGAGCTCGAGCCCAAGCATGTCCCTAGGGCCGTGGGCTAGGCTTAGGCTTTCCATTCCAAATTTTGGTACTGCCCTAAAATATGACAGGAGCCCGTTGGGCTCAGCCAGCGCCCGATGCACCACAGCCCGAATCGAGCCCGGCGAGCCCAATTGACATTCCTAGATTCAGTTTAGGAGGGAAATGATAGAGAAAACAAGGGGAAAAAATAAACTCTCTCACTCTCTCTCCACTATTCATTTTCTTCACAAAATTAAAGGGGAAAGCGAAAATTTTTTTCCTATTTTCATTACAAAACGAAACAGGGAAGCCAAAATAATTTTCTTTTCACTTTTATTTCATTTTCTTTACAAAACCAAACAGAGAGGGGTAAAAAAATTTTTTTCTTTTCTTTACAAAACAAAACAAGAACCAAAAATAATTTTCATTCTAGTTTTCTTTCATTTTCTTTACAGAACAAAATAGGGAATGGAAAATTTTTTTTTTCTTTTTTTTTCTTCCCTTTCCTTTCACTTCTCTTCCTTTCCTGAAGTTCCAAACAGGATATTAGTCTTCTCTAACTGTGGCTTAGGATGATCTGACAGGTTTCTTCTTCATGGTTTGACAATTCCAACACAAAAAAATACACGGCCCGCGCCCAACATAGCCCACAGCTCACAGCCTCTAATAGTGAATTTCCTTAATGCTTATCAACTCAGGTGGCGTATGACAGCCTCAACCTTTCATGATTTGACAATTCCAACACAAAAAATACATTTGCATGCTTCCCAGCCGAATGTTAAGCTGAATGATGGGAATACTATGTATGAAATTGGTGCTTGACGTGGACGATTCAAGTAGTCCTGTAAGATTCTTTGATAGGGGGCCGCCATGTCGCCATGGTGTCTCCCTCTTTCCATTTCATCATCGCTTCCTACATTGGGATCTACCCCCAGTGGAATGGGTTGAAGATTAGGGTGGAGTTGTGGATTAGATGCATTCGGTGTGACATTAAGATTCGGAGCGAAGACATTGGGTAAACCTTGATCATTCATGTTTGCCATTGAAAGAAATCCTAGGTCCACAACTAATGGAAGTCCCGGTGTGAGTGATGATGAACTACTCGCACTCTCAAGCCTCACAAGTCGGTTATGAATGTCCCTAGTGAAATGTGGTATATGAAGATGAATGTAACAAATAATAGACCGTCTAGGTCATACAGCATATCATACACAAACATGTATTACCGGACACGAATTTTCTCTTATTCTATAATCGATCCTCCAATCTCTTTATGCAAAGCAATATCACCGATTTGTAAATTAAGCACACTATCCTATTTCCACTAAATGTCTCCTCACAAGGAGTCCTAGCAAAATGCAATGCAATTAAACCTAAGTCAAACAAAATAAACAAAGCAAAGAAAAACTAAAAATCTAAGCACATTAAAGGAGAAAGAGATTACCAAGGCTTGAAGCCGTAGATGTTTTCGTCGAGAGTGAGTAATCAAATTCCACCTGTTTGCAATTTTACTGTTTTGTTTAGTTATCTTTTTCTCCTTTATTTGCTATTTTTATTTTTTTTATATGCAATTCGCCAAGTGCTTCTTTAATCTGTAGCTTGTTGGTATTCGCCTTATACTATTGATCCTTGGCAACGGCGTCAAAACTTGAATCGCTCCCAAAGATGATGAAATTGAGCTTTCTGCAAGAGCACGGGTGTCGAAATTGAAATATAAATTTGGCAAGTACCAGAGTCGATTTTCACAAGGATTAAGTCCAATATAGGCGTCACGTAAGGCAAAATAACCAACAAATTAAATTGAATTAGAGAATTAATTAGCAAAGTGAAACTATCTAAAAATGAAACTAAAAATATGTTTGTTGTGAATATTTTGCTTGCAAATTGAATTAACCAAACTAAGTACGGAAAACAATACTATATAAATTTGAAATCGATTGTTAAAAGACTTAAATGCAATTAAGGTGACTTGAGTGCAATTGATATAATCTACCAATTCTCTACAAATGTCTCAATGGAAGATTTGATAATTCAAATCAAGAAATCACTCCGCGGATCCTTGATTCGGAAGATTCAGACCATAAGAACGAGAATTCACACTCAATTGGGTGTAAATTTGTGTTCAATGTTAAGAATCATGGAAACAAATCATCAATTGTGCAATATCTATACCAATTTAAGAGTTGTGCATAGAGATTATCAATAGTGATTATGAATCTAGGTTTCAATAGATTTACAACACAATTGAGATAAATATAAAGAAATCATAATATAATTCATTAAAGTTTATATACCTCCATTGAAGACCTTGAAGATCTTTGGTAGATCTTCACAATTGCATCTAAGGGTGAGTTTAGCTACTTGATTCTATGATAGAAAGCATAAAGAAATGGAGATCTTGCATTAATTGGAGAAGAAATTAATGTTCGCTTACAAGAAAAATGAAAAAAAAATGGAGGAACATACAAAGGAAACTAACTTTCTCTCTCTAGAATTCATACTAACTGTAAATCTAATGTAAAATAATGATAGACACAAAAAATCTCGTCATTTTTCAGAGATATAACAGTGAAAATCGCACATGGGACGCTGGTACCATACGTACGGTTTTGTTCACCGTACACGTATGTATGGTATTGTTCACCGTATGTACGGTGAACATACCGTACGTACAGTTAGCTTTACGCTAATCTGGGCTCTCTAAAGTTGGAAAAAAAATTGCAGGCGTACGTACGGTCTAGGCATTTTCAGCTCCTTTTGCTCTAAAACCACCTTTTCTTCACTCCAAACTTGCAAAATACCCTTAAATATTATTAGAGCAATTGTTATACTAAAGTGAGGCATATATACAATCTAGTTGGACTAACAATAGCTATTTAGGAACTTTAAATTATATTTTTGGAGTGTAATCATCTTAGCGATAGTTGTCAAAATGGGAAGCGGAAGCGGAAGCGGGAGCGGGAAACGTTAGGGGAAATGGAAGCGGAAAGCGCGGCCAAAAAATATAGGGGGAAATGAGAAGCCGGAAATGATTGAGAAACTTAATAGAAAACTTTTTTGAAACTCAAAGGAGATTTTTAAAAAACTTAGTGGAGACCTTTGGAAAACTTAATAGAAACCTTAGAAAAGCTTAGCAGAGATATTTGAAAAATTGAGTAGAAACCTATATAAATAATTTCATAAATGTTTAGTTAGAACTTAAGAGAAAAAATGTATAAAAATTAATATTTTAAATTTTTGAAGCGTTTCCGAAGTGTTTCTCTTAAATTTTTCAAGAGTTTCTATTAAGTATTCCAAGAGTTTTTTAAGAATTTTCCAAACATTTCCCAAAAGTTTTCAAAACGTTTCTCCCGCGTTTCCGAAACGTTTTCTCAAATTTTTTAAACAAGTTTCGTATCCGTTTTGAAAGCGTGCTTCTGAAAAAATACGTTTCCGCCTCCCAAAAGAGTTTCCGTGCAACTATGATCTTAGCTATGATCTTAGCAGACAAGCAGCCGCGTTGAGAAGATCCAAAGCATATTGGTGAGGTAAAAAACTCTCGAGTTGATTGTTTCTTTCTTCTAGAAATAAAAAATGGTTACTAATATGAGTCAATTGGACCGTTGATTAAGCTTTTTGACTTTGCATAAGTTTTTATGCCTCTTTGGTATTTTCCACTGATTGGAGCATGGGTCACGCCATGCCCCCTTTGTTTTTATCCCCAAAGTTCCATACGAGTCTTAAATTTGACTGATGGAGGACTCGTGGAGGGCCACTCACACTAATTGTGTTCACATGACTCAGTGTTGTATTAGTAAAACCTCAAATTAAAAAGAGAGAGAAACATGTATAGATTGGGTTCATGTTTTCCGAAACCAACTTAATCATTATATATACGTATATATATATATATGGGCGTCAGGGAGATTTTTTTTTTTTTTTGCTAAAACGAGGGTTAAGGAAATTTTTTTTTTTTTTTTTTGAGTTTTAAGAGATTAATATATTATATTAGATTCTAAATATCTAAAATCTACATGGTTGAAGAGATATTTTTAAAACTTTGGGGATGGCCATGTCCTCATTGCCCTCCTCCGTCCGTCCTATATATCTATACTATATATTATAACAATAGGTTAGGAAGTCTATGAAACTGAAACTTTCAATTCAATTTTTTCAAAATTTTGATTTTTTAAAAAATATGTAATACATATGTTATACTATTATTGGTTCCTTTTAATTTACTTATTTATTCTAAACTTCATAAATGCCATCTATTGATAGTCATAGTAACATTTTAAAATTTGCTTCAATTATAATTCTCATAAAGAATTTTTATTAAACATCTATTGCTAATTATGGTAACAATTTTAATTTTTTTAATTATAGTCCTCCTAAAGAATCTTCATTAGTTATAAATTAGATTTTAAAATTTTAAAATAGAAAGAACAAGTGTCATTACTTTATTGGCAGTTTGTCATATACAATACACATGTGACGAAATACTATTGGTTCATTTTAATTTTTTCTTATTTCTTCTCAATTTTATAAATATTATCCATCGATTGACATGGTAATGTTTCTAAATTTTCTTTAATATACTCCATCTACAGAAAATTATATTTAACGCTATAAAATAAAAATGAAATATGTAACAAAATTATCAGAATTTTTTCATTTGCATGGTCTCAATTCACATCCCTCTAAAAAATGTTTTCAAAAAAATAAATATAAAAGTTTATTTTTTGAATAGAACTGCGATGACATTATTATTTTTTTAATCTTACTTTTTTTTCAAATAAAATATTTTCAATTTTTTTCATAGTATTTAAATAAAAAAAATTGGATGTAAAAAATTTAATTGTAATAATATTATTTTACCTGGATAATAACACTTCAACCTTTTTTTGTTTTAAGACTCTAATATGATTTCGTGTTATTTTGTGACTTTAAATGATGAATGATATAACTATTTTGTAACAAAATTGAATTTCACAATAAAATTTATTGATTTTAACTTAACCAATATTTTTAAGTTTAACTTACGCAAGCATTCAGAATTTATGTGAGTATAATGACTACGAAAATTATATTGGCCGAGTTTAACTATGAATGCATGACAAAGTAATATTTTTTTAATTGACACTTTCTAAAACTTTAAGTAACTATTTTTAAAAGATGATTAAATGACTCAAAATAATATTTGATATAACTACACGCATGTATTGAATTATTAATGCTAACCATTTTAAATACCTAAATTTCTAAATTTATAATTGAAGAATAATTTTTTTTATTAAGATAAATTTGAAAATTAAATTTTACTAAGCATATTAAGTTACTGATGATAAATAAAGTCTCTTTGACTTTAAAATAACAATTATTTTTAAATAAAAGATTTTAGTTTTGAGTATCTATATATATATGCATTTGTGTACCATTAAATGCACTTAATAGAAGATTCACCTAAATATATGACTTATACATTTAATCAACGTAAGTCTTGAATTGAAGAAAATTAAATTTTTATTCAACTAATAGTAGCATTCCTACTATTAAAACCATTTTGCTCACAGTACCAACATAGTGGAGACCTAAAAATTTTGTTGAGAGGGGTCAAACTAAAAGTTCATCAATTTTGAAAAATTAAGGTAAAAATATGTGACCATGACAAACAATAAAAATTTATTCACGTTAGCAAAAATTTTAATAGAAAAAATCACTTTAAATAAATTTTAATGTAAAAAAATTGCTTTAAAATATTCACAATCCGCTTTTACAATTAATTACACAACTATATTAATTGTTATAGTTTAATATGAATCATATAATTAGTGTAAGATTTAAACATAGACAATTGATTTTTTTTATAAAAATTTTTATATTTAGTGTCTCTCATTTTAATCCATACATGGCACGTGCTTAATGCTAGTATATATATACGCATATATGTTGAAGAAAGCAGTTATAATATCATGTTAATAGATTAGGATATATATTGGGAGGGATTTAGTGGATCTAGGGGATTGAACCCCAAACTTGGTGAGTGAGCTGTAAGGGCCCCAACCACCCAGGCTCCTCCTATGCTCAATTGCCACTCTAAGAAATATTAGACCTTCCTACGAAATTCATAATGAGAAACTGAAATTCATAGCAAAAAGCACAAATGAAATTCCTAACAAATGTTAGCGAATTCTATGGCAAACATTTGTTAGTTGTTACTATCATAAATGACCCGCTTTATTCTTATTTAGTTCCAACTTAAAAGTACAAGAGAGAGAGAGAGAGAGAGAGAGAGAGAGAGAGAGAGAGAGAAACTGTATCTTTTTCCTATTCTATGCAACTCAACTCCCCTCAATAAGTCTTTGTCCTAACTCCTTTTTAGGCTATATTTGTCGACTCCCTACGATTGATTCTATTGAAAATCAAATCTTTAGTTAATTTTATTATAATCATATCATTTTTTATCCCCTCAACATATAATCTCCTTTAGTTTCCTCTTATTTTTTACTAACCTACATGTCGACTCCCCCTTATAGGGTGTTAATCGGTCTACAATGCAACCATCTCAAAATACTTTTTTCTCATTTTATCTTCAATTCAAATTACTTCCAAACTTCATAATAGATTACTTTTTATTTTACTTTTTCCCCTAACACCATTCATCTATCTCAAAATTCTAATTTCAGTTACACTCTTTCTTTTTTAACAGCTCAACATTTGATACCATGGATCATAATAGGTTTTATAGCAATCCTATAAAAAAATTTGCTTTAACTTAAGAGGAATCTTACAATCATACAATGCCCCTAATGTACTCCTTTATTTTATCCATCACGCTCTATAGTATGAGACACGTCGTTGTCAATCTCTCTATTTTTATAAATAATAAATTCAAGACATCAAAAATTGTAATTCTTAGGTTTTTCTTACCCATCAAGTTTTACTTTACCTTCATCGCTGTTTCTAGTTTAGATGAAATTATATTCCACATTCTCTATCTTGGGACTAGGTAATTTACATTGTAAAGTATACTTCCAAAAATTTTAACTCAAGTTTACTTATGCTTTATTTCGAATCCAAATTTTTAGTTGAAAAAGTAAAGAAAAAGGAAAACAAGATGAAAAATAGAATAAAATTACTCTTTCATTTTGTTCAATTTTCCTTCATGTTTTTATTTTTTCACCAAAAATTTAAGTTCCAAACCGAGCATTATTCTATGGCTTCATCAATGAAAACTATATATTTTGCATATGCATACACGGGATATTCGATCTCTTGAATGTTCCTAGTGAATTCATCCATAAGCCATAAGTAATGTAAAAAAGTTCAAGACTAAAGCGTTAATCATTAAACTCTTATTGAAAATTCATTTTTTCGTTCCTCATAATTTTTTCATATTAGTTATTTCTCCTGGTACGTTTTTGGTTACATCAATATATCTAATTCAATTTTTTATTCAAAAATAATTACTTTTTTTTTTTACTAGAAATAACCCTATTATATGTTTTTAAATAACACCATACGGAGGTATTTTCTCCCCATATATTTCCAGTCGCCTAAGTAATAGATCTCCAAGACATAACACCAAATTAGTTTACTAAACTGTATTCTCATTTCTTAATCTCCACTCAATTACTATATCCCAAAATTTCATTGAATGACTCATATTTTATAACATGATAATTTGTTTTATAACATGATAATTACTTCATTTTTGGAATACCACAATACCAAGTTTCTGTTGCCATAGGATTGTTTTTATTTTCTTCCTAATATTCCCATTCTTTGAATATAATTTTTATATTTTGTAGATAGATAATAAAATTTGAATCGTGCCATTCGGTGTTGGTTTTCATAGTCAAAATTTTGTTTCAGTGGATCATCAGCATATGTAGGACCATAGTACACGATTTTGCCACCACGGCTTAATTTCTAGCTTTGACCACCGAGTGACCTGTGAGAATTGCTGACTCTTAGGAGACCAACAATCCCATGTCTCTTAGAATTCTCCTCTCTTTCTCTCTCTAGAATGCCAATAAATTAGCAGCATTCTCTTACCAATGCAACTAACACTAGTTTCTCCTTCCACACTTCATCATTAACAACCATTTTCAGCCATCCTCTCCCTACTGATTTCTCTCTCTCATAGAACAAAAATAGCATATATACACGCACCTATTTATATGTTTGTTTATCTTACAGATATCATTATTTTTTTTCATATTGGTTTCTATTTTGCCTAATTGTCCATGGATGGTATTGAAGTTCCTCCTCCGTATTTCGTCTGTCCTATTTCTCTGCATATCATGAAAGATCCAGTCACGGCCATAACCGGCATAACATACGACCGAGAGAGCATTGAACATTGGCTATTCAAACCCAACAACACCACTTGTCCGGTCACCAACCAGCCCTTACCGAGAAACTCCGGCTTAACACCGAACCACACCCTCCGCCGGTTGATCCAATCATGGTCCAACCGGAACGCATCAAAACCGAAACCTCCTCTCAACAAGGTTCATCTCCTAAACCTCATTAGAGACCTCTGGCTTCCGAACTTGCACCTGCAAACCCTAAGAAAATTGCTAGATTTCGCTGTTGAGCACGAAATGAGTAGGAAGTTCATGGCTGAAGCTGGTGTGGCTAAGGCAATGGTATTGTTTATCATAGCATGTCACAAAAGAGGTGACACTAGGGGTCTCGAAGAAACTCTCAGCATTCTCTACATTATTCGACCTCCATCAGCCGAAACAAAGCTACTTCTCATCGAAAACAATCAGATTTTCGACTCATTAATATGGGTTTTAGGTCAAGATGTCGATATTCATCCAACCGCGAAAAGCCACGCCGTTTTAGTACTAAAAACAATTGTTCAAAAGGCAAGTTCCAACATACTAGAGAGGCTAAAATCCGAATTCTTCGAAAGGATTGTGAGCGTTTTGAAACAACGCATCTCTCAACAAGGGGTTAATGCAGCTTTGCATGTCATGTTAGAAACTTGTCCATGGGGAAGAAACCGGGTAATGATGGTTGAAGCCGGGGCGGTTTTTGACCTCGTTGAGCTGGAATTTGGGTCGCCGGAAAAGAGAACCACGGAGCTCAGTTTGGGAGTATTCTATCATTTGTGTTCTTGTGCTGACGGGAGAGACCAGTTTCTGAGTCATGCGGCCGGAATTGCAATGGTCACGAAGAGGCTTCTGAAGGTTTCTCCGGCAGCTAATGATCGAGCCGTGTCGATTCTTTCGCTGATATGTAAGTTTTCCGGGACACCTTTGGTGCTTCAGGAGATGCTGAGAGTTGGAACTGTTACAAAGCTTTGCATGGTGCTTCAAGTTGAGTGTGCCACGTATTTGAAAGACAAAGCAACGGAAATCCTTAGAGAACACTCTAAAGTGTGGAAGAACTCTCGTTGCATTGAAGTTAGTACTCTCTTAAGCAAGTACCGTAGGTAGTTTGTATTTAACGATCTATATATAGATGTATATTCCTTTTTTATATTGGCTCTTCCCTTTGTGCTTTGTACTACTATTTTGAAACCAAAGTAAATAGTCCAGGGATACTAATTGTACACCCCAGACTCCATATGTTCCATGGTCAATTTATGGTAACTATTAATGAAATATGTCAAAAGTTTCCAATAAATATTTGGAAATTTCTGAGAGAAACGTAGGAGAACTTCTATCACTATGTTTCAATGAGCATGAAGAGAAGCATATATATCGATATTACTATTTCAGCCAAGCATAGATTGTCTATCCTTTCTTACAAGAAAGAGCTTTAAACGAAATGAAAGTGCAACTATGTATATAGTGTTAGGAATTTGAGTGGTGGGTTTGTTTTTTTTATTTTATTTTTTTGTATGTTCATTTCCTGTAAAAATTTAGAATAAAAGCAATGAAGCAACTAAACTTAGAAAGTCAGAATCCAGATGACCGCTCGAGCGGATGTTGCACAGGTCAATAAGGCTAAAATCTAGTGGCTACCACTCAAACTACTGGTAGATATTCGCTCGAGCGAATGAGAAGAATTCAACAAGACTAAAAATTCAGTGGCTACCGCTCGAACTCCGCTCTATGTTCGCTCGAGCGATACTTTAACCGCTCAAGCAGTGCATCGACTTCCAGATTATGTTTTTGTACATGAAGGACTCTTTGGCTTCCAACTCCTAGACCAATTAAAAGATAGTTCCAACCTATTCTCCTGATGATTTTGAAAAGCCTATAAGAGCAAAAAGAGAGAGACTTAGGGTAAGACTCTTGAGGAAAAAATTTCTTAGGCCTGATATTCAGAATTGATCTAGAGAGAGAATAAGGTGAAAAGGTGATGTTTTGAGATCACAAGTACGAGTAGCTTTACCGGTTGATTGTGCAACTTGAAGAACGACTAGGAGACGGTTGTTAGAGGATTCTAAAGGCGAAGAGCATCGAGAGAATTTAGTGTTAAAGCTGAAGCACGGGAGCAGAAACTTGATAAGTCGAGCATGCAATCTTAAGCCAGGGTTCGTGCAGATTCGAACAGTAATTGTGGAGTTCAATTATTAGGACTATAAGTTTGTACTTGTGTAAACTGTTCAATATAGTGCTTGACTTGTTGTATGTGATTTTTTTTCAATTTGGGTTTCCACGATAAATTCGTCTTTGCTTTATCGCTCTGCATTACATACATTTATCACATAGGTAAAGACTTAGGTTAAAATTTAAGTAATATGGAATTTCATATAGAATATAGAGTCACCTAAGATTTCACTGCTATTAGTCCAATTATAACCTTTGTTACAATTCGTAGTTGTAAAAGCATTTAAATATATATTTGGTTTGAGGTCAGCTAGGTGTTTATCAAAATTATGTTTTCCCTTAGTCCATGAACAAATTAATGACGACTAGGTCGAAAGGACACCAAAAAAACAAAAACAGAATAAAAACGAAAGAGCAAAATTATTTTTAACATCTCTCCCCCCCCGCCGTCCCCCCCCCCCCCCCCCCCCCCCCCCCCTTTTTTTTTCTCTATTTCGTTTGAAACTGAAAAAATCATAAATAGTTGCTAACTTAAACAGCTAGCTTGGTCAAAATTGCCAATCTTTTTTTTTCTGAATATTATAATACATGAAAATGTACATATATAGAAAAGTATTTAATTGAGAGAATAACTCACCAGCTGTATTTGTGTAAGTCTAGGTATAAGTAGAGTATTTACACTGGAAGGCATCTTCCGAAAGAGAAAATTCGTAGCCCTGGCCCGGTAGATAAATAATATTATTTATCTATCTATTCACATATGCGCATACAACGCATTCACATCTTGGTGGATAATGGAAGTGATTACCCTTAGAAATAGTAATCTTTTGGCTTAAATTGTTAGTTGAATAGTTAAATTTGGTGTTAATTTAGTATTCTAACTCCTAAAATGCGTTAAAACTCTTTTTGTACACTTTTTGCAGGATTTGGAGCTTAAACTAAGGCAAATGGGCAATCCTGAGTATGACCGATCGATCGCCCGATCGAACGGTCCACGGAACGTTCGATCGGCCGATCGATCGGTGATCCTGCGATCGATCGGTGATGCTCTGTTCAACCTTCTGCAGCAAACTTCAGAGAGAGCGTTTTCCCGATCGATCGGGCGTTCGATCGGTGACGTCGGAATCCTCTCAACAGACGATACAGAAGCAAACTTCAGAGGGGTCGGTTTTGCGATTGATCGGGCGTTCGATCGCCCTGACCGTTCGATCGGGGGATCGATCGGCCGATCGATCGGTCGTACACCGATCGATCGGTGTGTACAGGCTCTGTTTTTCTGCAGAGTATAAAAGCTTTTGTTTGAGACAAAAAGGGATATAGGTTATTTTCTGCAGATTTTGGACGGGAAGAAGGCTCCAAAAGTGGATTTTTGTTATCTTGTAAGGTTTTTGGTTAGATCTACTCTTAATGCTTTGTATTTAATGTCATTTATTGCTTTTGGATTATTGTAAGTGAATGTTTGATATATATATGAAGTGAATGATTTTCTACATTTTCTAGCAACTTTCCATCATTTTCTTGGCACTTTCTCTCATTTTCTTGGCAACCAAACACTAGCTTTTTATAGTTTAATGGTAGATTTGTCTCTTTTTATGTTAGTTAACATGGATTCTAGTAGCTAAACACCCCTTGGATGTTGTTGTGAAGATCCACCAAGGATCTTTAAAGGGTTGAAAATGGGTTGTATGGACTTCAAAGTCATATCCTCAAAATTATATGGTTTCATTTGATTTAGTATGAGATTCATTAGAAAAACTTAGATTCATAACCCTTTGGTAATATTTATGCATAAATCAACATTTGGTATAGGTATTGCACATGTTTAAGGTTTGATTCTAGGGTACCAATTATATATTCTCTCTCTAGGCTCAATCAAACAAAACCCACATTTTTATAGCTGACATTTTCCGAATCAAGAATCCAAGGTGTGATTCTTGATTTGAGTTATAAAACCTCTCATTGGAAACCCTTGTTGTGAATTGGTGGATCAAAACAACCATGTCCAAGCTTTTCTCCTTAATCACATAAAACTAGCTTTTGTTGTTTTTTCATAGTCACTAAATTATTGTATGAAGCATATAACCATCATCATCTCAAAACTAACATATTTTCGGTCTCTTTTATGTTAAGAATTTTCATTTGCAATCCATTAAGATAAGTACCCATGCTAGTTGAGCTTTGTTGCTATATTTGCAGAATTCCCTTGGGAGAGAACGACACCGGATCCTCCGGTTTTACTACAAGCGCGACCTCCGTGCCCTTGCGGAGTGGCTTCAGTTGAAGCACAACTGGAGGCGTGTCAGGAAGCAGCCAAAATTCTGTTGGAATATTCGGTGTAAATACTAACTTTGAATCATTATTAAGGTGGGATTTATATGTCTTTTTTAGTGGGTTTAATATACTTTATGTTCTCCTTCATGAGGAGATGAAGAACAAACATTTACTTACTTAAATTCATAAAGGTTTGAATGAGATAATGGTCTCAAAAGTAGGTACCATGAGTATGGTTTATGGGTGGAACTAAAGGCTTGTCCCACATTGATTTTCTATAGGAAAACATTGATGGGTATATAAAGGTTAAGTTTAAAAATGGGTTTGGGTTCCAAGGGGCACCCCACTTTTGTGAAAGGGGGTGGACCTATGGAACCCATGAGTTGACCCAATAAACAACACGTGCGCACTGTCCGGCTCGGTTCGATGCGGGTGCAATTAAATTAATATTAAAATAGCTTAGGCCGGTTTAACATTTTTGGACGCGGTTTGAACCATACCAGTGTGGATCGGTTCACCGGTTCAAATTTAAATTCCAACGGTTGCGTCCCTTCCTAAGGGCATGTTTGGCTGGCGCCGTTTCGAAGGGGTGCGATTCTTTCTATATAGAAATAATCTCCCTCCGAACAAAACACATTTTAATATACAAGTTTTCCGTCTCTCTCTCTCTCTCTTTTTCTCGGCCTCCGACGACGTGCCCAGATTCTGGCGACATTCAGTGGTGAATCTCTAGCGAAGTTTTGTTCAGAATTCCAGCGATTATTCCAGACAAATTCTGACGGTTCATTTAGTCCGTTCACATCTTCGTCTCTATCTTAGAAATTCTGTACACGAATTTCTATCCAGGTTTTTATCCGGTTAATTTTACATTCGGTGTGATTAATTTTTGTGAAAATTCTATCACTTTATTCTGTGTTTCTGTAGTAAATTTCAGTGTTGAAATTCTACAAAATGACTGCAGGTTTTCTGTATAGAAAATGCAGTGTATTCATTTTCATATCATGTTGATTTTATCAGAAACGTTGTAGGTTTCTGTATGGAATTAAATGTCATAATTCTATGTAGAATTAGACAGAAATTTCTCTTTGTTTTATATTATACATGATGCATACATTCCATACATTGAGAGAGTAAAATCAAAAGGTTGATTCGTTGAATCTTGAATATTGTAGTGCTACTTATTCAAGATTATGATTATTTTATCCTGGAGATAGACATCCGTTCATCCCATGAGCACATGTGTGGGGGACGAATCTGTCTTAAGCTAAGAGTGTGTAACACTCGACTTGATCTCCCTTACATTGCATATTTTATTATATCATTATATGAGACTTGTTGAATCTACCATATTACGTTCTTTCACACACGTTATTTAATGTTGTTAATTTCACCTTATGATGATTACATGACAATATTATTACTATGTTTCATTTCACTTTATTATGGTTACAGATTATATGAAAAACTTTATACAACATATATTTTAATTTCCAACAAATTCTTTAATCCAATGCTTATAAGGGTTTATCTCAATGGATTTCATATTAATGCCCAAGCAAATAAGTGTGTAAGCTAGACATCGTTGCTAGAAATGGACGCGGAATCGGAGAACGATACGAGAAAAGTGACATACAAAATTATAAGAAATGGGAAAGGCTAGGGAATACAAAATTAGACAAGATATTTATAAAAAAAATATATTAAAATTTAAAATACAATATAAAGTATTAGAATATTTTTATGATCAGATTTAATACAAATACTACACAACATCTGTAGACTCTTATTAAAAATATATATATATATATTATTGTCAAATAATAAGATTTGACAATATAAAATTTTTTAAAAATTATGACAATTGAGTTTTCAAGGAGTTTCCTTGATATTTTTTTTATGAGTTTGTAACAAATTTCTTTAAATTATGTTAGAGTTTTGAAAATTTCTCAGAATATTTTTCCTATAAGTTTTTATTTTATTTTATTAGAGTGTCGTTTTCGTTCTGGAAGCGAGTTTTCGGAGAAGTTGATTTTCTCTCTCAAAGAGAGTTCTTTGGTAATTATGGTCAGAACTATGTGTGGCCATGTATCCGATGGCCTGCTAAGCCTGCTCAAGCCTGTCAATATTTATAAGGGATAAGAAATTTTTTAGATCAAATTATATTAGTAGGCAGGCTTGAAAATTTTTGTAGAATCGGTTATAGCTACTCTCAAACCTGAATCTGCGCTTTTATGCTTGGCCACCGATCATTTTATCATTGCATGCTGTAGACAATGTTCCATGAACTGCCATGTGTTTTTAATTTACACATAAGTTTGACGTGGCTGCCAGTCCTTAAAAGATCTAGGAATCCAATCCACAAGCCCTGACTAGGTTTGGGTACTGGTGGGCCTCGGAATTTGGCTTTATTTCTCAAGGCCGAGGCCATCCTGGCTTTTGGCACTGGTGATATTTTTTTGGAAATTTTATTATTTTTATCTTGTTTTGAAAAAATATTACTTAAATAACTTTTATCACTTAAAACAGATACCTAAAGACTTGAAATTAGTGGTAGCTCCATCCAGAAAAAGAGTCAATTATTATTTCATCTAAAAACTTTTAGATAAGTAAATTAACTGGCTACCTTGCTCTTTGCAGCCCGCTTGGAACTTGGGGGATAGAGGGAGGGAATTTTAAAATTTTTCCTCCCTTGTTTAATCCTACCTAAGAGAGAAAGGAGAGAAAAAAAACAAAAAAAAAAAAATTATGCAATTGATAGAAAAATTTTAAAAATGTGTTGCTAAGTTGGGACCATAGTTGCCAAAAATAGAAGCGGAATCAGGAAATGATATGAGAAATGTGGCATAAAAAAATTATAGGGAACATGAAAGGCTAGGTAACATAAAATTAAATTAGATATTATCAAAAAAGTTATTAAAATCCTAAAAAATAATATAAAGTATTAGAATACTATTATGATAAGATTTAATACTAATATTACACAATATCTATAGACTTTTATTAAAAAAAATTATATATTATAAAAAACACTAAAAATTATGAAAAGCAAATTTTCAAGGAGTTTTCACGATAATGGAAAATCTCTTTAAATTATGTTAAAGTTTCAGAAACATCTCGGGATTGTTTCTTATAAGTTTTTCTTAAAATTTTAAAAGAGTTTCGTCTCTATTCTGGAGGCAAGTATCCAAGAAACAAGTTTTCTCTCACAAAGAGAGTTTCCTAATAATTATGGTTAGAATTATGTGTGGCCATGGACCCGCTAAACCCATCCAAGCCTGTCAATGATTATTAGGGCTAAGGAATTTTTTTACAATCGATTATATTAATGGATGGGCTTCGAAATTTTTGTAAGCCTGATTATAGCTACTCTCGGACTTGAATATGCGTTTTTATGTCTGGCCACCTGATCATTTTATCATTGCATGCTGTAGATAATGTTGCATATGGTTCACAGTAGATTTAATTTACCCATGAGTTTGATATGGTTGCCTCTCATTAATATTGTGTTTAGAACCCGAATTTATTAAAAGAAAAAAAAAAGGTGAACAAAAAGAGAACAAAATGAAAAAAAAAGTTTTATTTGCTTTTTCCTTTCTAAAATCACTCAATCATTAATCCAAATAGAGCGTAAAAGTTTTGAGAATCCAATCCACAAGGCCTGACAAGGTTTTGGTAGTAGTGGGCCTCGGAATTGGGCTTCAATTTCTCAAGGCTGAGGCCATCCTTCTGGCACTGGTATATTTTTTGTGGTAATTTTAAAAATTATTTTAAAAAAACATTACTGAAATGACATTTTGCTCCCTTAAAAAAGACATCTAAAGACTTCAAATTAGTGGTAGCTCCATCCAAAACAGATCCCATTATATATTATTTCATCTAAAAAACTTTAGATAGGTACATTAACTGGCTCCCTAGTTCTTTAGTTTGTTGTATAAATGGAATGAAAAACAGAAACAAAGAAGAGAAGTTAGAAGTATCTAGAAAAATCATGCATGGAACAGTATATACATAGTGGTACAAGTAATTGTAGACCTTAAATTTCAAAACAACAGGGCATGTTTTGAGATTTATATATCAATCAAACTAGTGCTTTTCCTAGACTTGCAGTAGAGATAGATTCCTATTAGGGTCTGCTCAAAACTAGCAATTAGCAGACCGTGCCAAGTCATTTCGAGAAACGATCAGAGGAATATATATATATATATATATTGGACGAAGAGGAATATGTGAATTTGTATGACCAAGAATTCGCATTTGGTTTCAAAGCCGCCACACTGCCAAACATAGAAAAGGTAGGGATGCCATTTAGTTTGAATCGACTTGATTGATAACGTTTTGTTTGCAAGAAGCCATTTGATCATTTACACTTCATCATGAAGTTGCTTTAATTTTGTGTGGCAATGTCGGACAACTTGTTACCTAATTCTATGGTTTAGCGTGCAAATAGAATGAAAAAGATTAACAAAGAAGTAATGGAAGGAATACAACGTAGTTTGAATCGGCTTGGGTCATAGCATTTAGCTTGCAAGAAGAAGCCATTTGATTTCACACTCTTCATCATGAAGTTGCATTAATTTGGTGTGGAAATTTTGGAGAAACTTGTAACCTATCTCTTTAATTTAACATGCAAATAAAATGAAAGATTAACAAAGAAGTAGGGATACAATGTTGTCCGAATCGACTCAAGTGATCGATCACATTAGGTTGCAAGAAGTCTCTTGATTTTGTGCACTCTTCATCGTGAAGTTATATTAGTTTCGTGGGGAAATGTCAAAAAACATTTTGTTTGTTTCTTTTTGTGTTTCATTGACTTTTGAGCCATAAAGCAATGAATGTGGAATTGGTTTCAAAGTATCCAACATAACCAAATGTGGTATTATTGTTTTTTTTTATGGTATTTTAAATTTAAATTGAATAGTTGTGATCATTGGACGACATAGTTTGAATAGTAATTTTTTATAATAGACACTGTCTATATATACTTTATGTTTTCTGCATTTCATTTAATCTTCTTTGTGAATATTCATCAAGCATCATAGAGTCGTTACTAGAGAGGACATCACAGTTTTTGGTTCATCAAATACATAGATTGTAATGTTGCTTATGTTCGTGAGTAGATCATTGTACTCTGGAAGACAGACGTTCATTCAATCATAAGCATCATTGTAGGGCAAATTTTATCTTAAAGACATAATGTTAAATACTAGCTCTGATCATTTTTAAAATTTAATACTTTGCAATTTCTGTAAGTTCATCTTCTTATAATATTTTGGTTACAGTACAAATACAGTGGGGATAATACTTGTTACCTAGCCTTTTAGTTAAACGTGGGAATAGAATGAAAAAGATTAGCAAACTCTGTAGTTTGAATTCACTTGAGCGATCCCATTTAGTAAGCAAGAATTCACACCCTTCATTGTGAAGGTCCATTAATTTGGTGTGGAAATATTGGAAGTTGCCACCCATCTAAACTCAAAAAATCTGAATGTGTTTTGCAGATAGTCATAGGAACAAGACAAATATAATCCCTTGCAGCAAACCTAGACATATGGAGTACATGAGAAATTTTACCTGAGCTGTTAAGTCATAGACTCTTCAGCTAAGGTGCTGTGAAAATGCAAAGTTTCTAACGTTTAATTTACGCGACAAGTTATAATTTAAAATCTTGGCTTCGTAAAAAAAAAAGTCAATAATGCCTGCATGCATGGTTGGTACCAATGAATATTTTAATCAAATCATTCACACATTCTTTTATTTGTGAGAGTTGATATAGTCCCTTCCTGTGTTTATTTATTTATTTTATTGACCTTATCTTTTGAGTTTCACTGTAGGCTTTTGCCTGTGATTTAATTTGGAATGACTCATCTTAGTAATTTTCCATGACTTTTCTAGGCGTTTTTGCACATGATAGTTGTATGTTTTTTTTTAAGGGATTCAACCCTTCAGACTTCATGTTTTAATTGAGCATATGCTCATTTCTAGTTATTGATGGTGTTGAATGTTTTGTGCTTTCCTCAAGAATTTCATGGATTTGGGAGTGACGGACCTAGAATTTGTGATGAGGAGGTTAAGGTAAAAATTTTAAAATCTATAACAACTAAGATAAAATTAAAAAATATTTATATCTTTTTTGGAATGGGGTGATTGATTACACTCTAAAAGTATAATTATTATCTTTTAAATAGCTAGTTGTTAGTCGTAATTTAGTAGTATTTTATCAGTTTTAGTTGTATTATGATCTTAGTCCCCTTTTAATATTGATTTATAGGTACCGGGTTTAAAAAGAACGAATTAGAGCACTGAAGGGCAAAATGATAAAGTGACCGTGCGAATGGCCCTTGTCGCGCCCTGGTTTTTGGGGTATCCAAGATCCTTTCGGCTCGAAGACCCTAAAGCACGGAACTCTGTTATTAGAACTCGTCCTCTTAGAAGGACGAGTGCGACTAGGTTTGAAAATTGATTTGACTAAGGGCTTTTTGGAAAAATAGGAGTCGCCACCTAACTTGATAAAGGTGAGTTAGGGCACCTAAAACTAAGTGTTAATCCGAAGATTAAACTTTGAATTTTTAAAAAAGGTTTTTGAAATCTCCCTCAAGAGAGGGTTTTTAGGAAAATAGGTTGTTTGGCAACCTTTGGAATGTTTAAGCCCTTTTTGAAAATAACTCCATTTTGGCCTTTCGAAAACAAAAATCTAAGGTTCGGGGGTTGGTTACGTGTAGGGAAGATATCCTAAGATCATCACCCTACCCCGCCCTTTCGGTACCTACATGTCTAACTACCCTTGGTTCACTCACTAGAATAACCGGTTACCATTGTCCACTTAATATCCACTTTAGAACGTTGAAAACGGGGTCTAGTCATCACTTTTTGGATGAATGATGCATGATGCAAGTTTTGGAAGAAGTTTGAAAATAATGGAGGTTTTGAAAGAGTTTAGAATTAAAACTTTTGAATTGATTGGAGTTTTTGAAAAAGGGATTGGGGTCGAAATAAAAGTTATGACCGCACCCTTTTAGGTTGCCTACGTATCTCATTTGGCGAGAATCAGGTCATTCGTAGTTCGGGCAAGGGCTCGATGGAAAATAGGCGCATTAGGGACTTTGGAAGGTTTAAGGACACTTTGGGGTCTTTAGAAAATGTTAAGACACTTTGAGATCTTTGGATAAGTTGAAGACACCTTATGGTCTTGAAAGTTTTGACTTGAAATTAGAAGTGAAGTGTTTTGAAAATGCTTTTGGATGGACTCTAAGGGAGTCTTGGAAAAATGATTTGGCATGACTCAAGAGAACTTGAAAGTGTTTTTGAAGTCTTGTTTTGAAGACCTTGGAGGTATGACTTTAGAATGTTTGGATGGATTAATTTTTTGAAAGTGGTCTTTGAAAATGGAGTGTTTGGAATCCTACCATGGACAACCTAAGAGGCTGTTCATGATTTATCACTTGTCCTTGGAATCCCTAACCATGAGAGGGCTAGGGATACCTTAGGTTTGTGACTTTTGGAATCATCTTTGGAAAGGTCTTGAAGATGGAGTGTAGGAACATAAGAAGAGTGTATAGAGTTGGATTTTTGAAATCATGGGGGTAGGAGGTTTTGGAAAAATAGGTTAGGAGGGTAATTGGAAAATTTGAATGCTCATTTGAAAAAGGGTTCAAGAGTTAGAACCTTGAAGTGTATTAACCTTTGGTTGGGTTAGCCTAGGGTTCGGGGGAACCTAAGGTTAAAAAGACTAAGGGTTAACTAACTAGGGTTAAGTTAGCCTAGGGTCAAGTAACTAGGGTCAAGTTAACCTAGGGTTAACAAGTTAACCTAGGGTCAAGTAACTAGGGTCAAGTTAACCTAGGGTTAGCTAACTAGGGTCAAGTAACTAGAGTCAAGTTAACCTAAGGTTGATTGAAAAATGATTTGAAGTGTGGTTTGGTGCATTTTTTGGAAAGAGTTTTGGAGAACAAAACATGTTAGGCCATGGACTTTAGTATGCCATCTCTTTAAAGATCATTTCCATGAAAATTTTGACTCTAGTCAAGAGTATAGTTTGTATGGGTGGTGCTTGGAGACCATTCCAAGGAAGGTTTCCTCATGGCCATTATAACCTTTATCTTGACAAGAGTGGAGGGATTAAAATTTAACATGATGAGGACAATTTTTGAAAAATCATTTTTGATGCAAAGATGGAGAGAATGCATCTTTGAAATCATCTTTGGAGAAGGACTTTGAAAACCATTTTTCAAGGGAACCATTCCATCAAGAGAGGGTTCATATGGCCAATAAAAAGGGAGACCACTCATGAGAGGGTTCTATTGGGCCATTTCAACCACTAGACTTGAGAGAATGGAAACCATAAAAATCAAAGGATTTGAACATCATTCTTAGGCGATCATAAGGAGAAAAGGGGACCATTCTAACAATTTAGGGGTCCTATGGCCAATATAAAAAGGGATCACTCAAGAGAGGGTTCTATGGGGCCATTTTAACCACTAACTTTGAGAGAATGGAAACCTTGAAAATTAGAGAGTTTGAAAGCAACTTTTATGCAAGTTGAAATACAATGGTGCAAAAATATGAATTAGGGGGTTGTGAGGGGTTTTCTAAGGCATGATTCCTAAAGTCACATCCTAAACTTCAAGGGGCCAACTCTTGGAACAATTTTTGAAGGACATGTAGAACTTGAAAATGTCATGAAATTAAGAACAATGCAAGCATTGTGGGATATGGCAATAAACATAAAATGAAGCCAAGCATACAAGACATGATCAAAATAATAATATGCAAGGGGTCATGATTCACATACAAGGTTTTTAGGCTTCACCATACAAACAAGAGGCTCTTAGGTCATACCATCTTAAAGTAGGCTAGTGAGAGGTCCCCCTACATGGTGGCTCTCACTTTCTTTCCTCTAGGCATGATCTAGGAGCCCTCTTGGCTCAAGCATGCAAGAAAGGGGGGTTGAAGATGGGGATTAAAATAGAGAATAACCTAAGTAGGCTAGGAGGGAAAAGAGAAGAGTGGGGGAGAGCACAAATATAAAAGGAATACCACATTTTGCCTTCAACACTCTTGTAATCTTCAATGGATGTCTTGATTGGAGCTTGAGTGATTTCAAAAAGGCTTGAGAGGCTTGAGTGGAGTGTATAAGTGTGTATGAGGCTTTGTGTATGGAGTGTATAAGCTTAGGAGAGGTAGAATCTAGCCTAAATGTTGGAGGGGGGGAATATATATATATATATATATAGATTCGAGTTTCTAGAGTGATTTCAGCAAAGTTTCATATCAATTTCGAACCTGGAATATGCAAGGGGGGAGGCCTCTATTTATAGGCAATCTGGAACAGACCGTGCGCATGTGCTACATGCGCGTGGCTAAATTTTGGCTGTGCACATGTCCCACATGCGCAGGTACTGTTCCATTGCCAGAATAACACGTGGCACCCTATGTACTGGTTAAATCTCGACCGTTGATCGAAAGTCGGTCGATCTGAACAAAATTTAAGTGCATGTAGCATACGCTCCATCACCAGGAAGAATCACCCAAACTTTGCCTCGATAATTGGGCCAACTAGGAAGGCTTTGGGGGAATCGGTCGCACTCGGGATGTTCTCCTAGTGTATCCGCTGAACTTTCATGTTTTCGAAGAGTTTGAATTGTGTGCCAAAAAGGACACTTTTGCTGAGCGTCTGTGATACGCTCCGTGTGTGTTTGAAAGTGGCTGTTTTCGTTTGATGTGATCGAGGCCTTCGAGAAGCGATCTATTCGATCGGACCGTTCCGATGGAAAGTACTCTGGAAATACTTTCTGGAATTCTCAATTTTACGCATTTCTCAAGTTGTTTGACGGTGCGTTTTGATCAGGGAATCGGAGAAAAAGTCAACCTTGGCAGAGCATCTGCAAGACGTTCTAGGGGTTGCTGAAAGTTATAGTTTTTGCACCGTATGATGGAGGGCTTCAGGAAGTGATCTATCCAATCGAGCCGTATCGATGAAAAGATCTATGAACGAGCTTTCGAGAATTCCCTAATTTACGCATTTCTCAAGTCAGTTGACGGTGTGTTATAACTAGGGAATCGGGGGAAAGGACAATTTAAGCGGAGTGTCTGCGAGACGCTCCAGGGAACTTTTATCGCGTCGTGTGAGTTTAGTGTCGTAGGGTGTTCTTGGGGTTAAACAAGAGTGCGCGGTGAAACCCTCGCTCGAAATCCCAAGGCCGGTGCTGTTTCGAGGCATTTTTGGGCTTCCAGGGGCAAAACGGTCATTTTAACCGGAGTCGGCCGGAAACGGTCAGGAATAGTCTAGTATATTGTGTTAGGCGCATAGGGCAGTTCAGGGATAGTTTTGAGAGAGTCTGTTGCCGTTTAGCGGGGTTTGTGTCGTGCTGACTCGTTCAAGGGCAAAATGGTCATTTTGACCAGAGTGAGCCGGAATAGGACCGAATTTGGACCAAATGGCATGCGGGGGATGCCTGATGGTTTGACAACATTTGGGAGGATGGGCTTATCATTTTGAGGGATTTTGAACTTTCCCAAAACGTGCCTGGAGGCCCAAAAGGGCAGGTTTGGTCATTTTTCACCGAGTCAGGCTAGCAGGTGCCAGTGTTGACCTAGGTGTTGATTCCCGAGACCGCCCAGTCTCAAAAAACTACCTGTGTGGTGTTGGTCTCTAAGAATGCCTGGTCTTAGAGAGCTACCTGTAAGGGTGGTGTTGGTTCCTGAGAACGCTTGGTCCCAGAAAGCTACCTGGAAGGATGATGTTCGTCTCCGAGAACGCCTAGTCCCGGAGAACTACCGAATGATAGACATTCTACATTGGCGGGCTAGCAGGCACCAGAAATGAACTGTCTGGAATTTGATGAGGTGTTGGTCCCCGAGATCGCCCGATCTCGGGAAGCTACCTGGATGGCGTTGGTTTCCGGGACCGCCCGATCCGGAAAATTACCTGGAATAATGGTGCTTAAGGCTCCAGCGGATCCTTGTGGACCCGAGAAGCGACTAGTTGGTTAGATTGGAGATTGAAAGACTCATCTTGAGCTTGCATGTGTTGTGATGTTGGAACCCGTATCCGGTCGGGCCAGAGATTGCCGAGCGAGCAAAAATGGGGTGCTTACAGCTGCCCCTCTTTTTCTGGCTTTGCTTGTCGAAGACAGAAAAATAATAAGGAAGGATCCCATGTTGACCACAAGGCGATCGGAGGGATGATGTGTCGGTGAATTTGGGAATGCTTCGAAACCTCTTGTTGGTTACTAGTCTGGAAGATTTTGGAATTCGAAAAGTCTTGGGCCCAGGTCGGGGGTCGAGTTGCCAACTTAACACGGATTTAGTCTAGGGCAACTGATCCCCGCCAGTGAGTGTTAAAGGGCTCGATTTTCGGCTTTTGACAAAGCCTTCGCGAGTGAGTTTGGGTTTCTAGGAAGCTCGAAATTGGTTTTGGCGGGAAACTAGATGACTGGGCGCATGTATCACATACGCATTTCGTGGCATAAGCCATGCACATCTAATACATGCGCCAGCAGAGTTTTTGTTTTGGCACATCTGCTACATGCGCGAGCCCATGGCCCTTAAAACAGAGCAGGTTCGCGTTTTGCTCACTTACACTTATCGGATTTCAGTTGATTTCGGGATTTTCTCTGAAGGGTTTCGCGGAGTTTTGCTCGAGGATCGTTAGAGGGGTGTTAGGTGACGTCGGGCATGCGCCGGAGATCATCACCGTCACCGGATTCTCACCGGAAAGTTAGGTTTTCGCCGGAGAACTCAAAGGTTAGTTTTTGAAACTTTCTTTGATTTTGATACATGTAGCTCTGTTTTTTGCAAGTGATTAGTATATTCCTATGCTTTAAGATGTTTAGAACACGATGATTGGATTGCTTTTGTGATTTGACAGAGATTTGAGTGTGTATTGAATGTTTTTGTGCGTTTGGGGAAAAAGATTTTTTGCCAGACTCGAACAATTGCCTCTATAGGCTTGGGTATCGACCGTTTGTGAGGGATTTTTACACTGAGAACCTTAGAAAAGTGTGTAGAACAACCGTATGAAGTTTCATAATTTTTCGAAGAATTTCAAATTTTTGAATTTTTAGATATTACAAAAAATAAAAAAAATTGTAGAAAATTATAAAATGAAACTCGCCGATGTTTGAAAAATAATAAAAATATTTTTGAAAATTGTAGTGATATTTTTGCATGTTTTGGGGAATTTTTTGAAATTTTTTTGGAAATGTAGATGAAATGAGAAACATTGAAAAGATCGAAAAATTGGCTTGAAAATTGTGTTTGAGAACGGGATGCGTGTTTTGGAGGATGGGATTGTTTGGTTGGATGGTTTGAGGTGTTTCAGGTTGCGTTTGTGACTTGTGAAATTTTGGGGTAATGACTTTTTAATACGAAACTTTGCCGAAATTTTTAAAAATTTTAAAAACCTTTCGATAGAGCAAATCTTTTTGAGAAAGGGGCTTTTGAGGGAGAAAGCCTAGAAAACCAACTTCGAAATTTAGAAATAGAACTTTTTGAGGAAAAAGCTTAAAAACCTGTGGAGGATTTTTGAACCGGGGTTTTTGAAGTAGAAAACCCAAAAAACCGGTTTGAATTTTAGAAAACAAACTTTTTGAGGAAAAAGTTAGAAAACCTGTAGAGAATTTTGAACAAGGTTTTTTTGAAGGAGAAAACCCAAAAAATCGATTTTGAATTTTAGAAAACAAACTTTTTGAGGAAAAAGCTAGAAAACCTGTAGAGAATTTTCGAACCAGGGTTTTTGAAGGAAAAACCCGAAAAAACCGGTTTTGAATTTTAGAAAACAGACTTTTTGAGGAAAAAGCTTGAAAACTTATAGAGAATTTTGAACAAGGGTTTTTGAAGGAGAAATCCAAAAAACCGATTTTGAATTTTAGAAAACAAACTTTTTGAGGAAAAAGCTAGAAAGCCTGTAGAGAATTTTCGAACCAGGGTTTTTGAAGGAGAAAACCCGAAAAACTGGTTTTAAATTTTAGAAAACAAACTTTTTGAGAAAAAAGCTAGAAAACCTGTAGAGAATTTTCGAACCAGGGTTTTTGAAAGAGAAACTCGAAAAACCGGTTTTGAATTTTAGAAAACAAACTTTTTAATGAAAAAGCTTGAAAACCTATAGAGAATTTTGAACCAGGGTTTTTGAAGGAGAAACTCGAAAAACCGATTTTGAATTTTAGAAAACAAACTTTTTGAGGAAAAAGCTAGAAAACTTATAGAGAATTTTCGAACCAGGGTTTTTGAAGGAGAAACCCGAAAAACCGATTTTGAATTTTAGAAAACAGACTTTTTGAGGAAAAAGCTTGGAAACTTGTAAAAATTTGAACTGGGATTTTTGAAGGAGAAAACCCAAAAAACCGGTTTTGAAATTTAGAAAAAAAACTTTTTGAGGAAAAAGTTAAAAAACCTGTAAAAATTTGAATCGGGGTTTTTGAAGGAGAAAACCCTAAAAACCGGTTTTGAAATTTAGAAAACAAACTTTTTGAGGAAAAAGCTTGAAAACCTATAGAGAATCTTGAACCAAGGTTTTTGAAGGAGAAACCCGAAAAACCGGTTTTGAATTTTAGAAAACAAACTTTTTGAGGAAAAAGCTTGAAAACCTGTAAAAATTTGAACCGGAGTTTTTGAAGGAGAAACCCGAAAAATCGGTTTGAAAACTTCTAAACCAAACTTTTTGAAGAAAAAGCTTGAAAACCGTTCAAAACTTTTGAACTAGGGTTTTTGAAGGAGAAAACCTGAAAAACCGGTTTGAAAACTTCGGAACCAAACTCTTTGAGGAAAAAGCTTGAAAATCGTTAAAAAATTTTGAACTAGGGTTTTTGAAGGAGAAAACCCGAAAAACTGGTTTGAATTTAGAAACCAAACTTTTTGAGGAAAAAGCTCGAAAACCGTGTAAAAACTTTGAACCGGGGTTTTTGAAGGAGAAAACCCAAAAAACCGATTTTGAAATTTAGAAACCAAACTTTTTGAGGAAAAAGCTTGAAAACCTGTAGAGAATTTTGAACCAAGATAGATGGGGTGCTTGCCCTTTCACTTTTTTTCCTTTTTTTTTTCTTCTTCTTTTTTTTTTTTTTTTCTTTTCTTTTTTTTTTCTTTTCTTTTTCTTTTTTTTCTTCTTTTTTTTTTCTTTTTTTTTTTTTTTTTTTTTTTTTTTTTTCTTTTTTTTTTTTTCATTCATTCATTCATTTTTTTTTTTTCATTCATTTTTTTTTTTTATGTATATACATTGATGCATTTATCTTTGCACTTTTCGTATATTAGTGATTGACTGATCCTCTTGAATGTTGTCACTTTTCAGGATGTTGGAGGCTGGAGACGATGGTTCAGACAGGAGGCGCCACAGGAAGGCACCACAGATAGAGCTTGAGGAGGGTGGTAGTAGCCAAGGTAGCTCGGCTAGAGGTAGCCGTCGAAGTGGCTCTTTTACTCTGGGAGTGGGAGAGGAGGAGGGCAATGTAGTCATGTCCCGACTCCGGGCTTGGTATGCTAGCTACAATGAGGAGGAGCGGCAGATTTTTTGTAGGGCATTCGATTATCTGGGATTGCTTCTTTCTGTGAGACTGGTATCGGGCTTGGTTGAGGCCTCGGCCGCTTTCTAGTGCCCGGAGTTGTGTTTGTTCCGTTTCAATGATTTTGAGATGACACCAACACCTCACGAGTATGGGCGTTTGAGGAGTGGCCAGGAGGGCATAGTAGGCCCAGACTTTCCCCGAGGCTTTATGTCTGTTATCTCTGGTCAGTTGGGGCTTAGACGCCAGGCTCTGGATTCAGCTTCTCACCCTGCTTTTCCGGCATTGGAGTTGGGTTTTTTGTTGGATCACTTTGAGTTTTGCACTGGTCAAACTGTTTATTTCGGTGTTTGGCATACTTCCACGAAGTGGCCCATTGCTCGAATGAACGCACTTGCCCTCATCTTGTTGAGTCTTTTGGTGTTCCCTCGGGGGGATGGTCAGGTGGATGGCAGGCTCTGTTCCTTGTTGTTGTCGATCCGACGAGGGCATTCTTACGCCCCATTGGCTGTGGGTGAGACTTATGTGAGCTTTTCCCGGTTTCAGAGTGGGGAGGACAATTTTTTTAGGGGGTCTAGGCCTCTTTTCTAGCTGTGGGCTCTTGAGCACTTGTTCATTCATCGCATTACCTGTCATATATGGTATCCGGAGGTTGATCCCATCTGTACTTTGGTGAGGTCTCAACAGGAGATTACTGACAGGGTTGACTGCCCAGATTCTCAAATGTCATGGGTGACCTTCCTCCAGACGAGGAGGTCCGATTCGGTCCAGTGGTATATGGGTTTATGTAATGTTGACTCGCTGCAGGTATGGACTTCGAGTCAGGTTTTTATCCCTTTGATTGGCTTGAGGGTGTTGCGCCCTTCTTTGGCATTCGGGTTTTCCGCCAGTTGGGTCGAACGCAGGATGTTCCGTATACTGCCGCGGTGACAGGTTATCCAGCTTATTTTGGTGACGAGGTTCCGAGGGGCATAATGGCTAAGCTGACAAGGTTGTGGCAGACTCTTGGGGCGCATGATACTTCGGACGGCTCATTCTCTTTTGTGCCGATAGCCACTATTGATTACCCCAGATGGTTTCAAGAGTATGTTTTGGGGGGTGCCTTGGTCCGGGATCCTCTTCCAGAGTCGCCTTTGCCTCCGGTAGGGTACGCCGATCTCTTAGCTATTGCTACCATCAGGGGGAGGCGCCTACAAAGACTTTATCATGCCCGCATGAGTGAGTTGGAGACTCAGCTGGAGATGAGCAGAGGCCGAGTGAGTGATTTAGAGAGACAACTGGAGGAGGCATCCAGGGCGAGAGACTCTCCTTTGGTTGATGTTTCTTGGGGACTTAGACGCCCTCGGGGATCCCGAGACATTTCCTCTTTGGTAGAAGGTGACCCGCGGGACACATTCATAGTCCAGTTGAGGGATATGGTACACACCCTTTCGCGGGAAAGGGACAGCCTCCTTGATCGATGTCAATGCCATAGGTTGAGCCAGTTATCGACTTCTTCTTTCGGGGCTTCTACCAGTGCTGGCTCCTCCGGGGGAGGGTTGGTGGTGCCACTGTTTAGTGAGTCCAGTCCCTTGCCTACTACCTCTGGTCCTGTGAGTCTTGCTGCAGTGGATTCAGATGAAGGTTCTTCGGATGGAGACGTGGATCGCTATATCGTGGTCCCTCGCCCTTGACATGACTGTTCCTTCTTTTCCCCTTCTCCCCCTTTTTGTGCTGTGGTTCTGGGTTTTTTGGCTTTCTTCGAGGATTCCCTACATTTGTAGACATGCTCATGTTAGCTAAATTATCATATTTTGGTTATAGCAAGTTTCACCTTTCTTTTGGGATATGTCACCATCTTTTGGTCCTGTATCAGTTTGTTAGCTTAATGTGTACTGTAGCGAGCATTGTATCTATTGATACGAACTACTTCCCTAGAATGGAATTTTCCTCGAGGTGTCCTTGGCAGGGACCCACATGGTTCCTTCTTCTTGGCCTATTGATTTTCGAAAGAATGCTACTTTGATGATCACAATTTCTCCTTGTCTTTTCCTATCATGGCCGGGGAATGATCCATTTGAGGAGAGCGGGAAAGTGGAATGATTTTTTTTTTTTTGCCCTTTTTGCCATCAATGCCTTTGCAGGTTTTTGCCAACCCCGGTTATGTTATTTTTGCATCTCGGTGCCCTTATGGGTTTTCACCGTACCAACAGATTTATATCTTGCCATGCTTCTATTCTTTTACTCGCGGCGCTCTTTCGAGTTTTTGCCACGCCCTTGGGGTCATGGATTTTTTTTTTCTTTTTTCAGGGAGCTTTTTCGAAGTTGAGGGAAGGCCTGTTTGTCGATGCAGCAGCACAAAAATTTCAAATGTTTGCCCCTATTCGAGAATCATCCTCTTTCTTACATTGGACTCGATCCAGATTAGGCAGTTTACATTGATCAGAGAGGGTTTTTTGGGTCAGGCTGTAATGAGGCTGGGTTATGAATTTTTGGAAGGGATGGTGTCAAAGGCTGAAGGCGTTGTGTGGTTTTAGGGGTTTGCCGGTGATCACCTTTCCAGGTCTTTTTCCTTTTGTCTGTGGTTTTCTTTTCTCCATCTCCATTCTCTTTGTATGAATTTGTACTTGTATAAGGCTTATCATTTCCTTGATTTTTGCCCCATTGTTATCACTTGCTCAATTTGTTAACTCCAAGGAGACAGTAATCGTTATTCGATCATTTTCTCATTCATCATTTTGTCATTCATTCTTTTTTTTCTTTTTTTTTCAGTTATGCTCCTTAATTTGCCTTTCCATATTTACTTTGCATGATTTTGGATGGTGATCACCGTGTTAGGTTTGTTAGGAGAACGTAATTGGCTTCAAATGAGGTCATGGCAAAAGGGTATAGTGTATGGAAAAATGAATTGATGGCCTCTCATCATATCAATTTAAGCTGCCTAATCCTTGTGAGTCCTTTTGCAAGAATTTTGATGGTTCAGAAAGGGAACACATTCGATTCCTTTGATCAGAATTCACGGCCTTCTTTTCATTGTAACTAGATTTCCCTGTTGCCTTAGAAGTGAATAGGAGTTTACACAAAGTAACGTTTAACTGCATCTGAATTCAAAGGGTTGGGAAACTCCTGCCCATCCATCTCTGCCAGTATTAGTGCCCCCCCTGTCAAGACTTTCTTGACCACGAATGGCCCTTCGTAATTGGGGGCGAATTTTCCTCGAGCTCCCTCTTAGCCGGAAATGATCTTCTTCAATACCAGATCCCCGACTTGAAAAGTTTGGGGTTTCACCTTCTTATGAAATGCTTTGGCTACTCTCTTTTTATAGCATTGGGCATGGTAGACGGCGGCCAGCCGCTTTTCATCCAGCAAGCATAGTTGAGCATAGCGGTCCTTGATCCATTCTGCCTCTTCAAGCTAAGTCTCCATTAGTACCCTCATAGAAGGAACTTGTATCTCGACCGAGAGCACTGCTTCACTTCTGTAGACCAGCTTGTATGGTATTGCCCTGGTAGAGACCCTCATTGTAGTTCGATAGGCCATAAGTGCGAAAGGGAGCTTCTCATGCCAATCTTTGTAGTGGTTGATCATTTTTCAAAGGATCCTCTTGATGTTTTTGTTGGCGGCTTCTACTGCCCCATTCATTTGCGGCCGGTAGCCCACCGAGTTTCGGTGAGTGATTTTGAAGTTTCGACACAATCGGCTCATCAAGTCGTTATTCAAGTTGGTAGCATTATCAGTAATGAGTGATTCTGGAACCCCGTATCGACAGATAATGTGGCTTTTGAGGAATTTGTTCACTACTTTCTTTGTGACATATGCATAGGATGCGGCTTTAACCCACTTCGTGAAGTAATCAATGGCAACCAGAATAAACCGGTGTCCGTTCGAGGCTTTCGAAGAGATTGGGCCAATCATATCCATCCCCCACATGGAAAAAGGCCACGGGGCTACCATTGAATGAAGTTCGACGGGTGGGGCCTTGATCATGTCCCCGTGTATCTGACATTTGTGACATCAGAGGACGTATCACACGCAATTTGTTTCCATGGTGGTTCAATAATATCCGGTTCTGAGGATCTTTTTGGAGAGAGTATGGCCGTTCATGTGAGGCCCGCAGGTTCCTTCATGGACCTCCCTCATGATTTCTTCTGCTTCCGCTACATCAACGCATTTCAAGGGCCCTAGGGGGAATCTTTTGAAGAGCTCATTTCCCACTAGAAAGTATTGGGCTGCCATCCTCCGGATCATCTTCTTATCGTTTTGCATAGCCTGGGTAGGGAATTCTCTGGTCTGCATGTATCTTTTAATGTCGTAGAACTAAGGTCGTCCGTCTGATTCGGTGGAGGTGTTGAGGCAGTATGATGGGGCATCCTAGACAAAGATCTGAAGAGGAGGGATTTCGAAACCTTCGTCCACTTTGATAGCCGCAGCTAAGGTGGCCAACGCATCAGCAAAATTGTTTTCAGTTCGGGGAATATAATGGAAGTCTATCTTCTAAAACCTTTGACAGAGGCCCTTGATCTGCTCATGGTAGGGAGAAAGTTTGTCATCTCTGGTCTGGTACACCTCCTTAGTTTGCTAAATCACCATATCAGAATCCCCGAAGACCGTTAACTCCTCAATTTTCATTTCTAACACCAATCGTAACCCCAAAATGCAAGCTTCATATTCAGCAATATTATTGGTGCAAAGATCGAACTTTAGTTTGGACACAATGGGGTAGTGACTGCCCTTCTCAGATACTATTACTGCCCTAATTCCTATGCCCTTCTTATTTGAAGCTCTGTCAAAATACATCTTCCATCCGGGATCTTCTTGCTTTTTGGCCTCAGACTCGGTGTATAGGATATCTTCATCGGGGAATTTGGGGTCCATGGGTCAATACTCCTCGACATGATTTTCTGCCAGGTAATCTGCTATGACTTGCTCTTTAACTGCTTTGCGGGTTGTGAAGACTATGTTGAATTTCGCCAGAATCATATGTCATCTGGCCACTAGGCTAGAAAGAGTGGGTTGTTCGAATAAGTACTTGATTGGATCTATCTGGGATATGAGGTAAGTGGTGTGATGCAACATATAGTGCCTGAGCCAATGAGACGCCCATGCCAAAGCGCAATAAGTTTTTTCAAGCATGGTTTATTTGATCTCGTAGGGCAAAAACTTTTTGCTGAGGTAATAGATAGCCTACTCCCGCCTCCCAGTTTCGTCATGCTGCCCCAGAACACATCCCATTGAGGTCTCGAGAACAGTTAAATACATCAGGAGGGGTCTTCCGGGGGTTGGTGGTACCAATACTGGGGGCTTCAAAAGGTACCCCTTGATGGTTTCAAAAACTTGTTGGCATTCTTCATTCCACTCTTTGGGGACACTCTTCTTTAGCAATTTAAAAATTGGCTCGCAGAGGTGAGTCATTTGTGAAATGAATCTGCTAATGAAATTCAACTTGCCCAGAAAGGATCTAATTTCGGTGTCTCCCCTCGGGGGTGGCATTTTGAGGATTGATTTAATCTTAGCAGGATCCACTTTTATCCCTCTCTTGTTGACAATAAACCCCAATAATTTCCAAGAGGTGACATCAAAAGTACACTTGGCGGGGTTGAGCTTGAGTTAATACCTGCGGAGTCGATCAAATACTTTTCATAAATTGATTAAATGGTTCTCTTGGGCCCTCGATTGACTATCATGTCATCCACATAGATCTCCACTTCTATGTGCATCATATCGTGGAAGACAGTGACCATGGCCTTTTGATAGGTTGCCCCGGCGTTCTTCAACCCGAAGGGCATTACCTTATAGCAATACACTCCCCACGGGGTGATAAAAGCCGTCTTTTCCCGGTCTTCCTCGGCTATTTTGATCTGATTGTATCCCGAAAACCCATCCATAAAGGAGAAAATTTCATGACCGATCATATTGTCCACTAAAATGTCTGTATAAGGTAATGGGAAATCGTCTTTCAAACTGGCCCTGTTGAGATCCCGAAAATCGATACACATCCGGACTTTCCCATTCTTTTTCGGGACTGGGACGATGTTGGACAACCATTGAGGATATTCGACCACTTGCAGGAACCCAGCATGGAACTGCTTGACTACTTCTTCTTTGACTTTCAAACTCCACTCAGGTTTGAGCCTTCAGAGCTTTTGCTTTACGGGCTTGACTTGCGGATCTAAGGGCAACCGATATTTAACAATAGACAATTCTAGCCCTGGCATGTCCTGGTAAGACCACGCGAAGACATCAACGTAGGTGGTTAGAAGCTCCAGCATTTCCTGGCATTGCCAATGATCTAATCTTGTCCCTATTTTGACTTCCTTCGAGGATTCCTTGCTTCTTAAATTAATTGTTTCTGTTTCCTCAATATTGGGAGTTTTGCGGTTGTCATGTTTTTCCAACTACTCTAAGATTTCTTCCGGGATTTCATCGGTGTTGTTGACATCAAGTTCAATTCCCAAGCGCTGATAGTCGAATTCAGTCTCGAAATTGTGATTAGTCATAATAGGTGTTCTTTCGATCAACTGGCCAAGACGTTGGATAAGCGGGCTCCTAATCAAAACAACAAGGAGGATCATTCAATAACAGGGAAGTAATTCTCTTCTTTTATATATAGATTTTGCATGCTACAGCTTTTGATTTGAAAGTAGAAATAACAATAGAAAGATGAACAGATGACAAAGCTTTAGGGATTTAGAGATGCGTGGAGTGCCCCAGCAAGCTTGTACCGAAACTTGCATGCTCGAAGAAGATTCTCACTGTCCCAATTATCAAGTCTCTCGCCCAAGAGGGCAGGCCTAATGGTGCCGTGCTCCCGTACTTCCATATCTGTAGGTGGAGGCACATCGATCATGAAGGCTTCTTAAAGATGATTGACTTAACCGCCTGCCCCATTGTTTCCTCTCTTAAGGCCATCGTCGTTCTCTGTCAAGCAAAGTTCCATGAATTGGAGTGCTACCTCTTCCTTTCCTTCCCTTTTGGGTGCAACCCTCGGGCGTTTCCTTTTTTGAGCTTGCTCCTTGATTTCTCTCTTTGTCGGCTTGTATCCCAAGCCAAAATTATATCTTTGGGACGGGATGTCTGGAATCTCGGGAATTCCTTGCAGCTTTCTTCCTAACCCTTTGCCTGGCTGAAACCCGTTCTTCTGGAAGTAGCGAGCAATCATCTGTGCATTACCTGAATACCTTGGCTCGACCATGTCTCCCTCATGTATTGCGGTAACGTATTCCAAAGATTGGAAACAAGATGAAGCGGCCAACTCGGTGTATGGAACGGTGTCAGCTTTGTAAATCGCAAACTCCTCTTCAGCGAAGATGGAAATTAGCTTAGCCTTGATAATGAATTTAATCTTTTGATGAAGATTGGATGGCACCGCTCCGACCGAATGAATCCATGGCCGTCCGAGCAACATGTTATATGCTGAAGGTATTTGCAGATCTTGGAATTTGATGGCAAAGGTAACAGGTCCTATCTCGATGGGTATCTCAATTTCCCCCATTGTCTCTCTCCTAGATCCGTCGAAGGCTCGGATGACAATGCTGCTGTGGTTTAAGTGGGATTGGTCCATCCCAAGCCTTTCCAAGGTCGAGTACGAGCAAACATTCAGAACCGATCCATTATCCACCACTACCTTTGATACGATCATTCCCTTGGTTTTGATGGTTATATGTAGTGCTTGCGTGTGTCCCGTCCCGTCGGCGGGGATCTCGTCGTCAGTAAAAGTGATGACATTTGGTGCCATGATAAGCCCCACCATGTTTTGCAAGTTATCAGGGGTAAAGCTATCCGGCACATGGGCTTCTTTTAGGACCTTGAGCAAGGCGTTCCGATGGGTTTCGGAGGTGAGAAGCAGACCCAACATGGAGCTGTGAGAAGGGGTTTTCTTAAGTTACTCCATTACATTATAGCCATTTTTCTTTAAGGCTTTGGCGAATTTGGCGATTTCGTGTTCCGTCAAAGGATTAGAACACTCTCCCTCCTTATCTTTCCCTTTCCTTCTTCTTTCTATCTCTTCTGAAGTATAGCATCGGCCTGACCTAGTCATTCCCCCAATTTTCGCAACAGGTTCATCTATGGTAGGAGTTGGGGGGTAGTTCCAAGGTACCTTATGTAGGTCAGTAACAGGTGGTTGCGTTAGTAGAGGTAGGGTTGTTCTTTGTGGTATTGGTAGGGAAATGGATGTTGGTTTTTCCATCTGGGGGAGAATGGGTAAGGTGACGGGTGATAGGGGGATATCCCATGGCGTGGGAGTGTATACAGGTGGTGGGGGCCTCATGGCTCTTCGAGGGTCTGTGTAGGGGATGAACCCAGCCATTGCGACCATGGGTTCTGGGACTTTCGGCTCTTGGTAGGGGGTGAGAATGATACGGAAATGCGGATGGTGAGGTAAGGCTTCTGTGGTTAGGATTAGACCGGTTTGCATAGGTTGGATGTTTAGGAAAGGTTCCGGGGTGGTGGCTTCAAGGAGATTAGCTGTTCGGATTCTGACTGGGAGAGCAGTACCCTTTGGGATGAGGATCTCTTGAAGGCCCCTAGGTAACTGCTCCAAGGTCAGCCAAGCCTTATCAGGATTCCATTCTTTTCTGTCATCTTGAACAATTTTCAATAGTTTATCAGTGACGGCCCTTAATGTGGCGGAGATATCACCCATTTTGCCCTCTATCTGTCTTGGGTCGATGGCTCGATCCTTTGGTGGGGTGGCCTTTTTTTCCACAGGGTCCATATCCTCTTGCATTGGTTGTTTCCCTCGTTTTATGGCAAGGACTCGAGCGGTGTGACTGTGTCGATCAGGAGTGTCGCCTTCTTTGGACATTTGTGTTGTTCTTCGTTGGGTATGGACTGGTGTTCGAAGAATGGGGGTCACTCGTGTTCCTCTTCTTCCATTCTCTGGAGCAATGGTGACCTACAATACAAGTAGTCTCACCAAAACTATGGCTAGTCTTTTGATGAGATAGGGGAGGAAAAGAAAAATAAAGAAAAACAAAGAAAAAAGATTGCAAGTTAGGTTCTTGATTTGGAAGGGTTTTATGCGATGCGTGTCCTAAGGATGCCCTTGCTTCTTGAGGGGAACTAAGCATGATGCTTTGGCTCATATCTGGAGATAAGGGATTACCCATGCATGCAAATACTATACCTGCCCCTGTTCATTCATCCATTCGTAGATTTATTCATTCATTAGACAATAAGAAAATTTTTATTAAGATGAATTTGTTTTGGTACATAGAATTTTCTAGAAATACATAGAAGCGGGGAGGGGGAACATTTTCCTTGGGACTTCCTTCTATTTCTACATTTATATTATAGGATCCTAAACTACTCTTGAACCTTTGGATCTGCTTTGTTGGTAGGAGCCCTTGGCTTGAATTGCTCCCTTGTCTTCTTGGCAACCTTATCTCCATGAGCGAAGAGAGATTAGTGCCCCTCTTTGTGAGATGACTTTGATGCATACCATGAATCCTTAGGGTCTCGTGGTACCTTTAGGAATTTTGGGTTGGCTTAAATTGAGCGAGAAGGTCTTTGAGCCTTTCTCTAAGGGTTGAATGGATGCATGAAAATGCATTGGCTTGAGTTACTTTGAAAACTCTTGTCTTGAAGTGAATTCCAATGCATGAGCAGTTATGATGTATGTACATGGAAGTAACAAGAAATATTAAGCAAAATTGGTAAGGAAAAATAAAGTGGTCGCCCATTCCTCCTTTATTTTTGAAATTGACGCGTGTGTCCTAAATTTGGCAGAGGTTCGGCTATGCATGGGGTGCTACATGAGCATAAGGTTGGGGGTTTACTAATGCTTCCTAAAAAGCTCGGTCCCCGAACCTTCAAACCTCCGGTGTCCACCCCCGAAAGGGTGAACTCCATCTTTGGTTGGTGGTTCGAGCAGGGGAACTATCAAGAGACCGTAGGCTCAGAAACTGATACAGCATCCGCCCACAGTCAATATACTGTTCCCCCTTCTATCTAGAAGGATAGTAACCGGGTAATACATGTAAGATACAAATGCAAGTGAGCACACCAAGTGTGTGTGGAATTTTTGAAAATGGAGGAAAGGACCCAACAACACACATCACATCATGTCCATTCATTCACATACATAGCAACAAATAAGACGTGAAACAAAATAAGAATGTGAACCAAGGTCCACCTACAAAAGAAAAATGCAAAGAGTTAGTAACTTTTCGACAAACTCAATGCAAGATAAAATAGATAGTAAATGCAAAAGCATGATTGTAGGCGATGCATGCAAGTAATGACACTTATTTAAAATCATTTTGAAAAATAAGGATTTGTTTTGGAAACTTGAAAATTTTGAAAAGTGGATAAAACTGGACAAAGTAACCGGAGATTCTTGGTAAGTGAAGGATAAAGAGACATGCTAATGGCCTAACCCTCTAAGTGTACCCAGTGGAGTCGCCAGCTGTCGCGCCCCGGTTTTTGGGATATCCAAGGTCCTTTCGGCTCGGAGACCCTAAAGCACAGAACTCTGTCATCAGAACTCGTCCTCCTAGAAGGACGAGTGCGACTAGGTTTGAAAATTGATTAGACTAAGAGCTTTTTGGAAAAATAGGAGTCGCCACCTAACTTGATAAAGGTGAGTTAGGGCACCTAAAACTAAGCGTTAATCCGAAGATTAAACTTTGAGTTTTTGAAAAAGGTTTTTGAAATCTCCCTCAAGAGAGGGTTTTTAGGAAAATAGGTTGTTTGGCAACCTTTAGAATGTTTAAGCCCTTTTTGAAAATAACTCCATTTTGGTCTTTCGAAAACAGAAATCTAAGGTTCGGGGGTTGGTTACGTGTAGGGAAGATATCCTAAGATCATCACCCTACCCCGCCCTTTCGGTACCTACATGTCTAACCACCCTTGGTTCACTCACTAGAATAACCGGTTACCATTGTCCACTTAATATCCACTTTAGAACGTTGAAAACGGGGTCTAGTCATCACTTTTTGGATGAATGATGCATGATGCAAGTTTTGGAAGAAGTTTGAAAATAATGGAGGTTTTAAAAGAGTTTGGAATTAAAATTTTTGAATTGATTGGAGTTTTTGAAAAAGGGATTGGGGTCGAAATAAAAGTTATGACCGCACCCTTTTAGGTTGCCTACGTATCTCATTTGGTGAGAATCAGGTCATTCGTAGTTCGGGCAATGGCCCGATGGAAAATAGGCGCATTAGGGACTTTGGAAGGTTTAAGGACACTTTGGGGTCTTTGGAAAAGGTTAAGACACTTTGAGGTTTTTGGATAAGTTGAAGACACCTTGTGGTTTTGGAAGTTTGGACTTGAAATTAGAAGTGAAGTGTTTTGAAAATGCTTTTGGATGGACTCTAAGGGAGTCTTGAAAAAATGATTTGGCATGACTCAAGAGAACTTGAAAGTGTTTTTGGAGTCTTGTTTTGAAGACCTTGGAGGCATGACTTTAGAATGTTTGGATGGATTAATTTTTTGAAAGTGGTCTTTGAAAATGGAGTGTTTGGAATCCTACCATGGACAACCTAAGAGGCTGTTCTTGATTTATCACTTATCCTTGGAATTCCTAACCATGAGAGGGCTAGAGATACCTTAAGTTTGTGACTTTTGGAATCATCTTTGGAAAGGTCTTGAAGATAGAGTGTAGGAACATAAGAAGAGTGTATAGAGTTGGATTTTTGAAATCATGGGGCTAGGAGGTTTTGGAAAAATAGGTTAGAAGGGTAATTGGAAAATTTGAATGCTCATTTGAAAAAGGGTTCAAGAGTTAGAACCTTGAAGTGTATTAACCTTTGGTTGGGTTAGCCTAGGGTTCGGGGGAACCTAAGGTTAAAAAGACTAAGGGTTAAGTAACTAGGGTTAAGTTAGCCTAGGGTTAAGTAACTAGGGTCAAGTTAACCTAGGGTCAAGTAACTAGGGTCAAGTTAACCTAGGGTTAGGTAACTAGGGCCAAGTTAACCTAGGGTCAAGTAACTAGGGTCAAGTTAACCTAGGGTTAGGTAACTAGGGTCAAGTTAACCTAGGGTTGGATTGAAAGATGATTTGAAGTGTGGTTTGGTGCATTTTTTGGAAAGAGTTTTGGAGAAGAAAACATGTTAAGCCATGGACTTTAGTATGCCATCTCTTTAAAGATCATTTCCATGAAAATTTTGACTCTAGTCAAGAGTATGGTTTGTATGGGTGGTGCTTGGAGACCATTCCAAGGAAGGTTTCCTCATGGCCATTATAACCTTTATCTTGATAAGAGTGGAGGGATTAAAATTCAACATGATGAGGACAATTTTTGAAAAATCATTTTTGATGCAAAGATGGAGAGAATGCATCTTTGAAATCATCTTTGGGGAAGGATTTTGAAAACCATTTTTTAAGGGGACCATTCCATCAAGAGAGGGTTCATATGGCCAATAAAAAGGGAGACCACTCATGAGAGAGTTCCATGGGGCCATTTCAACCACTAGACTTGAGAGAATGGAAACCATAAAAATCAAAGGATTTGAACATCATTCTTAGGCGATCATAAGGAGAAAAGGGGACCATTCTAACAATTTAGGAGTCCTATGGCCAATATAAAGGGAGACCACTCAAGAGAGGGTTCCATGAGGCCATTTTAACCACTAACTTTGAGAGAATGGAAACCTTGAAAATTAGAGAGTTTGAAAGCAACTTTTATGCAAGTTGAAATACAATGGTGCAAAAATATGAATTAGGGGGTTGCGAGGGGTTTTCTAAGGCATGATTCCTAAAGACCCATCCTAAACTTCAAGGGGCCAACTCTTGGAACAATTTTTGAAGGACGTGTAAAACTTGAAAATGTCATGAAATTAAGAACAATGCAAGCATTGTGGGATATGGCAATAAACATAAAATGAAGCCAAGCATACAAGACATGATCAAAATAATAATATGCAAGGGGTTATGATTCACATACAAGGTTTTTAGGCTTCACCATACAAACAAGAGGCTCTTAGGCCATACCATCTTAAAGTAGGCTAGTGAGAGGTCCCCCTACATGGTGGCTCTCACTTGCTTTCCTCTAGGCATGATCTAGGAGCCCTCTTGGCTCAAGCATGCAAGAAAGGGGGGTTGAAGATGGAGATTAAAATAGAGAATAGCCTAAGTAGGCTAGGAGGGAGAAGAGAAGAGTGGGGGAGAACACAAATATAAAAGGGATACCACCTTTTGCCTTCAACACTCTTGTAATCTTCAATGGATGTCTTGATTGGAGCTTGAGTGATTTCAAGAAGGCTTGAAAGGCTTGAGTGGAGTGTATAAGTGTGTATGAGGCTTTGTGTATGGAGTGTATAAGCTTAGGAGAGGTAGAATCTAGCCTAAATGTTGGAGGGGGGGAATATATATATAGAGATTCGAGTTTCTGGAGTTATTTCAGCAGAGTTTCATATCAATTTCGAACCTGGAATATGCAAGGGGGGAGGCCTCTATTTATAGGCAATCTAGAACAGACCGTGCACATGTGCTACATGTGTGTGGCCAAATTTTGGCTGTGCGCATGTCCCACATGCGCAGGTACTGTTCCATTGCCAGAATAACACGTGGCACCCTATGTACTGGTTAAATCTCGACCGTTGATCGAAAGTCGGTCGATCTGAACAAAATTTGAGCGCATGTAGCATACGCTCCATCACTAGGAAGAATCGCCCAAACTTTGCCTTGATAATTGGGCCAACCGAGAAGGCTCCGGGGGAATCGGTCGCACTCGGGATGTTCTCCTAGTGTATCCGATGAACTTTCATGTTTTCGAAGAGTTTGAATTATGTTCAGAGGCGTAGGGTATCGTCTCGGGAAGTGTGCCAAAAAGGACACTTTTGCTGAGCGTTTGTGATACGCTCCGTGTGTGTTTGAAAGTGGCTGTTTTCATTTGATGTGATCGAGGCCTTCGAGAAGCAATCTATTCGATTGGACCGTTCCGATGGAAAGTACTCTGAAAATACTTTCTGGAATTTCCAAATTTACGCATTTCTCAAGTCGTTTGACGGTGCGTTTTAATCAGGGAATCAGAGAAAAAGTCAACCTTGGCAGAGCATCTGCGGGACGCTCTAGGGGTTGTTGAAAGTTATAGTTTTTGCACCGTACAATGGAGGGCTTCGGGAAGTGATCTATCCAATCGAGCCGTATCGATGAAAAGATCTATGAACGAGCCTTCGAGAATTTCATGATTTACGCATTTCTCAAGTCAGTTGACAATGCGTTATAACTAGGGAATCGGGGGAAAGGACAATTTAAGTGGAGCGTCTACGAGACGCTCCAGGGAACTTTTATCGCATCGTGTGAGTTTAGTGTCGTAGGGTGTTCTTGGGGTTAAACAAGGGTGCGCGGTGAAACCCTCGTGCGAAATCCCAAGGCCGGTGCTGTTTCGGGGCATTTTTAGGCTTCCAGGGGCAAAACGGTCATTTTGACCGGAGTCGGCCGAAAACGGTTAGGAATAGTCTGGTATATTATGTTAGGTGCATAGGGCAGTTTAGGGATGGTTTTGAGAGAGTCTGTTGCCGTTTAGCGGGGTTTGTGTCGTGCTAAGTCGTTCAAAGGCAAAATGGTCATTTTGACCAGAGTGAGCCGAAATAGGACCGGATTTGGACCAAATGGCATGTGGGGGATGCCTGATGGTTTGACAACATTTGGGAGGATGGACTTATTGTTTTGAACGATTTTGAACTTTCTCAAAACGTGCCTGGAGGCCCAAAAGGGCAGGTTTGGTCATTTTTCACTGAGTTGGGCTAGCAGGCGCCGATGTTGACCTAGGAGTTGATTCCCGAGACCACCCGGTCTCGGAAAACTACCTGTGCGGTGTTGGTCTCTAAGAACGCCTGGTCTTAGAGAGCTACCTGTAAGGGTGGTGTTGGTTCCTAAGAACGCCTGATCCTAGAAAGCTACCTAGAAGAATGGTGTTGGTCTCCGAGAACGCCTAGTCCCAGAGAACTACCGAATGACGGACATTCTACATTGGCAGGCTAGCAGGCGCCAGAAGTGAACCGTCTGGAATTTGATGAGGTGTTGGTCCCCGAGATCGCCCAATCTCGGGAAGCTACCTGGATGGCGTTGGTTTCCGGGACCGCCCAGTCTGAAAAACTGCCTGGAATAATGGTGCTTGAGACTCCAACGGATCCTTATGGACCTGAGAAGCGACCAGTTAGTTGGATTGGAGATTAAAAGGCTCATCTTGAGCTTGCATGTGTTGTGATGTTGGAACCCGTATCCGGTCGGGCCGGAGATTGCTGAGCGGGCAAAAATGGGGTGCTTACAGCCCTTGTGGGCATTCACAAGCTTCTCAACAATGGGCACAGTACCTAAGGGTGGGCACACACTTTTCTAGAGCATGCAGAGCCCATAATAAAGCCTAGGTGAAGGGTTCAAAATTAGACAGGCTAGATTTTACCATTTGAAACCTGTTGGAAGAATCGTTTGATAACCGTGCATAGTTGCTAGACCATGCGAATGATCGATGGCAGCTCTGTTTAATTTTTAGCCTGTATAGTCAGATTTTGTACTTGGATTAGGGGATCTAATTTTTACTTAGTTTTTTTGTACATTTTCTGCATATAGAAAGTAATTTATAGCTTTGTATTAGGGATAAAAACATTGTAATTTCACTTTAATTTCTATTGCAATTCAATTCATAACTTTGATTTCCCTTGTTTTCAATTCAATTGTCAATTTCATCGTGAATATGAGTAGCTAAACTCCTAATTGGGCTCAATTCGTGAATCCGAATATTGTATTCATTGTCTAATCTTCCTAAATTCTAAATTCCTAGTAATTGATTGATTAGATATCTTAAAATACTTAGATTATTGACTATTGTCGTGCCCAGATTTTTCGCACTTGAGGAATACTCACCCTAGCGGGAAAAATGTTGTACTCTCTCGTTAGAACTCACCCTCCTAAAAGAATGAGTGCGACTAGGTTTGAATTGAAAACAGGTTTGAATAAAGGGCTTTTGAAAAAGATTCGGAGTCGCCACCTAACTTGATTAAGGTGAGTTAGGTCACCTAAAAACTAAGAATAATCTGAAGACTATACTTAGGATTTTTGAAAAATGATTTTTGAAAATATCTCCTCAAGAGAGGGTTTCTAGGAAAATAGGTTGTTTGGCAACCTTTGGAAAACATTTAGCCCTTTTTTTGAAAAATAACTCCTTTTTGGTCTTTGAAATAAGTGATTTTAGATTCGGAGGTTGGTTACGTGTAGGGAAGATGTACTAAGTCATCACCCTACCCCGCCCTTTCGGTACCTACGTGTCAATCTACCCTATATTCACCTATGGGAGTCTTTAACTAACTCGTGTTCAATCCTATTTCACTTTAGAAAAATAATGTTTGAAAAATATGATGCATGATATGCAAGTGCAATAGAAAAGAATTGAAAAATAGATTTAAAAAGAGATTGATTTGATTTGAAAATAGATTTGAAGAGATGGAATTGAAATTGGAAAGTTTGAAAATTGAAAGTAGAAATTTGGAAATAGAAATTTTGAAATTGGAATTTTGAAAATAGATTGGAATTTGAGATTTGGAAAGATTTTGGAAACCGCACCCATGAGGGTGGAATTGAAAGTTTGAAAAGTATTGTGACCGCACCTATGAAGGTTGCCTACGTATCCCTTTGGGGAAATTAGGTCAGTCGTAATTCGAACCGGAGTCCGATTGAAATAGAAAAGTTGATTTGAAGAAAGAGATTGAATTGAAAATTGGATTTGATTTGAGATTAGAAGAGGAGATTGGAAACTGGAGTTGAGAGGATTGGACTTGTTTTGGAAAGACTTAGTTTTGGAAAGATGGAGGTTTAGGAAACCTAGACTTAGAAAAGGTAGGAGACCTAGGAAAGACTTGAGATTAAGAAAGATTGGATTGGAATGTTAGATTTGGAAGATTTTGAAAGATTTGGAAACTTGAAACTTAGAAAAAATTTAGATTAGGAAAGTTTCGAATTAGGAAAGTGTCAGTTTTGGAAAGTTTGAAATTAGGAAAGTTTTGAATTTAGAAAAGTTTTAGGTTTAGGAAAATTTTGAATTTAAGAAAGTTTTGAAATAGGAAAGTTTTGAAAATTGGAAAGTTTTAAATTTAGAAAGTTTTGAAATAGGGAAGTTTTGAAAGTAGGAAAGTTTCGTTTTAGGAAAAGGTTTGAAAAAGGGAAGTTTTCAATTTAGGAAATGTTTGAATTAAGAAAGTTTCAACTTAAGAAAGTCTTAAATTAAGAAAGTTTTGAGTTTAGAAAAGTCTTAGATTTGGAAAGATTTGAAGTTTAAGAGAGTTTAGAATTTAGAAAGTTTTAGGTTTAGAAAGATTTAACTTAAGAAAGTTTCAAATTTAGAAAGTTTTGAATTTGGAAAGATTTGAAATTTAGAAAGTTTAAGATTTAGAAAGTTTTAGAGTTTCAGAAAATCTTAATATTAGGAAAGGTTTGGGTTTAAGAAAGATTTGAAAGTTTGGATTTGAAAAAAATTTTGAAAAGGGTAGAATTAGAAAATTGTTGAATTAGGAAAGATTTTTATGTTCAAGTTTTTGGAAACTTAAGGTTTAGGAAAGTGGAAGTTTAGGAAGGATAAAAAATCGGACTAGGAAAGGTTTGGGATTTGTTTCCAAAAACGGAGGATTGGATCTAGTTTCCTAAACGGGGAGATTGGATTTGGTTTCTTAAAGAGAAGATAGGATTTGGCAAGGATTTGGAAAGGAAAATTTTAGAAACCCTAGTTTTGGAAAATTGTAGTTTTGACGTAGAAACGAAGCTTTGAAAACGTGTAGAGTTTGGATGTGAAAACAAAAGGTTTTAGAAACCTAGATTTGAGGCAAAGTTTGGAAAACCACGTTTTTGGAAAGAAAATTAGGGTTTCCTAATTGTGGGCTCTAGGGCTTGACTTGGGCTCTAAGGAAAGAGTTTTTGGAAAACGCGTTTTTGGAAACGAAGGTTTTCTAGAAGGGAATCCTAGGGAGGAGTTTTTGGAAAGTGTGTTTTTGGAAACATAGATTTTGGAAGGAAATCCTATAGAGAAAATTTCTAGAAGAAAGATTTTGAAAAAGAGAATTTTTGGAAAGATTTTTAGGGAGCGTTTTTGGAAAGTGAATTTTTAAGAGAGAGAGTTTTGGAAAGGAGTTTAAAAAAAAAAAAAAAAAAAGTTTTTGAAAAATAGATTTTGGAGGGGAGTTTTTGAAAACAATTTTGAAGAGGGGAGTTTTAGGAAAGTATGTTGAAAAAGAGATTTTTAGGAAGAGATTTTTAAAGAGAGTTTTTAGAAGGTGTAAAAACATCTCACTTTCCTAAAGCAATTCTAACCATAAGAAGGCCAGAACCACTTTAGGAAAGCGGTTTTGAAAACAACAAGATTTGAAAATATAGACCAAAAGGTCACTTTTAATGGAACACTTTCCTAAAGCAACTCTAGCCATGGAAAGGCTAGAATCACCCTAGGATTGTGATTTTGAAAACATGTTTTTGAAAAAGAGCTTTTGATACAATTTTGAAAACAAGTTTGAAAATGATTTTTGAAAACAACTTTTTGAAAACGAATTTTGGAAGATGCAAGACTATGATATGCACAATGAAATTTGGGGTCGTGAACATACAAGGTTAAGGCTTCACCACATAATCAAGGGGGCCGGACCCACGTGGTCTTTGGTTAGACTAGAAGAAAGCCCCCGACACGGTGACTCTCCAATAGCCCAATCCTACACATGGACCGGGAATTCCCTTGTTTCAAGCATGCAAAGAAAGGGCGGGAAAGAGATGGGGGATTAAAATAGAGAAAACCCAAGTGGGTTAGGAGAGAGAAGAGAGAGGGGGGAATGCAAAAATTTACAGAGAAAGCCTACCTTGTATCTTCTTTAATTTGCGCGCCTTGCTTGTCTTCGGTCTTCGGTCTTCGGTCTTTGTCCTGATCTTCACCTTCAGTCCTCAAGAATTGTCTTCAAGCTTTGGATGGCAGCTCTTCAAGTCTTCAAAGAGTGGTTGAAGGCTAGTGTATGAGTGTATGGGGGAGTGTATGAGTGTATAGGAGGCTAGGGTTTGTCTATAGTGGCTAGGGTTTGGGGAAAACCTAGGGAGGCTAGGGTTTTGGAGGTGCTCGAGCTCTGTATATCGAAATATAGAATTTTTAGGTTAAGTTTGCAGACCCTTTTCACGTTGAACGAGGCTCTGTATTTATAGAGGGAAGACAAACATGGCGCCTGTTGCAGTAGCGCCAGGCCAAATTATACACTGGTGCCACTAGGAGTGGCGCCAGGCCATTTTTTGGCTTAGCGCCACTACTAGTGACGCCAGCCATTTAGGAAATAATTAAGGTCGGCAAGCAACGTATCTTTGACTAGATTTGGGCGCCTGTACTAGTGACTACCATACAATCTTTAGCCTGGCTTCACTAGGAGTGACTCCGGAAAATTCGGGAATGATTTGAAGGAGCCGGGAGTGACCCGGAAGCCGGAAAGAAGCAGGAACACTTAAAATAGTGTTCTGGAGGAATTTGACTTAAAAAATGAAGATAAGGTGGGTCAGAAAGGTTGACCGGGCCTTTAGGGGCAAAACGGTCAATCGGACCGGAAAACTGCCGGGGCGAACTCGGATTGTCCCAGGAAAAGACTTGGGATCTGGAAACATTATTTAGAATGTTCCCAGAGGTTGCTGGTTTGATTCCCAGGGCCGGCGTTGTCGGAAATGGAGACTAGCCCACCAAGGGCAAAACGGTCATTTTGTACCGAGTTTGCCGGAACTGACTCGGAATGATCCGGAAAGGTAAAGGAAGGTTGAGAACACTATAAAACGTATTCTCGGGACATTACCGGTTTGATACCCAGAGCCGGTGTGGTCGAAGAAGGAGACCAGCCCTCCAGGGGCAAAACGGTCATTTTGTACCGAGTTGGCCGGAACTGACTCGGAATGGTCCGGAAAGGTAAAGGAAGGTTGAGAATACTATAAAAAGTATTCTCGGGACATTACCGGTTTGATACCCAGAGCCGGTGTGGTCGAAGAAGGAGACCGGCCCTCTAGGGGCAAAACGGTCATTTTGTACCGGGTTGGCCAGAACTGACTCGGAATGGTCCGGAAAGGTAAAGGAAGGTTGAGAACACCATAAAAAGTATTCTCAGGAGGTTACCGGTTTGATACCCAGGGCCGGTGTGGTTCCTGGGGCATTCAGATGCTTAGGGGCAAAATGGTTATCTTGACCAAAAAGTCTCGGAAAAGGTCCTAAGGGTAGTCTGGTCATTTTTCACCGAAGTGAGCTAACAAACACTGGTATTGACCTGGTTTTTGAGTGTTTCCGCCACTCTCACGGTGTGAGTATTTCCGCTACTCTAACGGTTGAGTATTTTCGCTACTCTAATGGTTTGAAGTATTTCCGCTACTCTAACGGGGTTGAGTATTTTCGCTACTCAGACGGGGTTGAGTATTTCCGCTACTCGAACGGTTTTGTGAGTATTTTCGCTACTCTAGATGGTTTTGTGAGTATTTTCGCTACTCGGACGGTTCTGTGAGTATTTCCACTACTCGGACGGTTCTGTGAGTATTTTCGCTACTCTAACGGTTTTGTGAGTATTTTCGCTACTCTAACGGTTCTGTGAGTATTTCCGCTACTCAGACGATTATGTGAGTATTTTCGCTACTCTAACGGTTTTGTGAGTATTTCCGCTACTCGGACGTGAGTATTTCCGCTACTCTAACGGTTTTGTGAGTAGTTTTGCTACTCGGACCATCTCGAGGAATAAACTGTCTCGAGAGTGGGACTGGAAGGGGTCTTACCGTCTCCGAAGAGACGTGCCTGGATTGGAGCCGTCTCGAGGAATAAACTGTCTCGAAAGTGGGATTGGAAAGGGGTCTTACCGTCTCCAAAGAGACGTGCCTGGATTGGAGCCGTCTCGAGAAATAAACTGTCTCGAGAGTGGGATTGGAAAGGGGTCTTACCGTCTCCAAAGGGATGTGCCTGGATTTTGAGTGTTTTTGCCACTCTAACGGTTTTGTGAGTACTTCCGCTACTCTAACGGTTTTGTGAGTGTTTCCGCCACTCTAACGATTTTATGAGTAGTTTTGCTACTCGGACCGTCTCGAGGAATAAACTGTCGAGAGAGAGGGATTGGAATTGGAATAAGAAAGGACAACGCCCCTAAGGGCATTTTGGTCATTTTGCCTGTATTTGGGCCTGACAGGCCCGCGAAGCGATAGAAAGGCGGAATTTGGACCTAGAGGATTGGTTTCGATTGGAATATGTCCACAATGACTTGAAAACAAGTCTAGACGGAGTGTAGACTGTCGAGCGGTCAAAAATGGGGTGCTTACAACTATGTTTGGTGGATTCAATTCATGATTCCTTAATTATGAAATTGAGTTCATCCAAATTAATGGTATTAGCCCAAGATCCTCAATTAGATGTGACTTGCCTCCGTAATGCGGTATTCCTACAAATGGAGTTAGCACCCCGCAAGAGTACAGGGGTCGCGATAAAGTATAAACCGGTAATCCGGTATCGTTCTCTCCCAAGGGACCTAGCCAAATATAGGCTCTAGCACTCAACTCACACTAACCTAACATAGGATGGATTTGCAATCATGTGGGGAATTAGATCTAAAATAAAAAGGAAAATAAAAAGACCGAAATCTTTTGGGTTTTGATGGTTGTTTTGAATTCCTAAACTATTGCAATGAAAATAAAGAGAATTAACACTAGACAAATAAATTAAAGCAAAGTGAAAATAGAATTAAAGCAATTAAAAAGAAAATTGGGCTCAAATGATCCAACCACTCAATTTCATACAAGGTTTCCAATGGGGTTTATAACTCAAATCAAACACAACATTTAAGTGTGTTTAATTTGGAGGATTTAGCTTTGAAAACCAATTATTCTCAAGAAATTGAAATTAGATACATGTTCAATGAGGAATCAAAGATTAATACCATCGATTCAACTTAGTCAATACCAAATTTGTGGTTTGTGCATTGATTAGCCAAACATAGTCAATAACCTAGGTTTTTTAAGGCATCTTCAATCAATTGTTGGGAATGAATTTCTAGCAATTGTGGAGTATTTTTCTAGTCAAGAATCCTAAATTAATATCATTGATTTGGGTGATGAAAATCCCCAAATTTAGTCAATAATCTAAGTTTTCTAAAATTCCACACCTAATTACTAGAAATTCGAATTTTAGGAAAATATGGCAATTAATTCGTAAGATACCTCCATTAAATTCCTTGGATTATTTGGGTGACTTCACATTTAAACCCAATCCAAAATCTAGCTAATTAAACTCACAATAAAAGCATGGAAAATGGGAAGAAAGCATGTAAAGATTTAAGTTAAAAATTACTTGAAATTAAAGAGTGTTTGGGTACAAGGAAAATAAAGAAAAAAGCATGAGGAATTAAATCTAAATTTTACTTGAGCAATAGAAGTGTTTGGTTACAAAGAAAATGCAAGAAAGTGAAGGAAAATACATTACAATCAAAGAAAACTACAAGTTTTACATTTATACTACAATTACAAAGCTAAATCTTAGCTAAATCTAAGCTAAAAATGAAGAAAAATGAAAAAACCAACCTGTTGGAAGCTTCTCCCACCACCCCCTTGCTCTAGAAAACCTTAACTACTCAAAAACTATACAAAAAAAACCCTAAAAAACACTGTTTCGGACGCGAAAAACACAATCTAGATGAATAGTAACCATTCGAATACCGTCTGAACGGTCCGTTCGACGCCCATTTGAAGTCCGTTCGGATGGTGAACAGTAACCATCCAGACGGTACTGTTCACCGTTCGGACGGTTACTGTTCATGAATAGTAAGCGTCCGAACGGTGAACAGTACCCGTTCGGACGGATACTATTCACACTGCTTAGCTGCAGAAATTTCGAAACTTGATTTGGCCACCCTAGAGTTTGATTTAGCCAATGCACATTGGATGCAAAGTTGTAGAGCTTGAAGTCTTCTTTCCAATGACGCAAAAATCAGCTCAATCGGATATCGGAATAAAAAGTTATGGCCGAAATACCGAGACAGGTATGAATTTTCATGAACAAATTATTCGCCTTGAACTCGCTTTGATTATTCTTGATTTCTTTTCATCTTTATTAGCTTATATAACCTACAAAACATATACAAAACATACTCAAAAAAATATCTAACTAAAATAAAATAATTAATTACAATATAAGTCTAACAAAGTACAAATTAAAGGTTTATGATTACACTTTTAGGGTGTAATCAAGATGATGATTCTAAAAGCAATTACTATGGAATCCTTATTTTTCAAAAGCTAAATCTTTCGAATCAAAATCTCTTAATTGTGAAGTTTGATTTAAACCTCTTAAAAACCTTAAATGAATTGAGTGATTCAAACAATTGAATCCAATTGCCTTTTATATTCCTTAATTTAGCTTTTAGTTGCATTGATTAGATCGGTAAAAACCATTTTCGAACCTCAAACAATTTGGACTTACACTTTCATAGCAGTTATTCAATTGTTTGTACTCAACTAGAGATTAGTCCATGTTTAGTATTGCCGTGGTCTGTGTTTGACCCCGCTTCTTGAGGAAAAATATGATATCGGAATTCACATATTAAACTATTTCGTCACTGTGCTTATGAGGGACATCTTTAGAGGTGAATTACGGGAAGGTACTTTCTAAGGATTCTAATAATTTTTAAAATTTTTAGGGGACCATGGCTCCAACCCACCCCTTTGCTCCGCCCTTATTTGGGTTGATAAGTTGGAAAAGACTAAGAACAAAAAGAAAAGTAAGTGAACACAAGACCGGATAGTGCTTCAACCTTCAAATTTTTTTATCTTGTTATATATAAGATTTTATTGTGTATGGTATTGAACCCTTGACTCCACAACCCACATGGAAACTGCCTGAATTTCGGTTGGGAGTGTTTTAGCTTAAGGACTTAACTGTGAATCCTTTTATTAAATATGGGCCCCACAACTATGAATTCTTGCCTTTATTATTATTATTTTTTTAACCAACCATTATTACTTTCTCTATCCAAGAGAAATATGAGCTTCTGGGTTATATATAGCGAAGTACGTAGTAGTATTAATGCCCGGTTGGCATGAACTACAAACTCATTGACAGATAAAAGCCACACCTGAAACGAAAATTCATGGTTGTTTCATTTGATTGTTTTTTGTGTTAGGCAATTATCTGACAGCATCCAAGTCAAATGATAGTCTTTCACACCGGAAGAGTTTACGACTTCACAGCTTATGACAAATTTGGCATGCACTCCATATGTCTTTCTAGCTTTGTTGCAAGGGTTATACTTATTCATACAAGTAGTGGTGGAGCCAAAATTTTAGTTGGGGGAGGGGGGAGGAATTTTTTTTGATTGATGAGAGGATGAAGAAAAATATTTTAATTTTTAGAGAATCAATACACTATATAATATTTTAAATATTCAAAAATTTTAAAAAATAAAAAAAAAATTAGTAATTTTGAAAAGCAATACACTATATTATATGTAAAATATCTAAAAATTCATAAGATATAAAGAAAATTTTCAAAACTTTGGAGACCGTGGCTTCCGCCGCGCCCCCCTCCGTCTGCCACTGGGTAAGATGATTAATTCTAAAATAATATAACGAATACGATAATATTCAATATTCAATATATTAATATCAAATTTTTTTTTACATAAAACAACGTTTAAATAAAATAAATGACAAATTACAACAATTCTTTGCATTGTTTCATATTTTGGAACATTGACAAAATAATTTTATTATCTACGGTTTTGAATATGTGCATTTCAATGTATGACATCAATCAATCATTCATCCACTCATCTCTCATGCGATTACGTAATGGAGTCTTGAAAATCTTCATTACAGAAAAAACTCTCTCAACCGATGCAATTGCAACCAGTAACATCAATGCCAACTTCATAAGCAACTAGACTAATGGGTAGACACTATCATTCTTCGTTTGAACTAACTTTTAAGCAAGTTTATCAATCTCTATCACTTTTGAAAATTTATCATTAGTGCTTGCATCTAGAATTTGATTATTAAGTACCATAAGCTCAAGTGAAGAAAAATCATTAAGATAAAACTCAGCAAAATATAAAATGGGTTGGGTTAAAAAAAAAAAAATTGCTCTAGATTTCATGGGGGGCAGCCGCTTACCCTCAGCCCTTGGTCGGTTCGCCCGTGCATAAGAGTATCTAAAAAACACACTTATGCTGCGTTTGGATTTTTTGATTTATTAAGAAAAAATAATATAAAATTACATCTTATATTTAGTTATAAAAAATAATTTAGGGCAAATAGAAAATAAAAGAAAAGTAAATAAAAATTTGGAATCTTTCATTTTCTTCTCTTTTTTTCTCTTTTTTTTTATTTTTATTTATTTTTCTTTAATAAATTCAAGATCTAAACATAGCGTCAAAATTTTTTGATTTGGATGGGTGGCAAGTTTCACCATTGTACAAAATCAAGAGACTCTTCTTGCAAGTCGATTCAATTATATGGCATCCCTAACAATAGCATTACTTCTTTGCTAAGCTTTCTATTTACACATTAAACTAAAGAGCTAGTAACAGTTACTGCATACTAGTGGTGGGTTTAGGCCTAGATTTTTGATAGTTTAAACTGCTTTGAAAATACCAAGTACATTGAAGATATGCAGCTTATTCTTTGCTCCTTTTCTATTTGGTAGATCATTGGTGAGTTGCGCCTTTCAGATTGGATTATGTGTATATTCAAACTAGTGTCCAAACATCTCTTAATGGGTTGGGCCCTTACTCGAATTCTTTGGTTAGAGGAAAGTTTTGTCACAGCCGACAACTGTACAGCACACAAATTTTTATTTTTATTATTTTTTTTTAGTTTTCTCGAAATGAAATATGACAATTATGCGATTTTGTGCGCAATTTGGATTTACATGAGCTCTTGCTTTAACATTGTAGGTTCCTATGTACGACCATCTAGTAGCTGGCGGGAGGGGTTTAAATCATAAAATAGAAACGTAATAGTACAGATTAGAAGAAGAGCACACAATTAAGTGTAAAGCCGCATCTGTTTGCTCAGCCTTATGTTAACCGCAAAAATAGAGACATAATAATACAAATTAAAAGAAGGTTTCACGATTAGTGTAGAGAAGCATCTATTTGTTCTGGATTATGTGCAGGATGAGTGGGGGCATTTACCCCACTGAACTTGTTAACTTTTGTTATTTTTTAATTTTATTTATTTGTTTTTATTTATTTAATTCTATGTGGTAAATGCAATGTACCAACCCTACTTAACTTTTAAAACTTACATTTGTCCCCACTGAATCTACTTCCACCAATATTTGTTCTAATTTAATTTTACTTACCTCTTATTATTAGACCAAATAAACTACACAATCCTAACTTAATTTCTATTCTAATTAAAATTGTGAGTTTCTATGACAATGATGGAGTTACCTTTCGACCTTATAAGTTATTCCAATTTTTGGTCAGAGATATAAAAAACAAAAATTATACAACTTTTGTAAAGAGGTAACGCCTTTTTTTTTGACATCTTTAAATGTAATCATCTCTCTATTTTTTGAAGAAAAATACTATAAATAATTTCACGTACAATATTGAGTTTCACCCATTAGAACAATAGTCCTATGTATATTATATATAAATTTTGCTTGAACAAAAGTTGTACTTCCGCCCTTCATATTAGCCAGTATATTATACCCAAATGTAAAAATCCGAGCTTGCGAGTTCAGTTATCAAACAACAATAAGCGACCACCTGAAGCTTTTGACCTATTTCTGTGGGTGATGGCAACTTTAGAATTTTTGTCAGTGGTGACATAAAAACATTTAAATTCTACAAATTCAATCATTTCCAATGGTCATATCCGTCACCTATTTTTGAAAGGTTGACAAACTTCTCAAATCATAAACAGAATTTTTACTTATTAATACTGTTGTTTTAACCAAAAAAAAAAAAACACTATGCAAAGAATTTTTTACAATTTATCTTGATGAGATTTTATATTTTTAAATTGTTGTATGATTTCATAATTATTAACACTATTAAATACATTTTTTTTTAATATATGTAACTAAATAATCATTTATTCATTGATTTTTTATTTTACAGGTTCACAATACATATATTAACTAATGTGGGCTCCAGTGAGAGAAGAATAATTTAGGAAGCATCCCCTAAAACAAATTGAATCACGAGGGATTAAAAATAAAAAAATAGAATAGATAAAATCTTTGTATTTACCTTTGTACCCCAAAAGATGTTGATTGTCACTGGAATGTCAAGAGGAGAAGACAACGCCGTTGGGATAGGAAAAAACTTTCTTACTATAAATTGATTGGTTTTTTTTTTCTTTCTAATATTTACGTAACAAATTTGGAGATAAAACTTTACTACTATGTTTGGTATAAGAGAATAAAAATGAATGAAGTGGGAATGAAAATGGAATGAGAACGAGAGCGGAATGGAATGGAATAATCATTTGCATTCCCTTGTTTAGTAAGACCAATAAACAATGTTAGAATAGAATGGAATGAAATTTATATATAATATGAAAATTTAATATTATGTTTATATAAAATATTAGTAATATATATTATTTAATTATTAAATATTATTAAGTATTTGTAATAGTGGTGGTGGCGGCGGCGGCGGTTAGTGGCAGTGACAATGGTAGTGGTAGGGCAGCGGTTGTGGCCAATGATGGGTGGTGGTGGTGGTGGTGGGGGACAGTGACAATGGTAAGGGATAGTGGTGTCGGTGGATAGTGAGTGATTGTGATTAACGGCAGACGGTGATAGTGGTTAGTGGTGGTGGTTATAGTGAGAATTTTCAACTTTTTAAATTTTTAAAATTTTTAAATTTTTAAATTTTTAAAATTTCAAAATAAAAAAATAATTACCAAAAATGTTTTATATTTTTTTAAAAGAAATTTGATAACAAAAATCTTATTAAGTTTTGTTTTATATTGTTCCATATGGAAATGGAATAACCATTCCTACTCTTGAAATAAAAAATGATCATTTCAACAAAATGTGAGAATGATCATTCCACCTTTAAATAATGATACCAAACAAGATAATGTGAATGAAAATAGAATGGTCATTCCATCCACTTGTACCAAACATGGCATAAATGTGTTTTTCAAATAGTCATGTGAACAACAAATATAATCACTTGCAGCTAGAGATATGGCGTAATATGAGAAATGTTACCTGAGCCGTGAAGTCAAAAGACTATTCAACTAAGGCCCTGTGGAAATGCACTATTTCTAACGTTTAATTTACTCTCTTGTGACTAATTATAATTTAAAGTCTTGGCTTAGTCATAAAAATGTCAATAATGGCGGCAAGAACAAATACGATTAGTATCAATTGATATTTTTGGGTCCGTTTGATACAATTTTTTTGCTAAGGTTTTTTTTAAGTTTCCAAGCAAAAAAAAAAAAGCTAAATTTTTTTAGCTTTTTCACTTTTCTAACTTTATTTTAACTAAAAATAAGTAAAAAAAATAAAAATCAAAAAATAAAAAATTAAACCTAGGAAGGAAAGGGCAGAGAAAACATAAAAAATTAAACCTAGGGTGGTGGGCTGGGCTTAGGCCTTTCATTCCAAATTTTGGCCCGACCCGACCAGGCTTGAAAATACGACGAGAGCCTACTAAACCCAGCCTGTGCTCAGTAGGCCACAACCCTGGTTGGGCCGGGTAAACCCAATTGACATGCCTATATTTAACCTAGGAAGGAAAGGGCAGAGAAAACAAGGGGAAAAAATAAACTTTCTCTCTCCACTTTCTTTTCATGTTCTTTACAAAATTAAACGAGAAATGAAAAAAAAAATTTCTATTTTAATTACAAAACAAAACAGGGAACTGAAAATAAATTTGTTTTTACTTTCATTTCAGTTTTGTTACAAAACCCCGTCCTAGAGTGTTGGGCTAGGCTTAGGTCTTTCATTTCAAATTTCGGCTCGGCCCAGCCCGTCCAGCCCTAAAAATACGGCGGGAGCCTGCTAAACCCAGCCCGTGCTCGGTAAGCCACAACCCTGGTTGGATCGAGCAGGCCCAATTGACATGCCTAGATTTAACCTAGGAGGGAAAGGGCAAAGAAAACAAGGGAAAAAAATAAACTCTCTTTCTCCGCTTTCCTTTAATTTTCTTTACAAAATTAAACGGGAAAGGAAAACAAATTTTCTATTTTAATTACAAAACAAAACAGGAATTGCAAATAAATTTGTGTTTACTTTCATTTCATTTTTGTTACAAAACCAAACAAGGAAGGGTAAATTTTTTTTCCCTTTTCTTTACAAAACAAAATAGGAAACCAAAAATAATTTTGATTTTACTTTCTTTTTATTTTCTTTACAAAACAAATCAGAAAATAAAAAATAATATATTTTTTTTCTTTTCTTCTTTTTTCATTTCTCTTTCCTCCCAAGTTTCAAACAGAATATTAGTCTTCTCTAACTGTGGCATATGATGATCTGACAGGTTTCATTTTCACGGTTTGACATCCAACACAAAAAATACACGGCCCGCACCCAGCACGGCTGACGGCCTCTAGTATTGAATTTCCTTAATGCTTATCAACTCAGGTCGCACGTGATGGCTTTGACCTTTCATGCAAATATTAGTGTTGTTATTTTCACAGCTCAAAATACCATTTTTTTTTTGGTCCGGGCCATTTTTTTTCGTGGCTCTCCCTTTCGCATGCCCACTCCAAGTGGGTGGGAAGGATACAGAAGAGAGAGGTTAAACGCGCTTCACAAAATTTAATTGATGGATTATTTAAATATTTAAATAATATTTCAAAATTATAGTTACTATAAAAAAATTTAATATATTAATGCTACTGGCTTTTTCTCAAAAAATTAAACATATCTACTTTTGCAATTGTCCTTGATGAATTTTCATAGTTTGGCATCGTCACATAAAAACTTAATTATCAATATACAAATATATGCATGTGCAAATAGATTATTAATTTGAAAAATTCTACAAATTTATCACACTAATCCACAAAAATAAAAGATTAAAACAATTGGTATCACAAGATGGTAGTAACAATCAAATTCATAAATCAGCCAAATTTTTTTTTTTAAAAAAAAATTACAGTTCAAAATAACAACCATTTCTTTTATTTTTTTCCTTACACTTTTAGCTTTAAAGTTTGTTAATTATTTTGAATCTAACAATTAGCAAGAGATGAAATGCACCAATAGGATTAAAGCATTAAGCAAAATAAGGGCATTGAGCAAAATTTATAAAAATTATTAAAAATCAACATAAACAAAGGATATTAATTTTTTAGCGGAACAATGAAGTAATAATAGTACATATTAGACAATGAGTTTAAATGTGGTGGAATTAAATATTTAAAGGATGGAGTCATCTATTTAATTTTATAGAGTTTGCGAGAGTAAAAGAAAACGTTTCTTCTTCGTTTTGAAGCTTTGTTGGCCCGGCACTTGGTTAAAGGTAAAAATTAACAATTTTTTGTACACATGCCAGTATATCTACATACCAATAAATATGGGTGGGTGGACTTTGATCTTTTTGTAGCTGTGAGTAAAATCTCATATCACCTATATACAAGAGTTTTTTTTCTCTTTTTGAACAACAAAGAGCATATATTAAATATGATATTAGAGTTGGGTTGAGTTTTAGGGTTGAGTTAGACTCATGAGTTCTTTAATATGATATTAGAGCTGAGTTCCAAAAAACTTTCACTTTTTAATAGTTGAGTTAGCTCACGCTATTCTCTTACATCACCACGCTTCGTGTGAAAGACTTTCACTTTTTGAGAGTTGAGTTAATTCACGCTTTTATCTTACATCACCATACTCCGTGTGACCAAGAGTGTGACTGAAATCTCACATCACCTTAATATAAAAGTCATTACCTCCAGGACAACACGTCATCTACTCTTAATCATCTCAATGCTGCGATTTTCTGTTTTTTGTCACCGCATTGAGAGGAGGAATGACGCCGGTGTGGCCCAAGAAAATCCAAACTTTTTCCAATTGCGGCTGCCCGCTGCGTGGACTAAGCTCTTACGTAAGTTTCCCGCGGCCGACGCCTACTAGAAAATGTTCACACCTTGCTGGGCTGCTCCTTCAGCCTTTCATTAATTTGTGTGAGTGTGGAATTAGAGGATGGGTGGCACAGACCAACTTGCACACATATTGATTAATATCTTCCTTGGTTAAGTTAAAATATAGATCATGCACTTTAAAAATTAAAGTTTTGATAAGAGGTAAGTTCTTTGCGGTGTGCGTGAGAGCGCCATGACACCCTCACTTTTTATACAATACCCACATATATAATATTTATACATAATGTTTTAGTAAAATTTTAATGTAATAACATTTCAATTTTTGTATTGACACCCTTCAATTTTTCTATAACCTCTTTTTATGTAGTATGTACATATAATTTTATAAAAGAATTTATTGGACCGAGATCCCCATAGTTTAAAACTAAAGTCCTAACCTAATATAATATTAAAATTTTCATATGGTGGATTGTGAAACTTATTCATTTTTTTTTTCTCATACATCTAAATTCCTAACCCATTTAGTTCAAAATATTGTAGATTTGTAATGAGCAACATCCAAAACTTAAAAATAATCAATAATTTGTGGATTTTTAATGTGCATCTATTGAATAAGTAAGCTTACCTCTTAAATACATAATACAAAAAATCAAAATAATAAATAAAATCATATCTTCAATAGAACTTGGTTTTATATTTCATGTAAAGAATTTTCTATTGCTTCAATTTAGAAATATGAGCAAAGAATATTTAAAATATAATCATTAAATAGCATCAAGTTTACGTGGTTCATGTGGGTCTTGCAGGAGTTTGATGAAGTAGTCGACTAAAGACATAGACACCTTGTAGTAAAAAAAATCTTTTTGGCACCCTCCCAAAAAAATTCCTAGTTCTGTCCCTGCTTACGATCTAACTCTAAAAATTAAAACTGAGTTGGCCAATGTGAGAAGCACATCCACCTGACCAATAAAGACAAACTCTCGAGTTTATCATTAAATTAATAACATATATTTATTTAGGACCCATTTGGTATAATTTTTTTTAAGGATTTTCGGTTTGATTTTTTTGACTTATAAGTAAAAAAATTGAATTTTTTTGATTTTTTTTTTACTGTTTTACTTTACTTATAAAAGCAAAACAGCTAAAAACCAATTATCTTTTTGTACTTATAAGCCAAATAAAATAACAAAATAAAAAAGTATAAATTTAAACTCTATCTAACAAATCCTTAGAAGGACAATGGACCGCTAGGAAATAAAAGAAATTGACTTCACATACTTAGTGACAGAGACAAGATTTGAAAAAATTATTTAATACTCTAAAAACACTGCATATTTATATTTCTCTTCTCATATAAGAGTAATTTATTACCTTTTTAAGTGAAATATTTGTCCCATCTAATAAAAGAGAAACCAACTCCATGTTACAGGAAGAGACGTGGCTCTCCCGAAGAGGAGCAAGCTCTCAATCTACCCGAGGTGTGGCATGATTGCTAATTTGTTATTACCGGAAAAGTGTCTGATTTGAAGTTTATGCCTCGCAATGCATGACCCTTTTAAGGAAAATGCCATGATTACTTGTTTCAACTTTCCGTATCTTCTTTTCTTAGCGAAAAGTACATACCTGTTCTCAATGAAGATCTGCAAGCTGTACTGTGTGAGATTTTTGAGAGTATTAGTTATGAAAAGATCTACGGACAGCGTTCGTCAATTTCTTGTTAATTGATGATGGCCTTCACACTAGTTGAATTGTACATAGAGCTCAATTGACGTAGTGGCAGATGATTGAACAGTGTGTCTGTCATTAGCATTTTTTGTTAATTATTAAGAAAGGAATTTAAATTAAAATACTCTCTAAACTCTTTAAGAAACCAAACAAAATAGATGGATGATTGTGTCCATTGTGAGCCTCATCTAAAGCCTCCAAACATAGTGTTCATGATATCGGCACGGTCAAAAAATTTATATATAATTTTTATATAAAATGATGAGATTTAATAATATTTTTTTATTTTAAAATAAAAATACTATTATTGCATCATTTTAATAAAATGTTCTTTACAAATTCTATAAAAGAGTAATATTTTCTGACCTTGTAGTATCAATATGATATTTTTAATGCATTTATACCAATTTGGCACGACATTCATTGGTTTTCTTTTCTTCATTTTTTTTTCGCTAAACTTTAACACAAATAATTTAGCAATTTAGATCCCTAAGAATAATTGACTAGAAGAAATTCATGAAGTGTCATATTTTTTTTTTTTTTTTCTATATCTTTTGGATGTTCATTTGCAACTATCATTTTTACACTAGAAAAAGATAATTATAGCGGAGAACCTCAACTACTAAATAGAAAAAGGTAGAAAAGCCAAAACTCGTGATAAAATCTTATAATTTCTTTAAGACACCTTTGATTATGGTGTTTTTAATTGTTTTTTTTTTTTGTGATTTTTTTTCCCTAAAGAAGGCCTTAAACCCTTTTGATCTCGCACCCTTGAACTTACTTAATTTACAATATGATTTAACACTTAAAAGGACTCCAAATAATTTGAAAAGATCTATCAATGACAATCTCTTAACCAACTTTTATATCAGCGGACCAACAGCCCATTAGTTAATGACACCGTGACTAAACCCCTAGCAAAGGATGTGGTGCGGTTGAGCTTTCTTTTCTTCTTTAAAAAAACACAAAAAAAAAAAAAAAAAACATAAGAGAAGAGAGAAAAAGCTATTTATTGCTACTATTCTCTCAATATATGCCAAACTAAATCACATTTGTTCAAAAACTAAATATTAAACTCAGAAACTCCAAAAGTTTATATAAATTTTGCCTTTTGGTGCCACTTATATAAATAGATTTTATAAGTGAAACAAGATTATAGTCTTATCAAAATTACGGAGACTTTGCGATTGTCAACTTGCCCAGCACACTAAACAAATATAATCTTTTAAATAAATGTTGCATGTGCTTTTCTATGCATAACACCCACATGTATATATATTTGTTATATGTTGTCATTGTTGTTATCGCTGTAACAAATTGTTCATTTTGAGTAACTCTTCAATTTTATTAAAATTTATTTTTTTAAAATAAAAAATAAGAAATAATTGTTTAGATTTTCCATTTAATTTAATGCATTTATTTTTTGAAATATAATTTATTGTATTTATTTAATTCATGTATTTCATGGTGTTTGTTTACGTGAAAAGGTCTGTAATATTACAATTTCATGTATATTCATTATTGGTATAATATTTATTAAATTCAAATGAAAAAAAATTTCCTATCTTCTTACTCTTTTTAATTATTAATTCTCTTATTATGTTAACAATTTATCTTTATTTATATGAATGATTAAGTATAAACACATTTAGCAAATATATAAAATTACTAAGCCCAAAAAACAAAGTTCTTTACCAAACGGCTCACCTATGCTTGCACGCAAATGCCCGTACCTAGGACTAGTCTTATATGCGCGCGCGCGCACATACATATATATATATATATATATGTATGTATATGTGTCAAAGGAGCTGGAACATCAGAAGGCCAAGTAAAATCGTTGAGTGAAGGTAGCAGCCGACTCAGAAATGCAGGAAACCTCCATGAGCGCGCCGTTGTCGGCAATCATCATCCACATAAAATAGCACGAGTCAGAGAGAGAACCTTAAGTTATTTTTTCCTAGAGAGAGAAAGTCAAAAAGTGGGGATGGCAAGTTGTTTATTGAAAATTTCTACTCCCACCCCTGATTTGATTATTAAATTTTTTTAATTTTTTTATTTTGTCCATAGTCTTACTCTTTTATTTTAATATTATCATTTATTTCAATTGTTTTGATAATGTTTTTTTTCTTTTACTTTCACCTTCCAATTTTTAATTAAAAAAAGTTTTGATCAAAATTTTTTAATTTCTTTTTACTCTCACCTCTTGAATTTTTGTATAAATAAAATTTTTATGATCAAATTTTATAATTTCTTTTACTCCCACCTCCTAATTTTTTATTAAAAAAAAATATAATCAAAATATTTAAATTTCTTTTTACTCTCAGCTGTCTAACTATCTGAAATTGAGTCAGCCATTATGCTCTATCTTGATATAAATTAAAGGAGTGATAGTAGAGGAAGTGAAGGAATGAATAAGATGAGAAAATCTGGAGAAATGTTTTTCATATAAATAGAGAGAGGTATATCCAAACAGAAAATCTTATCTGAACAGAAAATTTTATCCAAACAAAAAATTTTATCCGAACAGAAAATCTATCCGAACAGAAAATCTTATCAAAAAATCTTATTCGAATAGAAAATCTTATCATAACAGAAAATTTTATTCAAACAAAAAATCTTATTCGAACAGAAAATCTCTGATCTCATATCCCTTGACAATCTCACTCATTGATGTGATCCATATTTTTTTTGTTCTTTTTCTTTTTTTAAAAAAAATCAAATTAATCAAAACAAAATAAAAATAAAACAACAAATAAAAAATAATAAAATCTTGCTTGATAAGTGATAAATTCAAGTGTATAGAAGGAGATATATCCGAATAGAAAATCTTATCCGAACAGAAAATCTCTGATCTCATATCCCTGATAATCCCATTCACTGATGTGACCTCTATTTTTTTTATTCTTTTTCTTTTTTTAAAACAATAAATAAAAAATAAAAAATATTTGCCTGATGTGATCTCTATTTTTTTATTTTTAAAAAATTAAATTAATTAAAATAAAATAAAAATAAAATAATTAATATATATTTAACCATAAAATAAACACAACATTATCATTTTGCATTAACAAAACAGTTGAGGACAAAACCGAACAACACAAAAAATTTTCCCTCCCATCAGCCCACCCCCAGTGTCAAGGGGGTGGGAGTAATACTTCTCTTATTTATTACCTTCTACATTTTCCCCAAATGCACACCCATCCATGAGCAGGTAAAATTGTCATCCTTCAGCATTTCAATTCTTCAGGAAAGTCATCTCTCTCTCTCTCTCTCTCTCTCTCCAAACGCCCCCATTTTCCGTGTTTTGACTTTCCCATTTTCAATCGCTCTCTACTCTCCACACGCACAAGACATATTTATATATAACCCATCCTCTACTCCTAACGTCTTCAAACCAATACGCGCCTCTCCAACAGCTTCACCTTCTACTCTCAAACAAGACTCAATAATTTCTCTTATTTTGTGTGTATACAGCCATTTTCATCAAGAAAGCCTTCCGGGTTTTGTTTATTCGATCATTCTCATCATCTGGGTTTATCTTGAATTCTACTGTATTTGCCGTAGGACTTGATTCTTGATCTTCTTGGTTGCCTTCCAATGGATGAAATCGAAGTTCCTCCATTTTTTTCTCTGCCCTATCTCTCTAGAAATCATGAAAGATCCGGTGACCGTCCCCACGGGCATAACCTATGACCGGGAAAGCATCGAGAAATGAATATTTTCCGGGAAAAACAACACTTGCCCGGTCACCAAACAAGTTCTCTCAGATGTAGATTTGACGCCAAACCACACTCTTCGCCGGTTGATCCAATCCTGGTGCACCCTCAATGCTTCACACGGCGTCAAACGGATCCCAACGCCGAAGCCTCCGGTCAACAAGGCTCAGATTGTGAAGCTTCTCAACGATGCTAATTCACCACAGCTCCAAATGAAATGTCTTAGAAGACTCAAATCTATTTCCTCCGCCAGCGAAACCAATAAAAAGTGCATAGAAGCCGCCGGTGCAGTCGAGTTCTTAGCTTCACTTGTCAACTGCAACAATAAGACTTCTTCATTAGATGATGAGTTTGAGTTCACAAGAGTTAGCGATGAAGCATTAAGCATCCCTACCATCTCCAACCATCCGAACCCGGCCTTAAATCTCTGGCCGGAAAAAAATGGCGAATTTATCGAGTCGTTAATCCGTGTCATGCAGAGCGGAAACTACGATTCACGTGCCTACGCGGTGTTTTTAATGAATTCCATGTTCGAAGTGGTTGATCCGGCGCAGTTAATAAGCTTGAGACGCGAATTCTTCGTCGAGCTAGTCCAACTATTGCATGATCAAATATCTTCCAAGACCTCAAAGGCTTCGCTACAACTACTAATCAATGTTTCTCCGTTGGGCCGAAACAGGATCAAAGCAGTGGAGGCTGGTGCAGTGCCAGTATTGATCGATCTCCTTCTCGATTCTTCGGAGAAAAGGGCTTGTGAGATGATACTAATGGCGTTGGATCAAATCTGCCAGTGTGCCGAGGGAAGAGCCGAGCTGTTGAAACATGGCGCCGGGTTAGCAATAGTGTCGAAGAAGATACTTAGGGTTTCAAAGGTGGCAAGTGAAAGGGCTGTGAGGATTCTGGTTTCCATCTCAAAGTTTTCTGCAAATCCAACTGTTCTTCAAGAGATGCTGCAAATTGGTGTGGTGGCAAAGTTGTGTTTGGTTCTTCAAGTGGATAGTGGCAACAAGACCAAGGAGAAAACTAGAGAGATTCTTAAATTGCATGCTAGGGCCTGGGAGAAATCTTCATGTGTGCCAAGGACTATGCTTTCTTCCTATCCATCTTGATAGAGAGAAATATTTACTCGTGTACATACTGTATAATTGGTTGAACATTAGAATTTAGAACATAGTAAAACGGGCAAAGAAGTGCCCACAGAAACTTTTCATGATAGATGGATTTATTTTTACTTAGGAAAAATTATTGTTACTCATTGTATTTTGTTATTCATTTTTCCTTTTTCCCCTTTCTTTGAATGGTCATATTTGATTGCTCATCAAATGATGGAAAATGTCAACTGAAACTATTAATTAATTATTAAAATAGAAAATAATGATTCGATAAATTGGTCTGGTTCGGATGAGCTCTGATGACCTGAAAAGAATAAAGAAAATACTTGCACCGGCGTGGTGCTGGTCTAAGGAGGTTTTCGATGACTAAGTTAGATCAGAGTTTGGTTATGGAGATACTCTATTTAATTGTTCGTGATTTGTATGTCCTACTTGGTTTCTTAACTCGTTCTTCTTTTAAGCAAATTGTGTTTGTGCTAATCATGGAATAGAACTTCTGAAGACTAGTAATTATGAGGTCATTGGCCTTGGGCTGGAATGTTGTAGTGGATCATGGGTCCTTCATCCCTGATTGCTAACCTTATGCCTGTCTGTCCTGATCTGTTCTCTAAGTTGAGAGTTCACTTTCAAAAACTCTATGCAGAAAATCTCACATGAATGATATTATAGTGACATTATTATAATTAGCAGTTATTATGATAAGTGTTTTGTTTAAAATAAATTATTCTTATCCAATCACATTATTATAATAATAAATTTTATATTAATTTTTTTATTTATTTTTTATTTGTATAACATTAACGTAAGATATATATTTACTAGCATCGTACTTAAATAAATAAAGAAGATTTGGTGGATCTCGTCAGCCCCATGTTTAACTCCATTTCATAATTTAGCGATTGGTGGATCACCCTTGTTTAGTGCCATGTGATCAGAATCAGTGTGAAGTACCTATCAGAAAATAGAATAATTGGCACGGACATGAAGTTTGAATAGATCTGAATAGATCTGCCACCTAGTGAGTTAAAGAAATGGGAAAAGCATTGAAGGAGAGACGAAGTTGTCAACAAATTGTGGCCAATTAAATTGGTGGAATGGCAACTAATTAATTAAATATAATGTTTTTAGAATTTCTAGAAACAAATTAATCTATCTTAAGATTTTTGAGAAATTAAGTTAACCCAAATATTCTGTGCTCTCAGAGATAGTTTGGAATATCTATTGTAGCCTGTACTATAAACCTTAAGAGGCCCTTGAAATGGCTGCATGATTATACAAATTAAAGCTTTCAGAAAATTATATGTATTGTTTGGAATATATATGAATATTCACATACACACACATATATGTAGATGATTCATGGAAGTAGGTGGTGGGGTGGCATTGCATTTGAAGGAATTACATGAATAATTTCTTACAGAATTTATTACCAAAATAATGTGGTTGAATGATAATCATTCACTTTAAAACAAAACGCTCATCAAGACAACTCTCTATTACAAACAAATCAATCACATCATTATGATGAAATTTTTTGAAAAAAATAGCTTTCTCATTGCAATTTAGGTAGGCACAATGGTCATATTTAATCCTCCCTTTCCCTCGCCTCCCCTATCTGAGTGTGGTTAATTGTAGCCTTCTCTTTGCAAGGCTTTGTAACACAAAATAACTATTAGATCACCGACATTTCTTGATCGTGTCTCGTCTGTGACCATTAAAACTGGATGAATTTGATTTAGAATGTATATATTTAAGCAAGCAAAGGGGCCTAACATTATGTTAAACTTGTTAGCTATGGTTTCGCAGATATTTCTTCAACCTGTGGTTCACCAAACTTTTTAAATCAAAACTAGCCACAGACCATTGATGTAGTCACTCATTATGATAATGGAACTTTGCAATAGCGGTCCATTCCATTATTCTGCTTTTGGAAAGAAAAAAAAATTGAAAGTAAAACCAGTCACTACTATTATATGTTAAGTTTAATGTGTTCCACTTTTGACCAGTGACTAGTCTCTAGATAGATTCAGTCTTATATATATATTAACCATTATGAAGTACTACATTTGTGTCACTTTAACCAATTATGAAATTTTACTGATAGACATATGAGAACTCAGTCTTGTGATCGACAGAGGGCCACGGTCATTAGCATCTATTGTCAAGAGGCAAGAAGTTAGAAAGCAAAAGACGAAAAAAATATAAACTTTGATTTTGAAGATGCTCTGTTTAATTGTTCGTGATTTGTATGTCGTACTTGGTTTCTTAGCTCGTTATTCTTTTAAGTAAATTGTGTTGGAGCTAATCATGGAATAGAACTTCTGAAGACTAGTAATTATGAGGTCAATGGCCTTAGGCTGGAATGGTGTAGTGGTTCATGGGGTTCTTCATCCCTGATTGCTAACCTTATACCTGTCTGTCCTGATCTGTTATGAGCTGATGAAGTCCTTCCGGTGATATGTTCTGTAAATTGAGAGTTCAGGTTATAAGAAAAGGAAATCTAATATATACTATATATTGTATGAGAATGATAGGATGCCTTTGAGGTTGAAAGACTCAATCTAATTTTTTTAGTTTTTTAAATTTTTAAATAACTAATTTTACATGTGTCATAATAGCATTGGTCAAACTATAAATTATAGAAACTTTTACTTTCTACTAATGATTTGTAAATCTTTGCTTAAATTGAAGTAATCTTATGTTACTTTGAAAAATTTTACCTATCTTTCACAATTTTAGAAAGTTTTTCCTTAATTTTTAGGAACTTAAAATTGTTATTTTAAACTTCCTTAAATCCCTCTTTATAATTTTAGAAAGCTCCTCCTTAAATTTAAAAATAACGTTATGATCATTATTTTAAATTTCCTTAAATTCTTCTTTTATAATTTTGGAAATTTCTTGCTTAGATTCAAAACTTTAGAATTTTCTATTCAAATCCTTCTAAGTTTTATTTTTAGAAAGACAAATACAAATAAATTTAGAGTATCTACACTACATATTATAGCAATAGGTTAGGAGGTCTTTAAACCTTAAACTTCCAATCCAATTTTTACAAATTTTCTATTTTTTGTAATATTTAAATATTACATGTTGCAATTTGATTAGTTAGCCTAAAAACTCTCACCTATAGAGTTATATAATATGTAGATGGAGCTTTAATTTCTATTATATATTTCCTAAAGTCGCTCCCTTAGAGTTTCTAAAAATTAAATTTGGGTCAAATAAACCCCGACTCAGTCTACTAGGGCATGCCCAACTTCCGTTGAACAGTCCAGATAGTATTATAAATCAGGCCCATATAGCTAAGAGTAGCCTAATTGGTAAGATTTATACAACCCAAAGTATTGGGGCAATCAGGAATGATATCAGAGTATTTAATACTTAGGTCTCAACATTTAATGTAGAGGAGATGCACCGCGCAAACGCATTGCTCACGTCCGGTCAGTCGAACTTGAGCATGGCAATAAAGGTAAATTTCTGTCCGATTAGCCAACTCTAGCTGGCTTGTGCCTACAAGATAGGTCATGATTACCAGAATATGCTTGACAGAGAGCATTACACTATAAACACTGAAGCCTCAAGAAGTAAGGTTTGGACAATTGATTTTTAAGCATATACTGTCTTTATTCATTCGATTCTTGGTTAAGATTGCAAACTTAATCATCAGAGTGTGATCGGCCCAAAAAGGGTCAACCTATTCTAATTCTTTTGTCTTCTTACAGCAAGTTGGAGCTCATTTATATTGGTTTGAGTGATCGGCCAAGCCTTTTTAGAAATTCCACTTACAATTGGTGTTGTCTGTGGGAAGGTCTAAGCAAACATGAGTACCAACTTCTTAAGGAGAAGAGAAGTCCACTCCATTAGACGAGGGAACAAAACTCCTTTTGGCAATGACAATACCAATTTGGTTGGCCACCAAACCACTCCAGAAAAGAAACAACCAGGGTCGGCGAAGGAGGTTGGAGACCCAGTCTCCCACTAGGAGCCTCTGAGAAGCACAAGATGAGTTATAGAGGGACCCATACTATGTCAAGGGACCAAATCTTTGTAGAAATCATCACCGGGACCTAGGTCCTTCACTCTTCAGTGGACGTGTGCCTAATGACCGCTCACTTCATGCTGCTGGGCGGAAACTTCAGCGACAAGACAAGGACTTTGCCAGACTCACTTCCCAAGTCCGGGCAATAAGGGACGCAATCTCCAAAAGAGATGACCGAATTAGAGGAGGATCACCAGGCCATCGCAACTATAGGAGGAGTCAAGATTCCAAAAACAGAAGCTTAACATCTGTGCACATTGTTAGGTGTCATGGCTCCAGTACTGACCGCTACAACGAAAGATGAAGAGATCGGCGCCATAGGAGGAGCTAGACACCGTAGGATGGAGATCGGGCTAGAACCGGTTGGCAACAGAAGGAATAGGAAAGGTGGCTAAACAAAAAGCTTGACAGCAAACAACAGCTCCCCAAGGCACGTACTACCCAGGACATGATCAGCAGGGCCCTGGATTAGATAGCATCCACACCTTTCACGGAGAAGATCGAGAGTCGCCAACCTCTAAGAAAGTTTGCCCCATTGAAGTTCACACTATATGACGGGAAGGCTAATCCAATCAGTCACATCCGACACTACAAGCAGATGATGGTACTCTGGAGTGGAGATTAATCCTTGATGTGTCGAGTTTTCCCATCTAGCTTGGGAGAGGTGGCCTTACGATGGTTTGACAAGTTGCCGTCCAAATCCATGTCAAACTAGAGATAACTTGTCGAACTATTCACTGCTCGCTTCATAGCCAACAGTAAGCAGCCTAGGGAGGTAGACTTCTTACTTACTTTGCAGAAGAACGATATAGAAGGATTACGAGCGTATGCGCGATGCTACTGGGAGGCCTATAATGAGATTAATGAGTGCAGTGAGCAGCTGGCTGTAACTAAGTTCAAGATCGGCTTGCCTAGTGAGCACCGCCTGCGATAGTCCTTGATGAAAAAGTCGACCCTCATGGTGCAAGAGTTAATGTCAAGAATTGAGCGATATGCGAGATTGGAAGAAGATGTAGCATAGTTAACCCCTGAGAAGGTCGGCATTATCGGTAAGAAGAGGAATGGACAGGATGCAAAGAAACTTTGGCGGGAAGATAACAACAACCAGGGTAAGAAGGCAAATAACGGGGTCTACACTGTCTTCAAAGATCCCATTTATAAAATCTTATCCCATATTCGTGATAAGCCATTCTTAAAATGGCCCCTGAAGTTGGGAGGAGACCCTATAGCCTGAGATTAAAGGAAATTTTGCTCCTATCACAAGGAGAAAGGGCATCAAACAGAGAATTGCCAAGATCTCAAAAGCCACCTAGAAGATCTTGCGAACGCTGGTCATCTTGACCAGTACATCGATAAAGAAAAGACAAAATAGGAGGACGTGCAGCTGAGGTTGGAAGCCCCCCCGCAGAAAGAAGACAGAGTCAAATCGGTTCGAGTGATCAATGTGTTGCATGGATCGGCAGAGTCAGAAACTGTTGACCGGTATAGATACTGGGCCGAGATACAAAAGGCCGTGCACTTGAGGGAGGTGATGCAGATAGGCCCTCCGCATAAGAAGGTCAAGGTCGCCAGTAATACCATGGCCATAACTTTCATTGACGAAGATCTCGTGGGAGTTCAGACCCCACAAAATGATACACCGGTTATGACTCTACGAATGGCAGGTTGTGATGTGAAGTGGTTGCTAATTGACTAGGGGAGCTCCTCCGAGGTTATGTACTACGATCTATTAAAAATGCTAGAGCTAAAGGATGCCGACCTCCAGGCCTCGCTCAATCCATTGATTGGGTTCAGTTCTAACCCAGTTTGGCCACTTGAGAAGGTAACTATTCCAGTAACTACAGGAGGAATTACTCTGTAGATGGAATTCCTAGTTGTCAACGTACCCTCCCCTTATAATATAATCATGGGCCAAACATGGTTGCATCTCATGAAGGCTATCTCATCTTCCTACCATTAACTGATTCAATTCCCGACCCCAGAAGGGGTGTAAGAGATAAGAGGGGACTAAGTGGCCGCTAAGCAATGCTTTCTTAACGCATATACAACAAAGGCAAAAAGCTAATAAAGTACAGATGATAGAGCTTCATGAAGATACACCCACGATTGATGGTGTTGGGTAGATACTAGAGAAAAAAGCCGTCAAAGACTTAAAGAAGATCCACAGAGATCGGTGTAAGGAGAAATACTTTGTAATCAGCGCTGCGCTATCCAAGATTGAAGAAAATTCCTTGATTGAGCTTCTGAAAAATTACATTAAGATCTTCGCTTGGACTCCTTATGAAATGCCAGGAATCAATGGCGGAGGTTGCCTGCCACAGACTAAGCATGGACCCACAGTGCCGACCTGTGATCTAGAAGGGTAGGAGAGTGGCCACACAACACCTGGATGCTATCATAGAAGAAGTTGAAAAGCTCCTTACTGCTGGTGCGATTAGAGAAGTCCACTCCCCACGTAGGCTGTCAAATATAGTTGTTGTGAAAAAGAAGGACGACAAGTGGAGGGTTTGTGTTGACTTCATTGATTTGAACAAGGCTTGCCCCAAGGACCCTTTCCCTCTACCCAAGATTGATCAACTGGTAGATGCAATGGCTGGTTTCAAAAGAATGAGCTCCCTGGATGCTTATCGTGAGTATCACCAGATCCCACTCCATGAAGACGACCAAGAAAAAACCGCCTTCATAACTACAAGGGGCATCTTTTACTACAAGGTAATGCCCTTTAGACTCAAGAATGCCGGTGCCACTTATCAGCGTTTGGTCACTAAAATGTTCAAGGACCACATTAGTAGCGCCGTGGAAGTTTATATCGATGACATGGTAGTCAAAAGTAAGATCGCCAGTCACCATTTGAAAAACCTAATGGCAGTATTCAACATTTTGAAGCAGTACAAAATGAGGCTTAAGGCCTCCAAGTGTGTGTTCGGGGTTAGCTCGAGAAAATTCCTGGGATTCTTGGTTACAGATTGGGGTATTGACGCAGATCCACAGCAGGTCAGTGCTATTCAGAATGTCCAAGCTCCAAGGAACACCAAAGAAGTACAAAAGTTGACTGGCATGGTAGTGGCACTCAACAGATTCATCAGCCGATCTTCAAACAAGTGCCAACCATTCTTTCAGCTTCTCAAAAGACAGGAGTGATTCAACTAGACTCAGGAATGTGATCAAGCGGAATGTGATCAAGCCTTAGTAGATTTGAAGAAGTACCTGAGCCAGCCTCCCCTACTGTCCACCCTGTCGAAACATGAAGAGCTCTTCCTCTACCTAGCAGTGTCAGAGCATGCAATCAATGCTGTACTACTCCGACAGCAAGATTGGCAACAGAAGCCGGTCTATTATATTAGTAAAACTTTCTTGGGGGCAGAGAGCAGGTATCTACCATTGGAGAAACTGGCCTTTGCGCTAGTAGTAGTATCATGCAAATTGGTGTACTATTTCAGGGCCCACACCATCAACATTCTCACGGACCACCCGCTAAAACTATTTTTGAGACAAGCTGACTTCTCCGGCAGGAGAGCTAAGTGGGCCGTTGAGCTTGGCGAATTTAACATCAAGTTCCACCCACAATCAGCAGTCAAAGGGCAGGTACTGGTTGACTTTATTGCTAAATTTTCTGTTGAATTGCCACAGGAAAACAACCCGGCGCCATTTTTTGATCTCCACAACGATCACCTCTCGTTGGACCTTTAGGAAAATACTGATCACTGGAAACTGTTCGTTGATGGAGCATCCAATGACCGGGGGGTAAGATCGGGGATAGTCCTTATCACACTAGATGGTATGGGAGTGGAACAGGCCATCAAATTGGAGTTCATTGCTTCAAACAATGAGTCAGAATATGAGGTTCTGTCGACGGGCTACGTCGAGCTATTAATCTCAAAATCGCTGAAATTGTGACCTACTCAAACTCACAATTAGTAGTAAATCAAATCACAGGAGAGCATACAACAAAGAACGATATGATGGCATAGTACGTGGCAACAATACTCAAGTTGATGCCTTAGCAACGCTTGCAACAACCTTAAAGTCAGACTCGAAGAGAACAATCCATGTGGAGACGTTAGCCAGTCCTAGCATATTTCAAGAAAAAGATCAAGCTCTGGCAATTGAACAATTGGGACTGTCCTGCATGGACCCAATCATCACCTATCTGGACAAAGACGAACTCCCTGAAGACAAGAATGAAGCCAGACGGATCAAGCACAAAGCCCTCAGATACTGGCTGTCACCAACCAAGGAACTCTACTAAAGATCTTTCGTGGGTCCTTACTTGCACTTTGTGCACCCAAAAAAAGTATAGGACATACTATTCTAGATCTATGAAGGGATTTGTGGAAGTCATGTCGATGGGAGATCTATGGCCTACCGAGCTATCTTACAAGGATACTGGTGGCCCTACATGCAGAAGGATGCGGCCTAGTACGTGCTGAAATGTGAAAAGTTTCAAAGGTTCTCCCCAATTATACATTAATCGACTAAGGACCTCGCAACTATAACCAACCATTGGCCTTTTGCCAAGTGGGGATTGGACATAGTCAGGCCCTTGCCCCAAGCTCCAGGCAACAAAAGGTTCCTTATTATGGCAATAGATTACTTTACCAAATGGGTGGAGGCAGAACCCCTCTCAACCATTAGAGAAGTTGACACAACACGATTCGCTTGAAGAAATATTGTAACAAGGTTCGGCATACCTCGGACGCTTATCTCAGACAACGGCACCTAATTCGATGACAACATGTTCAGGTCATTTTGCAGGAGCTCAGAATCATAAACTACTATTCAACATCGGCCTATTCACAGTACAATGGGAAAGCTAAAATTTCAAACAAGACTATGTTGAACGGGAGCAAAAAGTGGCTGGAAAGGGCTAAAGAAAAATGAGTGAGGAACTGCATAGCGTCCTATGGTCCTATAAAACCACTTCGAAGAGATCTACTAGTGAAACCCCCTTTTTCTTTTGCCTACGAGGTGGAAGTAGTTATACCCTTGGAGGTAGGGTTACCAACAATCACATCAGCAGCATTTAATACTAAGCTTAACGACCAGACTCTAGCCAGAGATCTGGATCTTACTGAAGAGAATAGGGAGGCTGCTTTGATTAGACTCACCAGATATTATCAATAGTTAAGTCGCTCCTACAACAAACGAGTTCGTCCAAGAGCCTTTGTACTAGGAGACTTAGTACTACGGAAAGTATTAGGGGCAACAAAGAATCTAATAGATGGAAAGCTTAGCCCAACTGGGAGGATCTCTACCGAGTGGTGTCTCAAGTCGGCGTGGGGGCATACTGACTGAAAACTATCGAAGATGGGAGGCAGCTACCACGACCATGGAACGCCAGCAATCTGAAAAATTTTTACCAATAGAACTGACTCTTGTATGAGGTAACAACTCAGCAATGTTTAGTCCTTCTGAAACTTCATGTAATCAATAAGAATTTGAAGTCATTCGAACAAATCCATTTATCTGACGCTACTCCAAAACATAAAGCACTCAAGGGAGAAAAAACCAAGTGTAAAAACTTAGTCCTAGACTATTTATGGCCAAGTCGAGCAATGAATGTCATAAAAACTAAGTGTAAAAATTTGGTCTTGTCCAAGTTGGGCAGGTCAACCAATGAAGGTCATTAAAACCAAGTGTAAAAACTTGGTCATGTCCAAGCTGGGCAGGTCAGCCAATGAAGGTCACAAAAAACCAAGCGTAAAAACTTGATCTTGGACCATTTATGGCCACGTCGACCAATGAAGGTCATAAAAACCAAGTGTAAAAACTTAGTCCTGTCCAAGTTAGGTAGGTCAGCCAATGAAGGTCACAAAAAACCAAGTGTAAAAGAGAACTTGGTCATGTCTAAGATTGGGCAGGTCAGCTAAACGAAGGCCATAGCTTTTATAAACAAAGCTTATAACCAAGACTCGCCTTGGTCCTACCCAATTCAAGAAGGTCAACAGAAACAGGCTATCAAAATCAAAAGATAAATATCTTGACTCAGCCCGACCTAAGTCTGGTAGGATTGGCCTAGTAAAGGGCCACAATTTATGAATTAAGGCATTCATTTTCTTTGCTAAAACCAATTTACGAATTAATGCATTCATTTGTTTCGCTAAAACCAATTTTTTGCCAAAGTTTAACAACTTGGCGAGCAAATGAAAAGCTTTTATTTTCCTAACTTATCTAGAATATTTTGCCTTCGGAAAGTTAGCCTAGGAGTGGTGAACTTGTTTGCACTATAGATTGAATATCTATGAAAGGAGTATTCATAGCACAAAAAAGAATGCACAAAAAGACAACAAGTGGGGAAAAAATGTTCATTCATAAAATATCAAAATTACAAATTGTGTTTATAGAAGAAAAGGAAAAAAACAAAGAAAAAGGCCCTAAGGCAATTCAGTAGCTAGAGGCTCGGCAAGGGGCAGAGTAGATGAAGGCAACTCAGCAGTAGGAGGCTCGGTAAGGGGCAGATCAGTCGGAGGTACTCCGGTGGTTGGTGGCTTGACGAGGGGCAGATCGGTTGGAAGCAGCTCGGTAGGATTGACTTCGTTAATTACCTCAGTTTCAAGGCCAGTGCTTGTCCCTCCACCTCGAGTGTCAACATCCTTCCTCCTCAAACTCCAGCTCGACATCAGCCTAAGCAAGTATCTTTGTCCAAAGAGGGGAAGATTTGTCCAGCTTTGACTTCTTTAGAGCTAACGTCCAGTCATCTTAAAATGCGTCCTCAACAATGTTCTTCACTTGGATCTTATAATGATTCCCGGCGTCGTCAAAGCCCTTGGTGTACTGAGCCTCACCATCCTTCTTTAGCCTTTCCACCTCTAGCAGGGACTTAGCTAGAGCAACCTTCGCTTCAGATGCCGACTTCTCAGCCTCAACCAGCCTAGCTTTCAAATTGGCAGCCTCGGCCTTGGCTTCATCGAAGTCTTTTTCCTTCTGTTTGTAGCAGGCCTGCGTCTCTACAAGCAGGACCTGCTGATCTTGGAATGCCCAATGGAAATCCCTGGCCTCACAATCTCTCGTGTGGAATTGCACTTCAGTCATTCATGATTCACCAGTAGGTTGTTATACTAATCTTGCAGAGTGCAAAATTGATGCATGACCCCCAGACTTTGGATCGCTCCCTACGTAGGACCAAAAAAAAATAGCACAACTCAAATGGAAAATTCGACAGAAAAATTGAATCAGAAAGACAGATGGGGAAGATTTCTTACCACCATTAATGCATGGATGGCGCCCGCTAGCAGATCCATGTTGTCAATTTCGCTCACTTCTTTGACATCCTCAGGTGACACTATGGCCTGAAGAGCCTAAACAGCCATGCCAGCACAGTTGAGGATTGAATCCTGGACAGTCATGGCCGACCAGTAACCTTCAACTGGCCCAGTATCTATGCCAGTCAACAGCTTCTGACTCTGCCGATCCATGCAACACATTGATTACCCGAACTGATTTGACTCTGTCTTCTTTTTGTGGGGGGGCTTCTAGCCTCAGTTGCACGTCCTCCTATTTTGTCTTTTTTTTGTTGATGTACTGGTCGAGATGACCAACGTTCGCAAGATCTTCCAGATGGCTTTTGAGATCTTGACAATTCTTTGTTTGATGCCCTTTCTCCTTGTGATAGGAGCAAAATTTCCTTTAATCTTAAGTTGTAGGATCTCCTCCCAACTTCGAGGGCCATTTTAAGAATGGCTTGTCACGAATATGAGGCAAGATTTTATAAATAGGATCTTTGAAGACAATGTAGACCCCGTTATTTGCCTTCTTGCCGTGGTTGTTGTTATTTTCCCATCAAAGTTTCTTTGCATCCAGTCCATTCCTTTTCTTAGCGATAATGCCGACCTTCTCAAGGGTTAATTGTGCTACATCTTCTTCCAATCTTGCATATTGCTCGATTCTTGACATTAACTCTTGCACCATGAGGGCTGACTTTTTTATTAAGGACTGTTGCAGGCGGTACTCTCTGGGCAAGCTGCATATGCTCGTAATCCTTCTCTATCGTTCTTCTACAAGGTAAGTAGGAAGTCTACCTCCCTAGGCTGCTTACTATTGGCTATGAAGTGAGCAGTGAATAGTTTGACAAGTTATCTCTAGTTTGACACGGATTTGGACAGTAACCTGTTAAACCATCGTATGGCCACCTCTCCCAAGCTAGATGGGAAAACTCGACACATCAAGGATTAATCTCCACTCCAGAGTACCATCATCTGCTTGTAGTGCCGGATGTGACTGATTGGATTAGCCTTCCTGTCATATGGTGTGAACTTCAGTGGGGCAAACTTTCTTCGAGGGTGGCGACTCTCGATCTCCTCCGTGAAAGGTGTGGATGCTATCTAATCCAAGGCCCTGCTGACCATGTCCTGGGTAGTACGTGCCTTGGGGAGCTGCTCTTTGCTATCAAGCTTTTCGTTTAGCCACCTTTCATATTCCTACTATTGCCAACCGGTTCTAACCCGATCTCTGTCCTGCGGTATCTAGCTCCTCTTGTGGCTCTGATCTCCTCATCTTTCGTTGTAGCGGTCAGTACTGGAGCCATAGTACTTAACAATGTGCACCGATGTTAAGCTTCGGCTTCTGGAATCTCGACTCCTCTTATCGTTGCAATGGCCCGGTGATCCTCCTTTAACCCGGTCATCTCTTTTGGAGATTGCGTCCCTTATTGCCCGGACTTGGGAAGTGAGTCTAGCAAACTCTTCGTCTTGTCGCTGAAGTTTCCACTCAGCAGCATGAAGTGAGCGGTCATTAGGCACACGTCCACTGAAGAGTGAAGGACTCAGGTCCCGGTAATGATTTCTACGAAGATTTGGTCCCCTAAGGTAGTATGGATCCCTCTATAACTCATCTTGTGCTTCCCAGAGGCTCCTAGTAGGAGACTGGGTCTCCAACCTACTTAGCCGACCCCGGTTGTTTCTTTTCGGAGTGGTTTGCTGGCCAACCAAATTGGTATTGTCATTGCCAAAAGGAGTTTCGTTCCCTCGTCTATTGGAGTGAACTTCTCTTCTCCTTAAAGAGCTGGTACTCATGTTTACTTAGACCTTCCCACATAGAGTGCCAATTGTAAGTGGAATTTCTAAGAAGGCCTGACCGATCACTTAAACCAATATAAATGAGCTCCAACTTGTTGTAAAGAGACAAAGGAATTAGAATGGGTCGACCTTTTTTGGGCCGATCACACTCCGATGATTAAGTTTGCAATTTTAACCGAGAATCGAATGAATAAAGATAGTATATGCTTGAAAATCAATTATCCATACCTTACTTCTTGAGCTTTCAGTGCTTATAGTGTAGTGCTCTCTGTCAAGCCTACTCCGGTGATCATGACCTATCTTATAGGCTCAAGCCAGCTAGAGTTCGTTGATCGGACATAAATTCACCTTTATCGCCATGCTCGAGTTCGACTGACCAGACGTGAGCTATGCGTTCGCGTGATGCGTCTCCTCTGCATTAAATGTTGAGACCTGAGCATTAAATACTCTGATATCATTCTTGATTGCCCCAATACTTTGGGTTGTATAAATCTTACCAATTAGGCTACTCCTAGCTATATGGGCCTAATTTATAATACTGTCTGCACTATTCAACCGAAGTTGGGCTTACCCTAGTAGACTAAGCCGGGGTTTATTTGACCCAAATTTAATTTTTGGAAACTCTAAGGGAGTGACTTTAGAAAATATATAATAGAAATTAAAACTCCATCTACATACTATATATAACTTTATAGGTGAAATTTTTTAGGCTAACTAATCAAATTGCAACATGTAATATTTAAATATTATAAAAAATAAAAAATTTGAAAAAATTGGATTGGAAGTTTAAGGCTTAAAGACCTCCTAACCTATTGCTATAATATATAGTGTAAAAGCTTTAGATTTATTTGTATTTGTCTTTCTAAAAATAAAACTTAGAAGGATTTGAATAGAAAATTCTAAAGTTTTGAATCTAAGCAAGAAATTTCCAAAATTATAAAAGAAGAATTTAAGAAAATTTAAAATAATGATCATAACGCTATTTTTAAATTTAAGGAGGAGCTTTCTAAAATTATAAAGAGAGATTTAAGGAAGTTTAAAATAACAATTCTAAGTTCCTAAAAAATTAAGGAAAAATTTTCTAAAATTGTGAAAGATAAGTAAAATTTTTCAAAGTAACATAAGCTTCAGTTTCAGCAAAGATTTACAAATCATTAGTAGAAAGTAAAAGTTTCTATAATTTATAGTTTGACCAATGTTATTATGACACATGTAAAATTAGTTATTTTAAAAATTCAAAAAACTAAAAAAATTAGATTGAGTCTTTCAACCTCAAAGGACTCATTCTGGTACAATATATAGTATATATTAGATTTCCTTTTCTTATAACCTGAACTCTCAATTTACAGAACATATCACCGGAAGGACTTCATCAGCTCATAACAGATCAGGACAGACAGGTATAACGTTAGCAATCAGGGATGAAGAACCTCATGATCCACTACAACATTCCAGCCTAAGGCCAATGACCTCATAATTACTAGTCTTCAGAAGTTCTATTCCATGATTAGCACAAACACAATTTGCTTAAAAGAAGAACGAGTTAAGAAACCAAGTAGGACATACAAATCACGAACAATTAAATAGAGTATCTCCATAACCAAACTCTGTTCTAACTTAGTCATCGAAAACCTCCTTAGACCAGCACCTCGCCGGTGCAAGTATTTTCTTTATTCTTTTCAGGTCATCAGAGCTCATCCGAACCAGACCAATTTATGGAATCATCATTTTCTATTTTAATAATTAATTAATAGTTTCAGTTGACATTTTCCATCATTTGATGAGCAATCAAATATGACCATTCAAAGAAAGGGGAAAAAGGAAAAATGAATAACAAAATACAATGAGTAACAATAATTTTTCCTAAGTAAAAATAAATCCATCTATCATGAAAAGTTTCTGTGGGCACTTCTTTGCCCGTTTTACTATGTTCTAAATTCTAATGTTCAACCAATTATACAGTATGTACACGAGTAAATATTTCTCTCTATCAAGATGGATAGGAAGAAAGCATAGTCCTTGGCACACATGAAGATTTCTCCCAGGCCCTAGCATGCAATTTAAGAATCTCTCTAGTTTTCTCCTTGGTCTTGTTGCCACTATCCACTTGAAGAACCAAACACAACTTTGCCACCACACCAATTTGCAGCATCTCTTGAAGAACAGTTGGATTTGCAGAAAACTTTGAGATGGAAACCAGAATCCTCACAGCCCTTTCACTTGCCACCTTTGAAACCCTAAGTATCTTCTTCGACACTATTGCTAACCCGGCGCCATGTTTCAACAGCTCGGCTCTTCCCTCGGCACACTGGCAGATTTGATCCAACGCCATTAGTATCATCTCACAAGCCCTTTTCTCCGAAGAATCGAGAAGGAGATCGATCAATACTGGCACTGCACCAGCCTCCACTGCTTTGATCCTGTTTCGGCCCAACGGAGAAACATTGATTAGTAGTTGTAGCGAAGCCTTTGAGGTCTTGGAAGATATTTGATCATGCAATAGTTGGACTAGCTCGACGAAGAATTCGCGTCTCAAGCTTATTAACTGCGCCGGATCAACCACTTCGAACATGGAATTCATTAAAAACACCGCGTAGGCACGTGAATCGTAGTTTCCGCTCTGCATGACACGGATTAACGACTCGATAAATTCGCCATTTTTTCCGGCCAGAGATTTAAGGCCGGGTTCGGATGGTTGGAGATGGTAGAGGATGCTTAATGCTTCATCGCTAACTCTTGTGAACTCAAACTCATCATCTAATGAAGAAGTCTTATTGTTGCAGTTGACAAGTGAAGCTAAGAACTCGACTGCACCGGCGGCTTCTATGCACTTTTTATTGGTTTCGCTGGCGGAGGAAATAGATTTGAGTCTTCTAAGACATTTCATTTGGAGCTGTGGTGAATTAGCATCGTTGAGAAGCTTCACAATCTGAGCCTTGTTGACCGGAGGCTTCGGCGTTGGGATCCGTTTGACGCCGTGTGAAGCATTGAGGGTGCACCAGGATTGGATCAACCGGCGAAGAGTGTGGTTTGGCGTCAAATCTACATCTGAGAGAACTTGTTTGGTGACCGGGCAAGTGTTGTTTTTCCCGGAAAATATCCATTTCTCGATGCTTTCCCGGTCATAGGTTATGCCCGTGGGGACGGTCACCGGATCTTTCATGATTTCTAGAGAGATAGGGCAGAGAAAAAATGGAGGAACTTCGATTTCATCCATTGGAAGGTAACCAAGAAGATCAAGAATCAAGTCCTACGGCAAATACAGTAGAATTCAAGATAAACCCAGATGATGAGAATGATCGAATAAACAAAACTCGGAAGGCTTTCTTGATGAAAATGGCTGTATACACACAAAATAAGAGAAATTATTGAGTCTTGTTTGAGAGTAGAAGGTGAAGCTGTTGGAGAGGCGCGTATTGGTTTGAAGACGTTAGGAGTTGAGGATGGGTTATATATATATATATATATATGTCTTGTGCGTGTGGAGAGGAGAGAGCGATTGAAAATGGGAAAGTCAAAACACGGAAAATGGGGGCGTTTGGAGAGAGAGAGAGAGAGAGAGAGAGAGAGATGACTTTTCTGAGGAATTGAAATGCGGAAGGATGACAATTTTACCTGCTCATGGATGGGTGTGCATTTGGGGAAAGTGTAGAAGGTAATAAATAACTTGCCATCCCCACTTTTGACTTTCTCTCTCTGGGAAAAAATAACAGAAGGTTCTCTCTCTGACTCGTGCTATTTTATGTGGATGATGATTGCCGACAACGGCGCGCTCATGGAGGTTTCCCGCATTTCTGAGTCGGCTGCTACCTTGACTCAACGATTTTACTTGGCCTTCTGATGTTCCAGCTCCTTTGACACACACACACATATATATGTATGTATATATGCATATAAGACTAGTGCTTAGTACGGGCATTTGAGTGCAAGCATAGGTGAGCCGTTTGGTAAAGAACTTTGTTTTTTGGGCTTTAGTAATTTTATATATTTGCTCAATGTGTTTATACTTAATCATTCTTTAAACAAAGATAAATTGTTAATAATTAAAAGGATTAAGAAGATAGGAAAGTTTTTTTCGTTTGAATTTAATAAATATTATACCAATAATGAATATACATGAAATTGTAATATTACATATCTTTTCACGTAAACAAACATCATAAAATACATGAATTAAATAAATACAATAAATCATATTTCAAAAAATAAATACATTAAATTAAATAAAAAATCTAAATAATTATTTTTTATTTTTTATTTTAAAAAAAAAATTTAAGAGCTACTCAAAATGAATAATTTGTTACAGCGATAACAACAATGACTACATTTTACATATAACAAATATATATACATGCGGGTGTTATACTGAGAAAAGCACATGCAACATTTATTTAAAAGATTATATTTGTTTGGTGTGCTGGGCAAGTTGACAATCGCAAAGTCTCCGTAATTTTGATAAGACTATAATCTTGTTTCACTTATAAAATATATTTATATAAGTGGCACCAAAAGGCAAAATTTATATAAGCTTTTGGAGTTTCTGAGTTTAATATTTAGTTTTTGAACAAATGTGATTTAGTTTGGCTTATATTGAGAGAATGGTAGCAATAAATAGCCCCTTCTCTTCTGTTATCTGTGTTTTTTTTTTTTTTTTTAATTTAAGAAGAAAAGAAACCTCAACCGCACCACATCCTTTGGTAGGGGTTTAGTCACGGTGTCATTAACTAATGGGATGTTGGTCCACTGATATAAAAGTTAGTTAAGAGATTGTCAGTGACAGATCTTTTAAAATTATTTGGAGTCCTTTTAAGTGTTAAATCATATTGTAAATTAAGCAAGTTCAAGCATGCGAGATCAAAAGGGTTTAAGGCATTCTTTAGGGAAAAAAACCACAAAAAAAAAAAACAATTAAAAACACCATAATCAAAGGTGTCTTAAAGAAATTAGAAGATTTTATCATGAGTTTTGGCTTTTCTACTTTTTTCTATTTAGTAGTTGAGGTTCTCCGCAATAATTGTCTTTTCCTAGTGTAAAAATGATAGTTGCAAATGAACATCCAAAAGATATACAAAAAAAAAAAAAAAAAAAGGACACTTCATGAATTTCTTCTAGTCAATTATTCTTAGGGTTCTAAATTGCTAAATTATTTGCGTTATAGTTTAGCCAAACAAAAATGAAGAAAAGAAAACCAATGAATGTCGTGCCAAATTGGTATAAATGCATGAAAAATATCATATTGATATTGTACGGTTAGAAAATATTACTTTTTCATAGAATTTGTAAAGAAAATTTTATTAAAATGATGTAGTAATAGTATTTTTTATTTTAAAATGAAAAAGTATTATTAAATATCGTCATTTTATATAAAAAAATTTTGACCGTGCTGATATCATGATCACTATGTTTGGGGGCTTTAGATGAGACTCACAGTAAACCAAATTATCTATCTATTTTGTTCGGTTTCTTAAACAGTTTAGAGAGTATTTTAATTTAAATTCCTTTCTTAGTAGTTAACGAAAAATGCTAATGACACCCGCTGATGATCTCTCCTGCATCAATTGAGCTTTAACTACCATTCAATTGATGTGAAAACCATCATCGATTAACAAGTAATTAACAAAAGCTGTTGGTAGATCTTTTCATAATTAATACTCTCAAAAATCTCACACAGTACAGCTTGCAGATCTTCGTTGAGAACAGGTTTGTACTTTTCCATAAGAAAAGAAGATACAAAAAGTTGAAATAAGTAATCATGGCATTTTCCTTAAAAGGGTCATGCATTGCGAGGGCATAAACTGCAAATCAGACCCTTTTCCGGTAATAACAAATTAACAATCATGCCACACCAAGGTTGCAGGCCACGAGCAGATTGAGAGCTTGCTCCTCCTCGGGAGAGCTACGTCTCTTCCTCTAGCACGGAGTTGGTTTCCCATTTATTAGATGGGATAAATAATTCACTTAAAAAGTAATAAATTATTTTTATGCGAGAAGAGAAACATAAAAATATAGTATTTTTGGAGCACTGAATAATTTTTTAAAATATTGTCTCTATCATTAAGTATGTGAAGTCAATTTTTTTTTATTTGCTTACGGTCCATTATCCTTCTAAGGATTTGTTAGGTAGAGTTTAAATTTATTTTTTGTTTTTTGTTATTTTAGTTGGCTTATAAGTACAAAACATTATTTATTTTTTTTTTTAGCTATTTTGCTTTTATAAGTTAAGTAAAACAGCAAAAAAAAAATGAAAAAATTTTAATTTTTTTGCTTATAAGTCAAAAAAACCAAACCGAAAATGCTTGAAAAAAGTTATACCAAATGAGTCATAAATAAATAAATAAATAAATGCTATTAATTTAATGATAAACTCGAGAGTTTGTCTTTATTGGTCAAGTGGATGTGCTTCGGACGTTGGTCAACTCAGTTTTAATTTTTAGAGCTAGATCGTAAGCAGGGGTGGAACCAGAAATTTTTTTTAGGGGGTGCCAAAAAGATTTTTTTTACTACAAGGTATCTATGTCTTTAATCAACTACTCCATCAAACTCATGCAAGGCCCACATGAATCACGTAAACTTGATGCTATCTGATGATTTTAAATATTCTTTGCTCATATTTCTAAATTGAAGCAATAGAAAATTGTTTACATGAAATATAAAACCAAGTTCTATTGAAGATATGATTTTATTTATTATTTTGGTTTTTTGTATTATGTATTTGAGAGGTAAGCTTACTTATTCGATAGATGCACATTAAAAATCCATAAATTATTGATTTTTTTTTTTTAAGTTTTGAATGTTGCTCGTTTGAAATCTACAATATTTTGAACTAAACGGGTTAGAAATTTAGATGTATGAGAAAAAAAAAATAAGTTTCATAATCCACCATATGAAAATTTTAATATTATATTAGATTAGGACTTTAGTTTTAAACTATGGGGATCTTAGACTAATAGATTCTTTTATAAAATTTTATGTACATACTACATAAAAAAAGATTATATAAAAAATAGAGAGTGTCAATACAAAAATTGGAATGTTACTACATTAAAATTTTACTAAAACATTATGTATAAATACTATATATGTGGGTATTGTACAAAAAGTGAGAGTGTCATGGCGCTTCCACTCACAAGAATGGCTCTGCTACTGACAGTAAGAAATTTACCTCTTATCAAAACTTTAATTTTTATAGTGTATGATCTATCTTTTAACTTAACTAAGAAAGATATTAATCAATATGTGTACAAGTTGGTCTGTGCCACCCATCCTTTAATTCCACACACACACACACACAAATTAATGAAAGGCTGAAGAACGAGCAGCACAGCAAGGTGTGAACATTTTCTACTAGGCGTCGGCCGCGGCAAACTTACGTAAGAGCTTAGTCCACGCAGCGGGCAGCCGCAATTGGAAAAAGTTTGGATTTTCTTGGGCCACACCGACGTCTTTCCTCCTCTCAATGCAGTGACAAAAAACAGAAAATCGCTGCATTAAGGTGATATGAGATTTTAGTTAGACTCTTGTTCACACAAATGTGGTGATATAAGATAAAAGCGTGAGCTAACTTAACTCTTAAAAGGTGAAAGTCTTTCGAAACTCAGCTCTGATATCATATTGAAGAATCCATGAACCTAGCTCAACTCAAAAACTCAACCGAGCTCTAATATCATATTTAATATATGCTCTTTGTTGTTCAAAAAAAGAAAAAAGCTTTTGCATACAGATGATATGAGATTTCACTTACAGCTTCAAAAAAATCAAAGTCCACCTACCCATATTTATTTGTATGTAGATATACTGGCATATGTACAAAAAATTGTTAATTTTTACCTTTAACCAAGTGCCGGGCCAACAAAGCTTCAAAACGAAGAAGAAACGTTTTCTTTTCGCAAACTCTATAAAATTAAATAGATGACTCCATCCTTTAAATATTTAATTCCACCACATTTAAATCAGTCACTTTTAAACTCATTGTCTAATATGTATTATTATTATTACTTCATTGTTCCGCTAAAAATTAATATTCTTTGTTTATGTTGATTTTTAATAATTTTTATAAATTTTGCTCAATGCCCTTATTTTTCTTAATGCTTTAATCCTATTGGTGCATTTCATCTCTTGCTAATTGTCAGATTCAAAATAATTAACAAACTTTAAAGCTAAAAGTGTAAGGAAAAAAATAAAAGAAATGGTTGTTATTTATTTTGCTCAATGCCCTTATTTTGAACTGTAATTTAAAAAAAAAAAATGGTTGCTTTATGAATTTGATTGTTACTACCATCTCGTGATACCAATTGTTTTAATCTTTTATTTTTGTGGATTAGTGGGATAAATTTGTAGAATTTGCCAGATTAATAATTTATTTGCACAGGCATATATTTATATATTGATAATTAAGTTCTTATGTGATGATGCCAAACTATGAAAATTCATCAAGGACAATTGCAAAAGTAGATATGTTTAATTTTTTGAGAAAAAGCCAGTAGCACTAATATATTAAATTTTGTTATAGTAACTATAATTTTGAAATATTATTTAAATATTTAAATAATCCATCAATTAAATTTTGTGGAGCGCGTTTAACCTCTCTCTTCTATATCGTTCCCACCCACTTGGAGTGGGCATGCGAAAGGGAGCGCTACGAAAAAAAATGGCCCGGACCAAAAAAACAAAAAATGGTATTTTGAGCTGTGAAAATAACAACACTAATAATGAAAGGTCAAAGCCATCACGTGCGACCTGAGCTGATAAGCATTAAGGAAATGAGGGAAATTCAAGAGGCTGTCAGCCGTGTTGGGTGCGAGCCGTGTATTTTTTGTGTTGGAATTGTCAAACCGTGAAGATGAAACCTGTCAGATAGTCATATGCCACAGTTAGAGAAGACCAATATCCTGTTCGGAACTTGGGAAGAAAGAGAAGTGAAAGGAATGATCAAAAAATATATATATATATATTATTTTTTATTTTTTAATTTATTTTGTAAAGAAAATAAAAAGAAAGTAGAATCAAAATTATTTTTGGTTCCCTGTTTTGTTTTGTAAAGAAAAGGAAAATTTTTTTTACCCTTCCTTGTTTGGTTTTGTAACAAAAATAAAACGAAAGTAAAAACAAATTTATTTTCGGTTCCCTGTTTTGTTTTGTAATTAATATAGAAATATTTTTTTTCTTTCCCGTTTAATTTTGTAAAGAAAATGAAAGGAAAGTGAAGAGAGAGAGTTTATTTTTTTCTCCTTGTTTTCTCTGTTGTTTCCCTCCTAGGTTAAATCTAGGGTCGTGGCCTACCGAGCACGGGCTGGGTTTAGCAAGCTCCCGCAGTATTTTCAGGCCTGCCTAGGACAGGGTTGGGCTCCGACCTCATGCTTAGGGCTGTGACGGGCATGTTTTTGGACCAGCCCTCTTCGGCAAAGTTTTTTGTAGCATTATGTTTTTAAAATTAATAAATTTAGTTATAATAAATTTGTATAAACTAATAGAACTATTGATTATATGAAAAATAGACTACGATTCTATGAATTAGAAATTTATTTGTAAGCTTATATATATTAGATTTCTTTGAACTTACGTCAAAAACTTTACACTTACATGTATTATTATATATAATTAATAAAATTAATAAGGTAAATTATTTATAAAATTACACTTATAAAATTAATGAACGTGATTGAGAAAAATGAAATATGAAATTATAAAATTTTATTAAATCATGAAATTTTATCAATTATACGAGAGTAAGATGAAAAAATGGAGAAATTGTATTATTATAGGATAAGTACATCCCAAGTAAGTTGGCACCTACAAGCCTATTTATCATTTGTCAATTTTACATTGTGCATGCCTACTTAGGGGCAAGGTAGGAGGGAGGTTGTCAGAGGGGGGATCACGAGTGTAGGTGGGGGGGTTTACAAAAAAATTCAAATTCAATGTCAATTGAAGGACCCTTTTTTTTGGGGGGGGGGGGGGGGGGGGGGGGGGGGGGGGTTCACGGGCTCACATTTGGACTTAAGATTGGGCCTCGGGCTCGTGGGTAGAGCTTGAGCTACCGAAAGAGGGGCCCAGGGCGCCATATAGGTATTCGGGCTTGGGCTGGGCTAGGCCCAGGTCAAGCTCGGGCCGAGCTTGAGCAGTTTATGGGCCTTAAGCCCAATTTACATCCTTACCTGAATCAAACATTGAAAGGATTTCTTTTTTCTTTTTTTAATTTTCTCTCCCCTTCTCTTTTCTCCCCCAAGTTTCAAACAGGCAAGGTTAACTGTACATGCGACATTCTCAATCTGGGACTCTATTTTATCCATCAATTGACCAAATGAGCCTATATCAAATTTAGATTTTTACCAAAATTAGGTCACTTTAATTTAATGTTTATTTCGTTATATATAATCATAATCTTACTCATTTTTACGAAAATATTACATTGATCTACTTAATCTTTCCTCAATCAATGCAATAGAGAATCTTTTTTAATTGTGGAATGGAGAGGACCTTTCTCTCACAATCTATTTGTTTGGGTACATGTTAGGTTTCTAGTTGGCTAATCCCATGACAAAATTATGTTAAACAATATTTTCTTTATTCATGCTTGTAATATTAAGGTTTAGAGATCAAGAATTGAAGATTACGCTAATAAAGTAAGTTGGCTTGAGAGAATGTTAGAATGGCTCAAGCGAACAACAAAGTAAGACCATCTATAGAGATTCAGGGAGCTTGGATGGATACATGGCTCAACGTTAGCTCGAGCCAAGTATGAGATGGCTCGAATGAAGTCAAGCCTGCAACAAAAATTGAACTTCAAAGAGCATTGAACATGGATCGATGATGGCTCGAGCGAACTTACTATGACTCGAGCCATATAGCTGGACCAGTTTGAAACAAAGTTCGAACTTGCTTAAATGTCTTGATCTTTGGACTCTGAAGCTAAGCACAAATTTAATCAGATTAGGAGTGATCTAAACTGCTTTTGGATGGTTGTCAACTATATACATGTACATCCAAAGATAGAGACTGAGGGAGATAAACACAGTGATATACAGAGAGAGATACATTACGTGTATTCAGATCACTCTCAGAAAAAGTTATGCACCATTAATAATTATATTCTTTGAAAGTGCCTAGCATCAAATCATTTCTTTCTTGATTGAAGAAGGTTTAACGTATCTGATGGATTTGTTGGTAGATATAGTATAGTTCGTGATGGATTTCAGAGGTCTCGATATTTAAGCAATCGCTGAAGAACCATGTCGTGAGTGAGTCAATATGTGATCGTGATAATTCGAGCATACAAAGAGAGCACACCTGAAAGATTGAGGATTCGACACTTGAAGGCGCAATGAGGTGTAGGGTTGGGTTGTAAGTGTGAACTTGTATTCAGTTCTTAGTACATTGTTTGGCTAGACTTGCTCCTGTGGTTTTTTCCCTCATTGGGTTTCCACGCTATAATCCCGTGCCTCTGTAAGTGCTAGGTTAATATTCAATAATTAAAATTGGCCATTCACACTCTTATTAACGTTAAAGTAAATCTGTGTATTGTGGAATTCGGGTTTTTTCAGTACACATGGGTTCAACTTCCTCCATTAACATGCCCTGTATCAATCGTTAATACCATGTTTGAAACTTGAGAAAAGAATGGGAAAAGAAAAAATAATAATAAAGTTATAAAAACATAAGGAAGGGTAAGTAATTTTTCATCTGAATTTCCTTTTATTTTATTTTTCATTTCTTTTGAATTTCATACAAAGAAAAGTCATCTTTCTGACAAAACCAAATAAAAGAAAGAAGCAATTTTTATATAACATTTGTTTAACGTCTTTTCACTTTCTCTTTTCTTTCAATACAACTTCTAGATCGGTTAAATATTAATCATAATTTCAACCTAAAATTAATTTGAGGAGTTTCAAGGTTGAATATTAATCATAATTTCGAACCCATTCATTTTGATGAGTTTCGCGGATGATGAGGAACTATATATGGGTACTGGTCCACTGGATAGAGCTAGGTTTAATTAAAAACTATTTATTTACAAAACTCAAGAAAATTTCAACCTACATCCTAATAGGACTGTTCTAGACCATTTTTAAGATAATTTTTAAATGAAACGCAAAACATATTAAAATATATTTTAGTGTAATGTATTAATGATTTTTTTTTCTACCAAGAAAAAAGATTTTATTTAGTCAATGCAATACATCTTGTTCAGCCAACGAAGATAAGAAACTCAGTGTTCCACTATAAATTGGACTCAAGATTCAGGACATGTTTAGCTACACTATGAACTACCCTATTATATTCTCGACGTACTTAACAGAAATTCACTTTTAAAACATCCTTCTACTTGCTCCAATATCACTAACAATTGTTCCCATCGTGCTTGATAGGTCTTGCTTACCGTTAATCTCCTCAATCAATCAGTGTTTGAGAATCTTCTTCACAGAGTAAACTCCGAATCTTTCTCACCAAAGCTGACAAAATTGTAATAAGCATGGCTTCAGCTTCTACTATTTTACCATTAGTTTTCCCATGCAATTTGACTGCTCCAACCCACACAATATGGCCATGTCAGTTCCGTGCTACAATCAACATCAACAGCAACATCAAAGTTTAATTTAACCTAGGTTGATTTTTGAGAAACCTAAATTTGATTTGAGTTTCAAGGTTGAATATCACTCATAATTTCGAACCGGTTCATTTTGATGAGTTTCGCGGATGATGAGGAAACTATTTGGGTACCGGATAGAGTTAGGTTTAATTAAAAACTACTCATTTTCAAAACTCAAGAAAATTTCAACCTTACATTTTAATAAGACTATTCTGGACCATTTTGAAGGTAATTTTTAAATTAAACTCAAAACATATTAAAATATATACATTCTAATGGATGGCATTTTGAAGGAAAACGCACTTCAAGATTCTGTTTTTCGAAATGATTTTATAGCTCAGAGAAAACGCAATTTCAAACTAAGTTTTGTTTAAAGACACAATTTGAAATTATGTTTTCTTTAAGAGAGAGACTGAGAGACGATAGATTGAGAGAGACAGAGAGTTTGAGACTTTCTCTCTCTCACACACTCTCTCTCTCTCCTCTCTCTTCTCTCATTTTTCATTTTGTTTTATTTTTTTGAATTTTTAAAATAAAAATAATGAGAATTTTAAAAGTATTATAATTTTCATACAATTTTTATATGTCTGAAAATTGTTTTGAAAATTCAAAAAATAAAACTTTTTAGTCAAACAAAATGAAGTGGCTTGATAAGAAAATTTTATTTCTAGATCCATGGCAATGATATTTTTGTGATTGGATCTGTCTTTAATTTTACACCTGATGTTTCTGGCCTCATTTTGTTTGGCTAAAAAGATTTATTTTTTTAGTTTTCAAGACAATTTTTACTCATACATAAAACATGTACGAAAATTATAATATTTTTAAATTTGTCATTATTTTTATTTTAAAAATTTAAATAAAAATAAAATGAAGAATGAGAGAGAGAGAGAGAGAGAGAGAGAGAGATCCGCCATTCTCTCTTTCTCTAAAACCCTCCCCTCTCTCTCTCCTTTTCTCTCTCTCACTCTCTCTCTCTCTAAACACAGAAAACTCAATTTGGAATCACGTTTTCTCTGAATTGTGAAATTATTTTGGAAAACACAACATTCAAAACGCAATCCATGATTGCGTTTTAAGTTATCATGAAAATAACCTTTTAAAATCTTTCATTTTGAAAATAAATTTAAAAAAATGAGATTATTTTAGAAAAAAAACTCGATCATGTCAACTCCAACAAATAAAGGAACATGTGAATGATTAGATTAAAATATTGCTACTCCTGTCTATATATGTTCTTGCCACCAGTATCCACGTTTATATGACAAATTAAGCCGAGACGTTAAACTAAAGTAGTCAAATGAGCATAAATTAATCTTTAGAGAAGACTTTGATCAATTCCAGAAGCATATGCCAAATAAACATATCACCAGCTGCATTATGGTGTGGATTTACTGATCATTTCATGGTGTTATACCGTCAATTAGATGTGGATATGCAATGTTTTGAGTTTAGATTTATCAAAAGAAAATAAAAGGGAAATGAAAAGGAGAGGAAAAGGTGAACAAAATAAGAGATTCTAAATCTGTACTTATTTGTGTTTTTTTATTTTATGTTCTTTTACCATTAATTTTCTCTAACAACCAAACATAACATGTATTTTCAAATCTTTGCCCCTTTCCTTTTCTCCTACCAAATTCTTAATCTAGACATAGCATTACTAATCATTTCATGGTTTTAGACCGTCAATTAATAAGATGAGTCCAAAATTCTGAATATTTCATTTGTTTTAGTTTCACCATGCAAGATTGTCATACTTTTTCTTCAAATAAACCCGAGTTTGTAAATTTTTATGGAACTGGGCATCAGGCCAATAGAGAGATGGCATAATTATTAATATTTGGTTTTCCATGGCCATCCAAATCCTTAGAGCTAGGCAGGGCCGGCTCAAGGCCTCCACTAAGGCGAAATTCGTCTTCAGCCCCTAATTTTCTAAGGTCTCAAATTTTTTAATATTTTACGTGTTATAGTTGAGTTTTATTTAATTTTTACATAATTTTTGAAAAAATAACCTGATCTAGGTAAAATAAAAAAAAAAAAACACTTATAAAAAAACTCTAAAATCAACTATACCGGCGAACTTCAAGAAGAAAGCATCATATCACGACCAGGGCAAAAAACGTAAAAGTAGAAATTCCGAGTGTACCTCTTTTTGCAGTTCATTCAGCAGGCCAGCTTGAGAAATGGAATTCCTTGGGCGCACTAGCTAGGCTAGGTCTTTAGACAAGTGATACTGAAAGTCCGTGCCTATTGGTACAGCCAATTCCAAGTCCGGTCAAAAATTAAATTCAATTGTACAAATAAAATTTTTTTGGAGGCTACAAAATTTTTAAACCTTGCATGCTATAACTAAGGTCCTAGTTTGACAATTTTTTTTAAAAATAAAACCCAATTCCAAAGAGAAAAAATGCTCTATAAAAAGATTGTCCAATATCAATTACACTAGTTAACTACAATAATAATAAAATATGTGTATAATCCAAAAGAAAAAAATCTTACAAAAAAGTTTTGAAGGCCCTAATTTTTTTAAAACTTTATATGCCATAGTTCGGGCCATATAGTCTCTATATTATTTTTCAAAAAAAAAATAATGTGGGCCAAATGAAATTAGAAAAAGAATGTGCAAAATTAACACACTAGTTAATTTCAGAATAAAAAACACCAGTTGAACCAACAAAAACAAATTACAACAAGTTAATAAATATGAAAGTCTCATTTAAAATTATTATCTTAGGTCTTCAATTGTCTCGAGCCAGCCTCTTTAAAAGTAAGGTGTTGGAGGGCTATTTTATAGCAAAGTAATAAGTAGTATTATGCCTGGTTGGTGTGAACTATGAACACATTGACAGAAAAAAGTCATGTCCTACTTGAAACGAAAATTCATGTTTGTTTCATTTGATTGCCTTTTATGCTAGGCATTTATTTGACAGCATCCTAATCAAATGATATTCTTTTTCACACCGGAAGAGTTTACGATCTCACGGCTCATGAAAACTTCTCATGCACTCCATATGTCTTTCTAGCTTTGTTGCAAGCGATTATATTTGTTCATATGACTATCCTAAAAATACATTAATGCTGCATTTAGATTATGGATTTATTGATGAAAAAAGATATAAAATTATATATTATGTTTAGTCATGAGAGAGGGTTGAGAATAAAAGAACATAAAAATAAATGAATAAATAAAATTTTGAAATCCTTCATTTTTTTCTATTTTTTTCTCTTCTTTTTTTTTTATTTATTTTTCTTTGATAAATTTATAACCCAAACATAGCGTTAAGAGTTTTATGGTTGGATGGGTGGCAAGTTTCAACATTGTATGAAATCAAGAGACTCTTCTGGTAAACTAAATGTGATCACTCAAGTCGATTCAAATTATATGGGCATACCTAGAAATAGCATTACTTCTTTGTTAAGCTTTCCATCTACAGATTAAACTAAAGAGCTAGCTAACAGTTATTGCGTACTAGTGGTGGGTTTAGGCCTAGATTTCTGATAGTTTTAACTCTTTGAAAATACCTAAATATAGCATTAAATGGACACGGTGCATTCGATAACATGTTTGAGCAAGAATATTGAAGATATACAGCTTATTCTTTGCTCCTTTTCCATTTGGTAGATAATGATGGTGAGTGGAGCCTTTCAGATTGGATTATATGTATATTCAAACTAGTATCCAAGCATCCCTTAATGGTTTGGGCCCCTTCTTTAATTCTTTAATTAGAGCAAGCTCTTGCCACAACCAACAATTGTTCAGCACCCAATTTATTTATTTATTTATTTATTTTTTTTTTGTGGCTTTCTCGAAATGAAATATGACAATTATGAGATTTTGTGTGCAATATGGATTTACATGAACTCTTCTTTTAACATTGCAGTCCTATGTGCGACCATCGAATAGCATGGGGGAGGAGGGGAGGGGTTTATATGCATTAAATAAAAACATAATCGTACAAATTAAAAGAAGAGCTCATAGTTAGTATAAAGGGACATCTATTTGTTTAGCAATTTGTTAACCATAAGATAGAGATATAATACTACAAATTAAAAGAAGAGTTCACAGTTAGAATAAAGAAGCATCTATTTGTTCTATAAGATAATGCTATACAATCAAAAAATTCATATAAAATTTATCACCAGAATAATGTGGATAAGTTGTGGGCTTATCACTTTAAAATAAAGAACCCATTAAAATGTTTGTTAATTACAAAATTGTCATCGTCACATTATTTTGGTACAAAATTTTGTACAAAAATTCTAAAAGAATAGTATTTTTCTTTTTCTATATTATGTATACTAGCTTAGGCAGATCTACCAAGAGAAGAGTGGGGGCATCCACCCCCACCAAACTTGTCAACTTTCACTTATTTTTATTTTTATTTTTATTTGTTTGTATATATTTGATTCTAGGTTGCAAATGTAATGTACTGACTCCATTAAATTTCTAACACCTACATGCCCTCGATGAATCTATTAACACCGACATTTGTCTTACCTAAATTTTACTAACCCCTTACTATTTGATCAAATAATGGTAGAATTCCAACTTTCTATTCTAATATTAAGCCTGTGAGTTTATGTGGCAATGATAGAGTTATCTTTTGGCTTTATATGTTATTCAAATTTTGGTGAGAGATATAATTTTTTTTTTTTGTACACAATCTTTGTACTCAGTCAACGCCTCTTTTTTTTTTTAACATCTTTAATATAATTATTTCTCTATTTATCTAAGAATAATATTATAAATAATTTCATGTATGATATAGAGTTCATCCCATTGAACAATAGTCCTATATATAATTCTATACAAATTTTGCCTCCATTGAACAAAAGTATTGGATCCGCCACTGCGTATTAGTCATTATATTATATTCAAAATATACAATTCCAAGGTTGTGTGTTAAGTTATCAACCAACATTCACCAGAAGCTTTTGACCAATTTCTGTCGGTGATAGACAATAGCTAATTTGCACTGTGTACCATGGGTTCATTTGCATGCGATATACAAAACTTGAATGGTAAGGTGTCCTAAAAGTGGTTACCAGAAGCACAATGCTCTCTAGTGTTCACTTACTTTTCTTTTTCTCTTTTTTTTTTTTAAGTCTTTTCCAACTGATTAACCCAGGCGGGCGGGCCATGGCTCCCTCAAAATTTTCAAAAGTCACTAGGACCCCTATAAATATTTAGATGTTTTTAATAAAATACTGGTATATCCCTTTTTTGGAGTACTATAGGTCCAAGAGACCGTAGACCGGCCCAAGCTCACTTGCAAGTTATAAGGTTTCAAAATTTTTTTAAGCCGAATTAGTTTACTAGGTGGGTTTAAGAATTGTTTTTGAAGCTTGAGCTGATCCAAAATATATATAAAATAATATATATTTATATTTTAATATTATACATATGTTATATGGAATTAAATTTTATGTTATTTAATATTATTTATAGAGAAAAAAATTATATATTAATAAATTTTATGTTAAATGGACGGGCTTAGAAATGTAATTTTTTAATTGAACGAGCTTAAAATTTGATTTTGAACCCGATAAAAAAATTTTCTGTATAAGCTTGGCCCGAGCCCAATCTGCGTCTGTCCAATGTCTACGCTTACTCTCAAATTTTAAAACTTTTACTTAGTTCTTATAAATTTTAAAATTTTTACCTTCACCTCTCTCGTCACAAATTCTGGGTGCGCTGCTCCAAATCCATATGAAATTGTTCAGGAAAACACAAAACGTTAACATTCGACTACCATGAAGTCTGAAGGGTTGAATCGCTTCACAAAACATACGACTACCATGTGCAAAAACGCCAAAAAAAGTCAGAGAAAATTAGTAGGATGGGTCATTTCACATTAAATTACGTACAGGCAAAGGCCTGCAGTGAGACTTAAAAGATTGGTGCAGTTCAAATGATAAGGTCAATAAAATAAAATAAATAAATAAAAACACAGGTAGGGACTATATCAACTCTGACAAATAAAAAAACATGTGAATGATTTGATTAAGGGTTCATTTGCTATTGGCTTTTCGTTTATCTTTTTTTAAGTTTATAAATAAAAAATTTAAATTTTTTTGAATTTTTGAATTTTTATTTTTTTACTTATTTTTAGTTAAAATAAAATTAGAAAAATAAAAAAGCTAAAAAAATTTAGTTTTTTTTTTTTTTTGCTTCTAAACTTAAAAAAATCTTAGCAAAAAAATTGTATCAAATGGGTTCTAAAATATCAATTGGTACTAACCATATATATTCTTGCCACCATTATTGACATTTTTATGATTAAGCCAAGATTTTAAATTATAATTTGTCACAAGAGAGTAAATTAAACGTTTGAAATAGAGCATTTCCACACGACCTTAGTTGAAGAGTTTTATGACTTCACGGCTCAGGTAAAATTTCTCATATTACTCCATATCTCTAGCTGAAAGTGATTATATTTGTAGTTCACATGACTATCTGGAAAACACATTTATGCCATATTTGGTATAAGTGAATAAAATGAAATGAAATGATCATTCTACTTTTATTTACATTTACTTGTTTGGTATCACTATTTAAAGGTGGAATGATCATTCTCATATTTTGTCACATTTTGTTAGAATGACCACTTCTTATTTCAAGAGTAGGAATGGTTATTTTACTCCCATATGAAACAACATAAAACAAAATTTAGTAAGATTTTTGTTGTCAAATTTCTTTTAAAAAGTATAAAACATTTTTGGTAATTATTTTTTTGATTTCAAAATTTTTAAAAAATATAAAAATTTTAAATTTTAAAATTTTAAAAAATTTAAAAAGGTGAAAATTCTCACCATTACCACCACCACTAACCACTACCACTGTCCGCCGTTAGTCACAATCACCCGCCATCCATCGACACTGTTATCCGCTACCGCCGTCACTGTCCCATCACCACCACTCATCATTGGCCACCGCCGCTGCCCCACCACCACCGTTGTCACTGTCGCCAACCGCCACCGCTTCCACCACCACCATTATTACAAATACTTAATAATACTTAATAATTAAATAATATATATTACTAATATCTTGTATAAGCATAATATTAAATTTTCATATTATATACGAATTTCATTCTATTCTATTCTAGCATTGTTCATTGGTCTTACTAAACAAAAGAATGAAAATGATTATTCAATTCTATTCCGCTCTCACTCTCATTTCATTCTCATTCTCTTGTACTAAACATAGCCTTTGAGTTTAATCTCCAAATTTGTTACATAAAAATTAGAAGAAAAAAAAGCCAATCAATTTAGAGAGAGAGAGAGTTTTTTCTTGTCCCAACGGCATTGTCTTCTCCTCTTGACATTCCAGTGACAATCAACAACTTTTGAGGTACAAGGGTATATACCAAGATTTTATCTATTCTATTTTTTTTTTTTTTGTTTATCTCTCGTGATTCAATTTGTTCTAGGGGATGCTACATAAATTATTCTTCTCTCACTGGAGCCCACATTAGTTAATATATGTATTGTGAACCTGTCAAATAAAAAATTAATAAATAAATAATTGTTTAATTACATATATTAAAAAAATGTATTTAATAGTGTTAATAATTATGATATCATACAATAATTTAAAAATATAAAATCTCATCGAGATAAATTGTAAAAATTTATTTGCATAGTTTTTTTTTTTTTAAAACAACAATATCAATAAGTAAAAATTCTGTTTATGACTAGAGAAGTTTGTCAACGTTTCAAAAATAGGTGACGGATATGACCATTGGAAATGATTGAATTTGTAGAATTATTTAAGTTTTTTTATGTCACCACTGACAAAAATTCCAAAGTTGCCATCACCCACAGAAATAGGTCAAAAGCTTCAGGTGGTGGCTTAATGTTGTTTGATGACTGAACACGCAAGCTTGGATTTTTACATTTGGGTATAATATACTGGCTAATACGAAGGGGCGGAAGTACAATTTTTGTTCAATTGGAGCAAAATTTATATATAATATACATAGGACTATTGTTCTAATGGGTGAAACTCTATATTGTACGTGAAATTATTTATAATATTTTTCTTTGATAAATAGAGAAATGATTACATTTAAAGATGTCAAAAAAAGGACGCTACCTCTTTACAAAAGTTGTATATAAAATTTTTTTTATATCTCTCACCAAAATTAGAATAACCTATAAGATCAAAAGGTAACTCTATCATTGTCACATAAACTCACTGTTTTAATTAGAATAGAAATTAAGTTAGGATTGTGCAGTTTATTTGGTCTAATAATAAGGGGTTAGTAAAATTAAATTAGAACAAATATTGGTGTAAGTAGATTTAGTGGGGACAAATGTAAGTTTTAAAAGTTAAGTAGGGTTGGTATATTGCATTTACCACATAGAATTAAATAAATAAAAACAAAAAATAAAATTAAAAAATAACAAAAGTTAACAAGTTCAGTGGGGTAGATGCCCCCACTCATCCTGCACATAATCGTGAAACCTTCTTTTAATTTGTATTATTATGTCTCTATTTTTGCGGTTAACATAAGGCTGAGCAAACAGACGCGGCTTTACACTTAATTGTGTGCTCTTCTTCTAATCTGTACTATTACGTTTCTATTTTATGATTTAAACCCCTAACTCCAGCTACTAGATGGTCGTACATAGGAACCTACAATGTTAAAAGGAAGAGTTCATGCAAATCCAAATTGCGCACAAAATCGCATAATTGTCATATTTCATTTCGAGAAAACTAAAATAAAATAATAAAAATAAAAATTTGGGTGCTGAACTGTTGTCGGTTGTGACAAAACTTTCCTCTAACCAAACAATTCGAGTAAGGGCCCAACCCATTAAGAGATGTTTGGACACTAGTTTGAATATACACATCATCCAATCTGAAAGGCGCAACTCACGAATGATGTACCAAATGGAAAAGGAGCAAAGAATAAGCTGCATATCTTCAATGTACTTGGTCAAACACGTTATAAAATGCACCGTGTCTATTTAATGCTATATTTAGGTATTTTCAAAGCAGTTTAAACTATCAAAAATCTAGGCCTAAACGCACCACTAGTATGCAGTAACTGTTACTAGCTCTTTAGTTTAATGTGTAAATAGAAAGCTTAGCAAAGAAGTAATGCTATTGTTAGGGATGCCATATAATTTGAATCGACTTGCAAGAAGAGTCTCTTGATTTTGTACAAAGGTGAAACTTGCCACCCATCCAAACCAAAAAATTTTGACGCTATGTTTAGATCTTGAATTTATCAAATAAAAATAAAAAAAAAGAGAAAAAAAGAGAAGAAAATAAAAGATTCCAAATTTTTATTTACTTTTTCTTTTATGTTCTATTTGCCCTAAATTATTTTTTATAACTAAAGATAAGATGTAATTTTATATTATTTTTTCTTAATAAATCAAAAAATCCAAATGCAGCATAAGTGTGTTTTTTAGATACTTGTATGCACGGGTGAACCGACCAAGGGCCGAGGGTAGGCGGCTGCCCCCCATGAAATCTAGAGCAAATTTTTTTTTTTTTAACCCAACCCATTTTATATTTTGCTGAGTTTTATCCTAATGATTTTTTTTCACTTGAGTTTATGGTACTTAATAATCAAATTCTAGATGTAAGCACTAATGATAAATTTTCAAAAGTGATAGAGATTGATGAACTTGCTTAAAAGTTAGTTCAAACGAAGAATGATAGTGTCTACACATTAGTCTAGTTGCTTATGAAGTTGGCATTGATGTTACCGGTTGCAACTGCATCGGTTGAGAAAGTTTTTTTTCTGTAATGAAGATTTTCAAGACTTCATTACGTAATTGCATGAGAGATGAGTGGATGAATGATTGATTGATGTCATACATTGAAATACACATATTCAAAACCATAGATAATAAAATTATTTTGTCAATGTTTCAAAATATGAAACAACGAAAAGAATTGTTGTAATTTGTCATTTATTTTATTTAAACGTTGTTTTATGTAAAAAAACATTTGATATTAATATATAGAATATTGAATATTATCATATTTGTTGTATTATTTTAGAATTAATCATCTTATCCAGTGGCAGACGGAGGGGGGCGAGCGGAAGCCATAGCCTCCAAAGTTTTGAAAATTTTCTTTATATCCTATAAATTTTTAGATATTTTACATATAATATAGTGTATTGCTTTCCAAAATTACTAAATTTTTCTTTATTTTTTTAAATTTTTGAATATTTAAAATATTATAGTGTATTGATCCCCTAAAAATTAAAATATTTTTCTTCATCCTTTTATCAATAAAAAAAAAATTCCTCCCCCCCCTGCCCCCAAAAAAAGAAAACTAAAATTTTGGCTCCACCACTATTGTATGAACAAGTATAACCCTTGCAACAAAGCTAGAAAGACATATGGAGTGCATGCCAAATTTGTCATAAGCTGTGAAGTCGTAAACTCTTCCGGTGTGAAAGACTATCATTTGATTTGGATGCTGTCAGATAATTGCCTAACGTAAAAGACAACCAAATGAAACAACCACGAATTTTCGTTTCAGGTGTGGCTTTTATCTGTCAATGAGTTAGTAGTTCATGCCAACCGGGCATTAATACTACTACGTACTTCGCTATATATAACCCTAAAGCTCATATTTCTCTTGGATAGAGAAAGTAATAATGGTTGGTTAAAAAAATAATAATAATAAAGGCAAGAATTCGTAGTTGTGGGGCCCATATTTAATAAAAGGATTCACAGTTAAGTCCTTAAGCTAAAACTCTCCCAACCGAAATTCAGGCAGTTTCCATGTGGGTTATGGAGTCAAGGGTTCAAACCATACAAAATAAAATCTTATATATAACAAGATAAAAAAATTTGAAGGTTGAAGCACAATCCGGTCTTGTGTTCACTTACTTTTCTTTTTTTTCTTAGTCTTTCCCAACTTATCAACCCAAATAAGGGCGGAGCAAAGGGGTGGGTTGGAGCCATGGTCCCCTAAAAATTATAAAAATTATTAGAATCCTTATAAAGTACCTCCCCGCAATTCACCTCTAAAGATGTCCCGCATAAGCACAGTGACAAAATAGTTTAATATGTGAATTCCGATATCATATTTTTCCTCAAGAAGCGGGGTCAAACACAAACCACGGCCATACTAAACATGGACTAATCTCTAATTGAGTACAAACAATTGAATAACTGCTATGAAAGTGTAAGTCCAAAATTGTTTGAGGTTTGAAAATGGTTTTTACCAATCTAATCAATGCAACTAAAAGCTAAATTAAGGAATATAAAAGGTGATTGGATTCAATTGTTTGAATCACTCAATTCATTCAAGGTTTTTAAGAGGTTTAAATCAAACTTCACAATTAAGAGATTTTGATTCGGAAGATTTAGCTTTTGAAAAATAAGGATTCCATAGTAATTGCTTTTAGAATCATCATCTAATTGAGGATCTTGGGCTAATACCATTAATTTGGATGAAGTCAATTTCATAATTAAGGAATCATGAATTGAATCCACCAAACATAGTCAATAATCTAAGTATTTTAAGATATCTAATCAATCAATTGCTAGGAATTTAGAATTTAGGAAGATTAGACAATGAATACAATATTCGGATTCACGAATTGAGCCCAATTAGGAGTTTAGCTACTCATATTCACGATGAAATTGACAATTGAATTGAAAACGAGGGAAATCAAAGTTATGAATTGAATTGCAATAGAAATTAAAGTGAAATTACAATGTTTTTATCCCTAATACAAAGCTATAAACTACTTTCTATATGCAGAAAACGTACAAAAAAAACTAAGTAAAAAGTAGATCCCCTAATCCAAATACAAAATCTGACTATACAAGCTAAAAATTAAACAGAGCTGTCATCGATCATTCGCATGGTCTAGCAACTATGCACGATTATCAAACGATTCTTCCAACGGGTTTCATAATGGTAAAATCTAGCCTGTCTAATTTTGAACCCTTCACCTAGGCTCTATTATGGGCTCTGCATGCTCTAGAAAAGTGTGTCCCCACCCTTACGTACCGTGCCCATTGTTGAGAAGCGTGTGAATGCCCACAAGGGCCATTCGCACGGTCACTTTATCATTTTGCCCTTCAGTGCTCTAATTCGTTCTTTTTAAACCCACTACCTATAAATCAGTATTAAAAGGGGACTAAGATCATAATACAACTAAAATTGATAAAATACTACTAAATTACGTCTAACAACTAGTTATTTAGAAGATAATAATTATACTTTTAGAGTATAATTAATCACCTCATTCTAAAAAAAATATAAATATTTTTTAATTTTATCTTAGTTCTTATAGATTTTAAAATTTTTACCTTAATCTCCTCATCACAAATTTTAGGTCCGCCACTCCCAAATCCATGAAATTCTTGAGGAAAACACAAAACATTCAACACCATCAATAACTAGAAATGAGCATATGCTCAATTAAAACATGAGGTCTGAAGGCTTGAATCCCTTCAAAAAAAACATACAACTACCATGTGCAAAAACGCCTAGAAAAGTCATGGAATATTACTAAGATGAGTCATTCCAAATTAAATTACAGGCAAAAGCCTACAGTGAAACTCAAAAGATAAGGTCAATAAAATAAATAAATAAACACAGGAAGGGACTATATCAACTCTCACAAATAAAAGAACGTGTGAATGATTTGATTAAAATATTAATTGGTACCAACTATGCATGCAGGCATTATTGACTTTTTTTTTTACGAAGCCAAGATTTTAAATTATAACTTGTCGCGTAAATTAAACGTTAGAAACTTTGCATTTTCACAGCACCTTAGCTGAAGAGTCTAGGACTTAACAGCTCAGGTAAAATTTCTCATGTACTCCATATATCTAGGTTTGCTGCAAGGGATTATATTTGTCTTGTTCCTATGACTATCTGCAAAACACATTCAGATTTTTTGAGTTTAGATGGGTGGCAACTTCCAATATTTCCACACCAAATTAATGCACCTTCACAATGAAGGGTGTGAATTCTTGCTTACTAAATGGGATCGCTCAGGTGAATTCAAACTGCAGAGTTTGCTAATCTTTTTCATTCTATTCCCACGTTTAACTAAAAGGCTAGGTAACAAGTATTATCCCCACTGTATTTGTACTGTAACCAAAATATTATAAGAAGATGAACTTACAGAAATTGCAAAGTATTAAATTTTAAAAATGATCAAAGCTAGTATTTAACATTATGTCTTTAAAATAAAATTCGCCCCTACAATGATGCTTATGGTTGAATGAACGTCTATCTTCCAGAGTACAATGATCTACTCACGAACATAAGCAACATTACAATTTATGTATTTGATGAACCAAAAACTGCAATGTCATCTCTAGTAACGACTCTATGATGGTTGATGAATATTCACAAAGAAGATTAAATGAAATACAGAAAACATAGAGTATATATAGACAGTGTCTATTAAAAAAAATCACTAGTCAAACTATGTCGTCCAATGATCACAACTATTCAATTTAAATTTGAAATACCATGAAAAACAATAATATCACATTTGGTTATGTTGAATACTTTGAAACCAATTTCACATTCATTGCTTTATGGCTCAAAAGTCAATGAAACACAAAAAGAAACAAACAAAATGTTTTTTGACATTTCCACACGAAACTAATATAACTTCACGATGAAGAGTGTACAAAATCAAGAGACTTCTTGCAACCTAATGTGATCGATCACTTGAGTCGATTTGGACAACATTGTATCCCTACTTCTTTGTTAATCTTTCATTTTATTTGCATGTTAAATTAAAGAGATAGGTTACAAGTTTCTCCAAAATTTCCACACCAAATTAATGCAACTTCATGATGAAGAGTGTGAAATCAAATGGCTTCTTCTTGCAAGCTAAATGTTATGACCCAAGCCGATTCAGACTACGTTGTATTCCTTCCATTACTTCTTTGTTGATCTTTTTCATTCTATTTGCACGCTAAACCATAGAATTAGGTAACAAGTTGTCCGACATTGCCACACAAAATTAAAGCAACTTCATGATGAAGTGTAAATGATCAAACGGCTTCTTGCAAACAAAACGTTATCAATCAAGTCGATTCAAACTAAATGGTATCCCTACCTTTTCTATGTTTAGCAGTGTGGCGGCTTTGAAACCAAATGCGAATTCTTGGTCATACAAATTCACATATTCCTCTTCGTCCAATATATATATATATATATATATATTCCTCTGATCGTTTCTCGAAATGACTTGGCACGGTCTGCTAATTGCTAGTTTTGAGCAGACCCTAATAAGAATCTATCTCTACTGCAAGTCTAGGAAAAGCACTAGTTTGATTGATATATAAATCTCAAAACATGCTCTGTTGTTTTGAAATTTAAGGTCTACAATTACTTGTACCACTATGTATATACTGTTCCCTGCATGATTTTTCTAGATACTTCTAACTTCTCTTCTTTGTTTCTGTTTTTCATTCCATTTATACAACAAACTAAAGAACTAGGGAGCCAGTTAATGTACCTATCTAAAGTTTTTTAGATGAAATAATATATAATTGGATCTGTTTTGGATGGAGCTACCACTAATTTGAAGTCTTTAGATGTCTTTTTTTAGGGGGCAAAATGTCATTTCAGTAATGTTTTTTTTAAATAATTTTTTAAAATTACCACAAAAAATATACCAGTGCCAGAAGGATGGCCTCAGCCTTGAGAAATTGAAGCCCAATTCCGAGGCCCACTACTACCAAAACCTTGTCAGGCCTTGTGGATTGGATTCTTAAAACTTTTACGATGTGTTTGGATTAATGATTTAGTGATTAAAAAGAAAAGGAAAAAGGGAATAAAACTTTTTTTTTCATTTTGTTCTCTTTTTGTTCACTTTTTTTTTTCTTTTAATAAATTCGGGTTCTAAACACAATATTAACGAGAGGCAGCCACATCAAACTCATGGGTAAATTAAATCTACAGCGAACCGTATGCAACATCATCTACAGCATGCAATGATAAAATGACCAGGTGGCCAAACATAAAAGTGTATATTCAAGTCCGAGAGTAGCTATAATCAGGCTTACAAAAATTTCTAAGCCCATCCATTAATATAATCGATTGTAAAAAAATTCCTTAGCCCTAATAATCATTGACAGGCTTGGATGAGTTTAGCGGGTCCATGGCCACACATAATTCTAACCATAATTATTAGGAAACTCTCTTTGTGAGAGAAAACCTGTTTCGTGAATACTTGCTTCCAGAATAGAGACGAAACTCTTTTAAAATTTTAAGAAAAACTTATAAGAAACAATCCCGAGATGTTTCTGAAACTTTAACATAATTTAAAGAGATTTTCCATTATCGTGAAAACTCCTTGAAAATTCGTTTTTCATAATTTTTAGTATTTTTTATAATATATAATTTTTTTTAATAAAAGTGTATAGATATTGTGTAATATTAGTATTAAATCTTATCATAATAGTATTCTAATACTTTATATTATTTTTTAGGATTTTAATAACTTTTTTGATAATATCTAATTTAATTTTATGTTACCTAGCCTTTCATGTTCCCTATAATTTTTTTATGCCACATTTCTCATATCATTTCCTGATTCCGCTTCTATTTTTGGCAACTTTGGTCCCAACCTAGCAACACATTTTTAAAATTTTTCTGTCAATTGTATAATTTTTTTTTTTGTTTTTTCTCTCTCCTTCCTCTCTTAGGTAGGATTAAACAAGGGAGGAAAAATTTTAAAATTCCCTCCCTCGATCCCCCAAGTTCCAAGCGGGCTGCAAAGAGCTAGGTAGCCAGTTAATTTACTTATCTAAAAGTTTTTAGATGAAATAATAATTGACTCTTTTTCTGGATGGAGTTACCACTAATTTCAAGTCTTTAGGTATCTGTTTTAAGTGATAAAAGTTATTTAAGTAATATTTTTTCATAACAAGACAAAAATAATAAAATTTCCAAAAAAATATCACCAGTGCCAAAAGCTAGGATGGCCTCGGCCTTGAGAAATAAAGCCGAATTCCGAGGCCCACCAGTACCCAAACCTAGTCAGGCCTTGTGGATTGGATTCCTAGATCTTTTAAGGACTGGCAGCCACGTCAAACTTATGTGTAAATTAAAAACACATGGCAGTTCATGGAACATTGTCTACAGCATGCAATGATAAAATGATCGGTGGCCAAGCATAAAAGCGCAGATTCAGGTTTGAGAGTAGCCATAACCGGTTCTACAAAAATTTTCAAGCCTGCCTATTAATATAATTTGACCTAAAAAATTTCTTATCCCTTATAAATATTGGCAGGCTTGAGCAGACTTAGCGGGTCATCAGATACATGGCCACACATAGTCCCGATCATAATTACCAAAGAGAGTTCCCGACCATAATTACCAAAGAACTCTCCTTGAGAGAGAAAATCAACTTCTCCGGAAATTCGCTTCCAGAACGAAAACGACACTCTAATAAAATAAAATAAAAACTTATAGGAAAAATATTATGAGAAATTTTCAAAACTCTAACATAATTTAAAGAAATTTGTTAGAAACTCATAAAAAAAATATCAAGGAAACTCCTTGAAAACTCAATTCTCATAATTTTTAAAAATTTTTATACTGTCAAATCTTATTATTTGACAATAATATATATATATATATTTTTAATAAGAGTCTACAGATGTTGTGTAGTATTAGTATTAAATCTGATCATAAAAATATTCTAATACTTTATATTGTATTTTAAATTTTAATATATTTTTTTATTTATAAATATATTGTCTAATTTTGTATTCCCTAGCCTTTCCCATTTCTTATCATTTTGTATGTCACTTTTCTCGTATCGTTCTCCGATTCCGCGTCCATTTCTAGCAACGATGTCTAGCTTACATACTTATTTGCTTGGGCATTAATATGAAATCCATTGAGATAAACCCTTATAAGCATTGGATTAAAGAATTTGTTGGAAATTAAAATATATGTTGTATAAAGTTTTTCATATAATCTATAGTCACAATAAAGTGAAATGAAGCATAGTAATATTATTGTCATGTAATCATCATAAGTTGAAATCAACAACATTAAATAACGTGTGTGAAAGAACGTAATATAATAGATTCAACAAGTCTCATATAATGAAATAATAAAATATGCAATGTAGGGAAGATCAAGTCGAGTGTTACACACTCTTAGCTTAAGACATATTCGTCCCCTACACAGGTGCTCATGGGATGAACGGAAGTCTATCTCCAGGATAAAATGATCACAATCTTGAATAAGTAGCACTACAATATTCAAGATTCAGCGAATCAACCTTTTGATTTTACTCTCTCAATGTATGGAATGTATGCATCATGTATGATATAAAACAAAGAGGAATTTCTGTCTAATTCTATACAGAATTATGACATTTAATTCCATACAAAAACCTACAGCGTTTTTAATAAAATCAACATGATATGAAAATGAATACACTGTATTTTCTACACAGAAAACCTGCAGTCATTCTGTAGAATTTTAACACTGAAATTTACTACAGAAACACAGAATAAAGTGATAGAATTTTCACAAAAATTAATCACACCGAATGTAAAATTAACCGGATAAAAACCTGGATAGAAATTCGTGTACAGAATTTCTAAGACAGAGACGAAGATGTGAACGAACTAAATGAACCGTCAAAATCTATTTGGAATAATCGCTGGAATTCTGAACAGAACTTCGTCAAAGATTCACCACTGAATGTCGCCGGAATCTGGGCACGTCGTCGGAGGCCGAGAGAGAGAGAGAGAGAGAGAGAGAGAGAGAGAGAGGGAAAACTTGTATATTAAAATGTGTTTTGTTCGGAGGGAGATTATTTCTATATATAGAAAGAATCGCACCCCTTCGAAACGGTGCCAGCCAAACACGCCCTTAGGAAGGGACGCAACCATTGGAATTTAAATTTGAACAGGTGAACCGATCCACACTGGTATGGTTCAAACCGGGTCCAAAAATATTAAACCGGCCTAAGCCATTTTAATATTAATTTAATCGCACCCGCACCGAACCGAGCCGGACAGCGCGCGCGTGTGGTTTATAGGGTCAACTCATAGGTTCCATAGGTCCACCCTCTTTCACAAAAGTGGGGTGCCCCTTGGGATCCAAACTCATCTTTAAACTTAACCTTTATATACCCATCAATGTTTTTTTTATAGAAAATCAATGTGAGACAAGCCTTTAGTTCCACCCATAAACCATACTCATGATACCTACTTTTGAGACCATTATCTCATTCAAACCTCAATGGATTTAAGCAAGTAAATATTTGTTCTTCATCTCTTCATAAAGAAAAACACAAAGTATCTTAAACCCACTAAAAAAGACATGTGAATTCCACCTTAACAATGACTCAAAATTGATGTTTAGACCAAATATTCCAACAGAATTTTGGGCCACTTCTATTATCCACCAAGATGTGAATGCGTTGTATGCGCATATGTGAATAGATAGATAAATAATATATTATATATCTACTGGGCCAGGGCTACGAATTTTCTGTTTCGGAAGATGCCTTCCAGTGTAAATACTCTACTTATACCTAGACTTACACAAATACAGCTGGTGAGTCATTCTCTCAATTAAATACTTTTCTATATATGTACATTTTCATGTATTATAATATTCAGAAAAAAAAAGATTGGCAATTTTGACCAAGCTAGCTGTTTAAATTAGCAACTATTTATGATTTTTTCAGTTTCAAACGAAATAGAGAAAAAAAGGGGAGGGGGGGGGGGGGGGGGGGGGGGGGGGTGTGTTTAAAAACAATTTTGCTCTTTCGTTTTTATTCTGTTTTTGTTTTTTTGGTGTCCTTTCGAGCTAGTCGTGATTAATTTGTTCATGCACTAAGGGAAAACATAATTTTGATAAACACCTAGCTGGCCTCAAACCAAATATATATTTAAATGCTTTTACAACTACGAATTGTAACAAAGGTTATAATTGGACTAATAGCAGTGAAATCTTAGGTGACTCTATATTCTATATGAAATTCTATATTACTTGAATTTTAACCTAAGTCTTTATCTATGTGATAAATATATGTAATGCAGAGCGATAAAGCAAAGACGAATTTATCGTGAAAACCCAAACTGGAAAAAAATCACATCCAGCAAGTCAAGCACTATATTGAACAATTTACACAAGTACAAACTTATAACCCTAGTAATTGAATTCCACAATTACTGTTCGAATCCGCACGAATCCTGGCTTAAGATTGCATGCTCGACTTCTCGAGTTTCTGCTCCTGTGCTTCAGCTTTAACACTAAATCCTCTCGATGCTCTTCGCCTTTAGAATCCTCTAACAACCGCCTCCTAGTCATTCTTCAATTTGCACAATCAACCGATAAAGCTACTCGTACTTGTGATCTCAAAATATCACCTTTTTACCTTATTTTCTCTCTAGATCAATTCTGAATATCAGGCCTAAGAGATTTTTTCCTCAATAGTCTTACCCTAAGTCTCTCTTTTTGCTCTTATAGGCTTCCTAAAATCATCAGGAGAATAGGCTGGAACTATCTCTTAATTAGTCTGGGAGTTGGAAGTCAAAGAGTCCTTCACGTACAAAAACATAATCTGGAAGTTGATGCACTGCTCGAGCGGTTAAAGTATCACTCGAGCGAACATAGAGCAGAGTTCGAGCGGTAGCCACTGAATTTTTAGTCTTGTTGAATTCTTCTCATCTGCTCGAGCAAATATCTACCAGTAGTTCGAGTGGTAGCCACTAGATTTTAGCCTTATTGACCTATGCAACATCCGCTCGAGTGGTCATCTGGATTCTGACTTTCTAAGTTTAGTTGCTTCATTGTTTTTATTCTAAATTTTTACAGGAAATGAACATACATAAAAATAAAATAAAAAAAACAAACCCACCACTCAAATTCCTAACACTATATATATAGTTGCACTTTCATTTCGTTTAAAGCTCTTTCTTGTAAGAAAGGATAGACAATCTATGCTTGGCTGAAATAGTAATATCGATATATGCGTCTCTTCATGCTCATTGAAACATAGTGATAGAAGTTCTCCTACGTTTCTCTCAGAAATTTCCAAATATTTGTAGGAAACTTTTGACATATTTCATTAATAGTTACCATAAATTGACCATGGAACATATGGAGTCTGGGGTGTACAATTAGTATCCCTGGACTATTTACTTTGGTTTCAAAATAGTAGTACAAAGCACAAAGGGAAGAGCCAATATAAAAAAGGAATATACATCTATATATAGATCGTTAAATACAAACTACCTACGGTACTTGCTTAAGAGAGTACTAACTTCAATGCAACGAGAGTTCTTCCACACTTTAGAGTGTTCTCTAAGGATTTCCGTTGCTTTGTCTTTCAAATACGTGGCACACTCAACTTGAAGCACCATGCAAAGCTTTGTAACAGTTCCAACTCTCAGCATCTCCTGAAGCACCAAAGGTGTCCCGGAAAACTTACATATCAGCGAAAGAATCGACACGGCTCGATCATTAGCTGTCGGAGAAACCTTCAGAAGCCTCTTCGTGACCATTGCAATTCCGTCCGCATGACTCAGAAACTGGTCTCTCCCGTCAGCACAAGAACACAAATGATAGAATACTCCCAAACTGAGCTCCGCGGTTCTCTTTTCCGGCGACCCAAATTCCAGCTCAACGAGGTCAAAAACCGCCCCGGCTTCAACCATCATTACCCGGTTTCTTCCCCACGGACAAGTTTCTAACATGACATGCAAAGCTGCATTAACCCCTTGTTGAGAGATGCGTTGTTTCAAAACGCTCACAATCCTTTCGAAGAATTCGGGTTTTAGCCTCTCTAGTATGTTGGAACTTGCCTTTTGAACAATTGTTTTTAGTACTAAAACGGCGTGGCTTTTCGCGGTTGGATGAATATCGACATCTTGACCTAAAACCATATTAATGAGTCGAAATTCTGATTGTTTTCGATGAGAAGTAGCTTTGTTTCGGCTGATGGAGGTCGAATAATGTAGAGAATGCTGAGAGTTTCTTCGAGACCCCTAGTGTCACCTCTTTTGTGACATGCTATGATAAACAATACCATTGCCTTAGCCACACCAGCTTCAGCCATGAACTTCCTACTGATTTCGTGCTCAACAGCGAAATCTAGCAATTTTCTTAGGGTTTGCAGGTGCAAGTTCGGAAGCCAGAGGTCTCTAATGAGGTTTAGGAGATGAACCTTGTTGAGAGGAGGTTTCGGTTTTGATGCGTTCCGGTTGGACCATGATTGGATCAACCGGCGGAGGGTTTGGTTCAGTGTTAAGCCGGAGTTTCTCGGTAAGGGCTGGTTGGTGACCGGACAAGTGGTGTTGTTGGGTGATTACACCCTAAAAGTGTAATCATAGGCTCTTAATCCGCACTTTGTTAGATTTATATTAGTGTTAATTTCCTTATTTTAGTTAGATATTTATTTGATTATGTTTTGTGTGTGCTTTGTAGGTTATATAAGCTAATAAAGGCAAAAAGAAAGCAAGAATAATCAAAGCGGGTTCAAGGCGAATAATTTGTTCATGAAAATTCAGACCCGTCTCGGTATTTGGGCCATATCTTTTTACTCCGATGTCCGATTGAGCTGATTTTTGTGTCATTGGAAAGAAGACTTCAAGAGCTACAATTTGTCCTCTAATGTGCATCGGCTGAATCGGCCTCTAAAGTGGTCAAAATCAAGCTTCAAGGTGGAGGGATGAATAGTAACCGATCGATTGGCTTGGCAAACTTCAAGAGGGTGATTTACCGATCGATCGGATCGATCCGATCGATCGGCGTGAACAGTAACCCCGATCGATCGGTCACTATTCACCGATCGATCGGCCGATTGATCGGTGAACAGTAACCCGATCGATCGGTGAACAGTACCCGTGAACAGTAAAAACAGTTTTTTTCCGATCGAACGCTCCAATTTCCGTTCGATCGGCCGATCGATCGGTGAACAGTGCCGATCGATCGGTCGATATAGATCTGGAGCTTAAAAGCTTTGTTGTCCGAAAAAATGTGGGGGAGGAAGATTTTTTTGGGTTTGTAGCAGCCAAGGAGGTGGTGTGAAAAGCTCCTCCAAGGTTGGTTTTTATGTTTTTGTGTATTTTAGCTTAGATTTATGTTTGTAATGTTAATGTAGGAGTAGAAATTGTAACTTTATTACATTGTAATTTATTTTCCTTCACTTTCTTGCCATTTTCTCTCACTTTCTTAGCAACCAAACACTAGTTTTACTTAGTTTAATGTTAGATTTACCTTCATTTATGCTCTTTATTATGAATTTTAGTAGCTAAACATCTCTTGGGTGTGATTGTGAAAATCCAACAAGGATCTTCAAGTATTTTAATGGGGATTTATGAACTTCAAAGTTTTATTCCTAGATTTCAATTGTTCTATTCGGTTGAGTGTTAGATTTATTTGAAAACTTAGATTCATAACTCATTTGGTAATATTTATGCACAATTCAACAATTGGTATAAATCTTGCACATTTCTAGGTTTGTTTCTAGGGTTCTATTAATTGGTTTAATTTCTACACTCAACTAAATATGAACTCAAGGTTTTATGGTCAAAATATTCCGAATCAAGAATCCACGGTGTGATTCTTGATTTGAGTTATAAAAATCCTCTATTGAAATTCTTGTTGAAAATTGGTGGATTGAATCAATCATATCCAAGCTTTCCATTTTAATTGCTTTACATTTAAATCAATTGCCTAGTTAATTGCTTTAATTTTCATTGCACTAGTTTAGTAAATCAAAACCCCATCAAAAACTTAAAGATTTTCGGTCATTTTATTTTTCCTTTTATTTTAGATTCAATTCCCCACATAATTGCAATTCGATCCTAGGCTAGGTTAGTGTGAGTTGAGTGCTAGAGCCTATATTTGGCTAGGTCCCTTGGGAGAGAACGATACCGGATTACCGGTTTATACTTCATCGCGACCCCCGTACTCTTGCGGGGTACTAACTCCATTTTGTAGTTTTCGGAGCGAGTCATTGGGTTTGAATAGCCAATGTTCAATGCTCTCTCGGTCGTATGTTATGCCGGTTATGGCCGTGACTGGATCTTTCATGATATGCAGAGAAATAGGACAGACGAAATACAGAGGAGGAACTTCAATACCATCTGATGATGCAGCTATCTCGTGCGGGCTTGCCCCCAGGTCCGGGATGAACGGCACAATGGTCGGACGGTGATCTCTTGCACCAAAACCCACCGGTGTGGTGGGAGCCAATGGCCCTCCGGTGTGCAAGTTAGATTCAAGGTGATTCCGGCGTGGGAGAGAAGGAGAGATTCAAGGGGTTGACTGTGTATGCATACCTTCGAAGGGGCCGAAGTTTTTCCTTGTATGCTTGCATAGTGGAGGTAGGTGGTCCTTCCACGTGGCGGCTTCTAGTTGGAAGGTCAGAACTATGTCAGATGGCACTCGAGAGCGCCATCTTCACACTCCAGGGTGGCGTGTGCTCAGAGCGGTGTCAGGGGCGTGGCGGTTGTTGCGGGTACATGCTACATCCACGTCCTTGATGCAGTCCAGAGAGGCCGGTGTCAGAAGTGGGCCCCGCGGATCGGGTCGGACGCCGACCCGATCAGGGGACCGTTGCGAGCGACCCTTCAGATCAGGAGGTTCGTGGACGGATGGAGTGGAGACTTGGTCGGGATACGACTAGGCGGTACGAGATGGGCTTCCGGTCTGGTCGGGAAATCCTCGTCACCAGATGCCCCCAATTCATCTGGCCATCCGTTCGGGGTCAGAGAAATTTCATTGGACGGTCCGACCGCGGAACGCGGAGCGCATTTATAGCGGGGGCTGCGTAATTATGGCAGGCGCTGTCCCGTCGTTTCGCCTGCCCCCACGTGGCGGCCAGGGATTAGCAGTCAGAAGTCGAAAAGCCGTGTCGCATCTCGACTGTTGATGTCCCATCACCGAGGGTCATCTGGGCCGTTGATTTCAAAGGCGTGGGGGGAATTTTGTAAGGCGGTTGCCCCCAATTTCAGCCTCATTGCTTTTTACCAAATACGCAGAGAGAGAGAGAGAGAGAGAGAGAGAAAAACCTAACTCACTTTGTCGTCGTCGCTGTCTACGCCTCCACCGTCGTCTTCGTCATCCCCGGCCAGCCAAGAGGTGCCATCCTCCTAGTTTCACCGCCGGTTTGCTTCGAAAATCGTCGCTGGTGCTTCAGAACGTGGTAAGCTTCGCCCTCTGATTGTATGTACTGGCTTATTACCCGCTGTGTGTCCGTGTTTAAGGGGAGAGGTCAGATTCCCGACCTTTCGGGGTTTGTTGACAGGGCGGAGTTCTTAGAATCCGTTCTTGGGGATTTGCGTGAGTTGTTTAGGCCGGTGTTCAATAGGATTGAGGGCTGTGTACCTCTCGGGACCATGTTGAACCCGGAGGGGGTTAGTTCAGACACGGAAGAGACGGGCTCCAATGCATATCGAGTCGAGAGGCGCCGGACCCAGGAAGAGGCCTCTGTGGGGGACTCCGGGGGGTCCCAAGGAGTCGGGGCCGCTTACTCTAGAGTCGGGGAGGAATGGAACCAACCCGCTAAGGTTGCTGCCCGAGCCGTGGAGGTCGAACCCGGCGAGGGGGAGGAAGAGGATGGCCCCGGGTACGGTGCAGAGAGGGTCGCCTCCTCTCTTGACAGGGAGAAGGTCGTCGCCCTTCGGCGAGCGTACCAGATCCCGAAAGGGGTAAGGTGTAGGGTCCCTGGCTCTAGGGACCGGGCGTGCTCGCCCAGGGAGGGGGAGATAGCGATCTTCGAGGGCGCTCTAGCTGGCGGCCTTCGTGTACCGTTCCCTCGGCCGGTCAGAGAGATTCTGCAGAGGTTGCGTCTCGCCCCGGGACAGCTCTCGCCGAACGCCTGGCAGATCATGGCGAGTTGTATGATCCTTTGGCAAATCGTCCATGGGAGGGACGTGACGCCAGAGGAGTTCTCGCATTGTTATAGGCCGGCCGAGCGCGGGAAGGGATACTGGTACTTCTCAGGTCGGTTGACCGGGCTCGATCTGGTTGGCGAGCTTCCTTCTTCACACAAGAACTGGAAGAACCGGTTCTTCTTCATTAGCGGAGAGGGCTGGGAGTTCTGCCCCTGGGAGACAGATTTCTCCACTCGAATCCCCAGGCAATGGGGTTACCCGAGCAAGAAGGGTATGATCCTTACTCCGTGTCTTCTTCCTCCCCTTTTGCCCGATGTTTTTTGCATGTGTCGCTCGTTCTGACTTAGGTGCCTTACGAGTGTCAGGTCGGGTAAAGCCTCTTCTGTCTGCCGAGCACAAGGCGGCGGTAGAGGCGGTCAAAGAGTACGAGTTTCGTAACGCCAAGGACTTGGTGACTGTCGAGGCGTTCGCTCTATATCTCTTGGGGCCCGAACCGAGCAGAGAGGCCTTGGCCGCTGAACGTGAGAGGAGTGAGTACATTTTTACTTTCGTTATGGCGATCGTTCTTTGACATTTCTGGTCATCCTTTGCAGATCGCCTGGTCGCTGCGGCTGCTCAGGTCGATACTACAGCGGTTCAACCCGGTCGTCAAGAACTCCAGCTAGCCGCCGAGCAGGACACGATGAGTTTTGACATCAACTTCCTGGCCCGGAAGAGGGCGGCGGCGGCAGCCGGCGCGTCAGGGTCGAAGCGCCAAAAGACGGCCGAGGTCGTTGAAGAACTCCCTCCTCCCCCTCCTCCATCGAAGAAGGCGTCGCCCCAGAAGGGGAGGGGTCAGGTTTCAGTTGCCGTCAGACCTCCGGGGCATTCCAAGGGATCGCAGCCGAGGCGAGGCGCGGTCACTCCAGCAGACCCTCAGGCCCGTGCTGGTCCGGCAGCCTCTGCCCCCGCGAACGTCATCGATAACTCGGACACGGCTTGGGAGAGGGCGGCAGAGGCGGTGAGACCTGCAGACATCACGAGGTTGTCCAAGCATCCCAACTCCCGGTTGGTCAAGGACGCTAACCACGACCTGTTCAAGGTGTGCTCCCGTGTGGTTAACACTCTGCTCTTCACTACTTTTCATGTGATACAAGTTCTAACCCCTCGGATTTCAGTCTCTTGCCAGGGTTATGGCTCTGGGTCATCGCCTAGGGGGCTCGGAAAAGGCTCTCCAGGAGGAGAAGGCGGCTAGCTCGGCGCTCGTCTAGGAGGTTCAGTCGCTGAAGGGCGACGTCTCGGCTGCCAGGGCCGAGAGGGATTCTGCTCTGGAGGAGCTCCAGTCGGCTCGGGTCGATAATGAAAAGCTCGCCAGGTAGGCCAACAAGCTACTCCTGAGCTTCACGGCCGAAGAGGCGAAGAGGCACGATCTAGAAAGAGCTGTAGCAGCTCACGGTGAGGAGCTCAAGAGGGTAATGGCCGAAGCCGTTGAGGAATTTAAGAAAGGGGACGACTTCCAGGCCTTGCTGGAACCCACCTTTCAAATGGGCTTCGAGTCGGCTCGAAAACAGGCATCCAAGAAGTATCCCGAGTCGGACTTCTCGAGCCTGGATCCTCTCAATGACCTCGCACCTGTGGATGGTCAGGGTGCTACTGGCCAAGTGGTTGAGGAAGGGGCCGGAGCGGATACTGCTGGAGAGGGCCAAGCTGCTGAGGTTCAACCAGAAGCCGCTGCTGGTGACCATGTCGATGACCGGCTAGAAGCCACGGAGGGACAAATTGGGGACCGCGCTCAGGCTTGAAGATGGCTTGGGCCCTCGTCTACTGGAGCCCGCCTTTCGCATGGGCATCTTTTGTTGTTCATTCTCGTTTTTTTTTTTTTTTTTTTTTTTTTTTTTTTTTGAAACTGTATTCCTCCTTTCACTAATGGAATGGGTTTGTTTTCGTACATTCTGTGTCCGTTATGTTTGTTGAATGTTTGATTGGAATGGTTTGTAGAATGCTTGTACGTACCAAAGACGAATTGACCGGCGTTTATCGCCGAAGGGATTCCACTTGTGCCATGGCCACTCGAGGCCATTCCACTTGTGCCATGGCCACTCGAGGTCCTCTGGATCTGCTCGGCACTTGGCCGAGCAGATTCAAGTTCTATGCCATGGCCAATTAAGGCCCCCTGGATCTGCTCGGCGCTTGGCCGAGCAGATGCTAATTCTGCGCCATTGCCACTTAAGGCCCTCTGGCTCTGCTCGGCGCTTGGCCGAGCAGATTCTACTTCTGTGCCATTGCCACTTAAGGCCCTCTGGCTCTACTCGGCGCTCGGCCGAGCAGATTCTATTTCTGTGCCATTGCCACTTAAGGCCCTCTGGCTCTGCTCGGCGCTTGGTCGAGCAGATTCTATTTCTGTGCCATTGCCACTTAAGGCCCTCTGGCTCTGCTCGGTGCTTGGCCGAGCAGATTCTATTTCTGTGCCATTGCCACTTAAGGCCCTCTGGCTCTGCTCGGCGCTTGGCCGAGCAGATTCTGTTTTGATTTCCCGCAAGTAGGTAAATTCAAAGTCGATTCATGTGAACAATTTGCTGAACAGTCGCTTTTATTGAGATTCAGGGGAATTACAAGTAGGAGCCTTTCAAGAGTAGTACTTCCTTAGATGTTCTGCGTGCCACGGGTGTGGAAGCTCCTTCCCTTCCGAGTTCTTTAGCCTGTAGGTGCCCTTCCTAGTACTGTCGATAACCTGGTAGGGTCCTTCCCAATTAGGTCCGAGCTTTCCTTCTCTGGGATCCTTGGTAGACTAGTTGACTCTCTTCAATACAAGGTCCCCGGCCGCGAAGTCTTTTGGTCGAACCCTAGAGTTGTGGTACTGGCGCATCCTCTGCTGGTAGGACGCCATTCTCACAGCTACCTGTAGCCGTCGTTCCTCCAACAGATCCAAGTCCACATTCATGGCCTCGCCGTTGGTGGCGAGGTCGAATTGCACCGTTCTGGGGCTGGGGAGACCGATCTCTACTGGGATGACAGCTTCAGCGCCGAAGGTGAGTGAGAACGGCGTCTGACCTGTAGACACTCTCTCCGTCGTTCTGTAGGCCCATAAGATGTTATGGAGCTCTTCTGCCCACAAGCCCTTGGCCTTCTCCAACTTCGTTTTGAGGATCTTCAAAAGTGATCTGTTGGTGACTTCAACTTGGCCGTTCGCCTGGGGGTGCTCGGGGGACGAGGCGTGGTGACTTATCCCCAGGTCGACGCATAATTTGTTGAACTGTCTGCCCTCGAACTGCTTCCCGTTGTCCGTTATGACGACCTTGGGGATTCCGAATTTGCACACAATATTCTGCCATAGGAACTTTTGCATCTTCTCCTCGGTAATCGTCGGGAGGGCTTCTGCCTCCGCCCACTTCGTGAAGTAGTCGATTGCCACCACGGCAAATTTCGTCTGTCCTTTGCCGAGTGGTAATGGGCCCACAATATCAATCCCCCATTGGGCGAAAGGCCAGGGAGTCTGGATTGGGGTCAATTCTTGAGATGGCTGCCTCGGGATGTTGGCGAACCGTTGGCACTTATCACATCTCTTGACGAATTCCTGGGCGTCTCTTTCCATGGTGGGCCAATAATAGGCCGTTCGCAATATCTTCTTGGCGAGGGAACGACCACCAGAGTGGTTCCCACACACCCCTTCGTGGACACACCCCTTTCGTGGACCTCCCGCATTATGTAGTCTGCTTCTTCCGCATTGGCGCAGCGGAGCAGCGGCATGGTGTGCCCCCTTTTGTATAGTACTCCACCCTGTATAAGGTACCTACTCGAGCGGTACTGAACCCGCCTCGCCTCGTTTCGGTCCTCAGGCAGGGATCCGCTCTCCAAGTAGTTCTTGATTGGGCTCATCCAGGAGGATTCTGGCTCGATCTGGTCAACCTCTGGGCTCTGGATGCTCGGTGAATTAAGGATCTCGAACGGGACTCTCGGGTCGGGCTCCTCAGACGAGGCAATTCTAGCTAGCTGGTCTGCCTCCTCGTTTTGCAGTCTCGGTACGCGCTCCAGTAGCACCTTAGGGAATCTTCTGGCCAAGCTCTTCGCCACTTGGCAGTATTGCTTCATGTTGTCTTCTCTTGCTTCGTACTCTCCCTGAACCTGCTCCACCACGAGCTGAGAGTCGCTTCGGACCACTATTTGCTCTGCCCCCATTCGCCGAGCCATTCGGAGGCCGGCGATGAGTGCTTCGTACTCGGCGACGTTGTTGGTGGCAGGAAACTTGAAGCAGAGAGCATACTTCATTTTGTAGCCTTCGGGGGTGACCAGGACCACGCCGGCGCCGCCGGAACCGTGAGTGGAAGAACCGTCAACGTTCAGGACCCAGGGGCTCTCAGGGGGTCGGCGTCGGGGGTGGCCGGGGGCGGGTTAGTGAATTCTGCTATGAAATCCGCAGCAGCCTGCCCCTTGACCGCCAGTCGGGGTCGGTAACGGATGTCGAATTGACTAAGTTCAATGGACCATTTCACCAATCGGCCTGACGTCTCGGGTTTGTGCAGGACGCTCTTCAAGGGCTGGTCGGTAAGTACCACAATCGTGTGAGCTTGAAAATACGGTCTTAGGCGCCGAGCTACGGTCACAAGTGCGAAGGCCATGAGTTCCATCTTCGGATACCGTTCTTCTGCTCCATGCAAGGCACGACTGGTGTAGTAGACTGGCCGTTGGATTCCCCCTTCTTCTCAGACCAGAGCTGAGCTCACTGTTGTCGCCGACACGGCCAAATAGAGATACAACTCCTCCCCCGGGACGGTTCGGCTGAGCAGCGGGACTGAGCTCAGGTATTGTTTGAGTTGACCAAAGGCTACTTCACACTCCTCGTTCCACTCGAACGCCTTGCGCAAGATCTTGAAGAACGGTAGGCACTTGTCCGTGGACCGAGAGATGAACCTATTCAGGGCAGCGATACGTCCCGCCAGCCTCTGGACGTCTTTCGTTGTTTTGGGTGCCTGCATGTCGATGATGGCTTGAATTTTCTCTGGGTTGGCCTCAATGCCCCTTTGTGACACCATGAAACCCAGGAACTTCCCCGAGGCGACGCCGAAGGCGCACTTGTCGGGGTTGAGCTTCATCCGGTATTTGCGGAGCGTTCGAAACGTCTCTTCCAGATCCCGCAGGTGGTGGGAGGCCTCTTTGCTCTTCACCAACATGTCGTCCACATAAACCTCCACATTACACCCGATCTGGGATTTGAACATGAGGTTGACCAACCGTTGATATGTTGCCCCAGCATTCTTTAACCCGAACGGCATAACATTGTAGCAATAGAGCCCCCGATCGGTAATGAAAGCTGTATGCTCCTGGTCGCGCGCCGCCATTCGGATCTGGTTATATCCTGAAAAAGCATCCATGAAGGTTAGCATTTCATACCCCGCCGTGGAGTCGACAAGGAGATCGATGGTCGGTAGTGGGAAACTGTCCTTGGGGCATGCTTTGTTCAGGTCGGTGAAATCGACGCACATCCGCCACTTCCCGTTGGACTTCTTTACCATGACAACGTTCGAGAGCCAAGTAGGGTAGTGCGCTTCCTTGACGAACTTTGCCTGCACCAGCTTCTCCACCTCTTCAGCCACCGCGTCGTTCCGGTCCGGTGCGAAATTCCTCCGCTTCTGCTTGACCGACCTGGCCTCATTGTCGATGTTCAAGTAGTGAGCCGCTACTCGTGTGTCAATACCAGGCATGTCCTCGTGAGACCAGGCGAACACGTCTGCGTTACTTCTCAGGAACTCCCGCAGCTGCTCTTTCAACTCTTCGGGGGCGGCGGTCCCTATCCTCACCTTTCTGTCCTGTCCCGGTGGCCCGACCAGGACCTCTTCTAGTTCTTCCGCCGGCTCTCCCCTTCTGACTTCCTCTTCGTCCCTCGGCTCGAGCTCTTCGATCACCAAGGTCTCCTTGCTGGGCACTCCTTTGAGGGAAGCCACATAGCACTCCCGTGCTTCCTTTTGGTCGCCCCTTGCACACCCTACCCCAGTGTCGGTCGGAAATTTGATTCGGAGATGATATGTGGAAGCGACTGCCTTAAACTGGTTCAGGGCAGTTCGGCCAATTATGACGTTGTACGCGGAAGGGCAATCCACAACCAAGAAGTGTACCATCCTCGTCGTCCGGTGTGGCTCTTCCCCAAGGGTGACTGGCAGGGTAATGGAATCGAGAGGGACCACCCGGTCTCCGGTGAAGCCGACCAGCGGGCAGTTGACTGGTTGTAGCTTCTCCTGGTCGATCTTCATTTTCTCAAAGGCCCCTCGGAACAGGATGTCTGCCGAGCTCCCACTGTCGACCAAGATTCTCCAAGTTTTGAAGCTGGAGATCACCGCCGAGATGACCAGGGGGTCATCGTGCGGTTGGTGTAGCTCGGTGGCCTCTTCTTCAGTGAATGTGATCGCGGGACCTTCGTTCTTCATCTTCTTGCTGGCCGTCCCGACCAGCATTACTTCTGCTTCGTTTCGGATGTCTCGGACATGTTTCTTTCTCGCCGAAGAGGACTCCCCTCCTCCAGCGAATCCTCCAGCAATGACCCTTATCTCTCCAATGGGCTGGGTGGTTGTTTTGGTTCTTGCTGGGCTGCGTCGCTCTGCCCGTGCTCGATCTTGACCGGCCACGTAGCGGCTCAGCCTCCCCCGTTTGATCAGATCTTCGATCTGCTGCTTTAAATCGATACAGTCCTCCGTGTCGTGGCCATGATCACGGTGGAAGCGGCAGTATCGCCTCTTGCTCCTCATTCCCGAAGGTGTCTTCAAAGGCTCGGGCCATCTCAGGTCCGGGTCATCTCGGATCTCCATCAGAACATCCTTCAGCTTCGTCGTCAGAGGGGTGAACGTTTGATCGAGGCCGCGGTAGTACTCGCGTCTCCCTTCGCCCCTGTTCCTCGACCGGTTGGTGTTTCGGCTTGTTTTACTTTCCCTCTCGTCGTTCGATGTTCCGCTCGTTCGCTTCTTCTCGGAGCGTGAACCGTCCCCTTCGTCATTATCTCGCCTGGCGCTCATGGCGTCCTCCGCGTTCATGTGCTTCTGAGCCCGGAGCATCAATTCTGCCATGTCCTCGGCCGGTCTTTTTGATAGGGAGAAGAGGAGTTTTCCACTTCTCAGGCCGCTCATGAACGCCGTGACAGCCACCTTGTCATCGACATCGTCCACGGCCAACGTCTCTTGGTTGAACCTCGCAACATACTCCCTCAGCGTCTCAGCCTTCTTCTGCCTCACTGTCAGCAAGTATGCCGCAGGCCTCCTTTGCCGTTGGGCTCCAATGTAGTGGCTCACAAAGAGCTTGCTAAGTTCCTTGAAGGTTGAGACCGTCGCTGGTTTGACCTTGTTGAACCAGGTTCGCGCCGAACCCTTCAGCGTGACCGGAAATGCTCTGCACATGATCTCATTCGGCACTGCTTGCAGGTGCATGAGCACCCTGAACGTCTCCAAATGGTCTACCGGGTCCTTAGATCCATCAAAAGAGTCCAAAGTCGGCATTTTGAACTTCTGGGGGAGTGGGTAGTCCATTATGTTCTGCGTGAACGGTGAGGCTGTTCGGCCAATGAGGGTGTCTACTGCATTTGGGGCTTTGGCTTCTACCGCGGCTAAAACTCCAGCCATCTGGGCTTGCATGGCTTTCATTTGCTCGTCCCAAACGTGGGAGCTCTCCGGTTTGTCGCCCACCATCTCCGTCCTCGACGGGATGGCGTGACTAGTACTTGCTTCTTCGATGTAGGGCTCGCGGCGAAGTAGGGGGTCTTCGACTTGTCCCCCATTATTGTTTTCGCCGTTATTGGGGAGGATGGATGGATCCTTGTCGACCTCCTGCTCCTGTTGTTCGTCCGCCACCGGGTTGGGCTGCGGTGGAATCTCAGGTGGAAGAGGGGGGTTTCGTTGGAGTAACTCTGCGTTTTGACGGACCAGCTGCTGCATGCTGGCCATCATGTCCGCCACCGTCTTCTCCAAGGCAGCTATCTTATCTGCACTGGTGTCAGCCATCGAGGTTTCTTTGGGGAGGGTGCTAATCCCAGACCTAGTCAAGACCATGAACTGTCACGAGAGAAGTCGTTCCCACAGATGGCGCCAGCTGATGATGCAGCTATCTCGTGCGGGCTTGCCCCCAGGTCCGGGATGAACGGCACAATGGTCGGACGGTGATCTACTGCACCAAAACCCACCGGTGTGGTGGGAGCCAATGGCCCTCCGGTGTGCAAGTTAGATTCAAGGTGATTCCGGCGTGGGAGAGAAGGAGAGATTCAAGGGGTTGACTGTGTATGCATACCTTCGAAGGGGCCGAAGTTTTTCCTTGTATGCTTGCATAGTGGAGGTAGGTGGTCCTTCCACGTGGCGGCTTCTAGTTGGAAGGTCAGAACTATGTCAGATGGCACTCGAGAGCGCCATCTTCACACTCCAGGGTGGCGTGTGCTCAGAGCGGTGTCAGGGGCGTGGCGGTTGTTGCGGGTACATGCCACATCCACGTCCCTGATGCAGTCCAGAGAGGCCGGTGTCAGAAGTGGGCCCCGCGGATCGGGTCGGACGCCGACCCGATCAGGGGACCGTTGCGAGCGACCCTTCAGATCAGGAGGTTCGTGGACGGATGGAGTGGAGACTTGGTCGGGATACGACTAGGCGGTACGAGACGGGCTTCCGGTCTGGTCGGGAAATCCTCGTCACCACCATCCATGGACAATTAGGCAAAATAGAAACCAATATGAAAAAAAATAATGATATCTGTAAGATAAACAAACATATAAATAGGTGCGTGTATATATGCTATTTTTGTTCTATGAGAGAGAGAAATCAGTAGGGAGAGGATGGCTGAAAATGGTTGTTAATGATGAAGTGTGGAAGGAGAAACTAGTGTTAGTTGCATTGGTAAGAGAATGCTGCTAATTTATTGACATTCTAGAGAGAGAAAGAGAGGAGAATTCTAAGAGACATGGGATTGTTGGTCTCTTAAGAGTCAGCAATTCTCACAGGTCACACGGTGGTCAAAGCAAGAAATTAAGCCGTGGTGGCAAAATCGTGTACTATGGTCCTACATATGATGATGATCCACTGAAACAAAATTTTGACTATGAAAACCAACAACGAATGGCACGATTCAAATTTTATTATCTATCTACAAAATATAAAAATTATATTCAAAGAATGGGAATATTAGGAAGAAAATAAAAACAATCCTATGGCAACAGAAACTTGGTATTGTGTGGTATTCCAAAAATGAAGTAATTATCATGTTATAAAATATGAGTCATTCAATGAAATTTTGGGATATAGTAATTGAGTGGAGATTAAGAAATGAGAATACAGTTTAGTAAACTAATTTGGTGTTATGTCTTGGAGATCTATTACTTAGGCGACTGGAAATATATGGGGAGAAAATACCTCCGTATGGTGTTATTTAAAAACATATAATAGGGTTATTTCTAGTAAAAAAAAAGTAATTATTTTTGAATAAAAAATTGAATTAGATATATTGATGTAACCAAAAACGTACCAGGAGCAATAACTAATATGAAAAAATTATGAGGAACAAAAAAATGAATTTTCAATAAGAGTTTAATGATTAACGCTCTAGTCTTGAACTTTTTTACATTACTTATGGCTTATGGATGAATTCACTAGGAACATTCAAGAGATCGAATATCCCGTGTATGCATATGCAAAATATATAGTTTTCATTGATGAAGCCATAGAATAATGCTCCTTTTGGAACTTGAATTTTTGGTGAGAAAATAAAATGGTGAAGGAAAATTGAACAAAATGAAAGAGTAATTTTGTTCTATTTTTCATCTTGTTTTTCTTTTTCTTTACTTTTTCAACTAAAAATTTGGATTCCAAATAAAGCATAAGTAAACTTGAGTTAAAATTTGTGGAAGTATACTTTACAATGTAAATTATCTAGTCCCAAGATAGAGAATGTGGAATATAATTTCATCTAAACTAGAAACAGCGATGAAGGTAAAGTAAAACTTGATGGGTAAGAAAAACCTAAGAATTACAATTTTTGATGTCTTGAATTTATTATTTATAAAAATAGAGAGATTGACCACGAAGTGTCTCATACTTTAGAGCGTGATGGATAAAATAAAGGAGTACATTAGGGGCATTGTATGATTGTAAGATTCCTCTTAAGTTAAAGCAAATTTTTTTATAGGATTGCTATAAAACCTATTATGATCCATGGTATCAAATGTTGAGCTGTTAAAATAGAAAGAGTGTAACTGAAATTAGAATTTTGAGATAGATGAATGGTGTTAGGGGAAAAAGTAAAATAAAAAGTAATCTATTATGAAGTTTGGAAGTAATACGAATTGAAGATAAAATGAGAAAAAAGTATTTTGAGATGGTTGCATTGTAGACCGATTAACACCCTATAAGGAGGAGTCGACATGTAGGTTAGTAAAAAATAAGAGGAAAGTAAGGAAGATTATATGTTGAGGGGATAAAAAATGATATGATTATAATAAAATTAACTAAAGATTTGATTTTCAATAGAATCAATCGTAGGGAGTCGACAAATATAGCCGAAAAAGGAATTAGGACAAACACTTATTGAGGGGAGTTGAGTTGCCTAGAATAGGAAAAAGATACAGTTTCTCTCTCTCTCTCTCTCTCTCTCTCTCTCTCTCTCTCTCTCTCTCTCTCTCTCTCTCTTGTATTTTTAAGTTGGAAATAAATAAGAATAAAGCGGGTCATTTATGATAGTAACAACTAACAAATGTTTGCCATAGTATTCCTAACATTTGTTAGGAATTTCATTTGTGCTTTTTGCTATGAATTTCAGTTTCTCATTATGAATTTCGTAGGAAGGTCTAATATTTCTTAGAGTGGCAATTGAGCATAGGGGGAGCCTGGGTGGTTGGGGCCCTTACAGCTCAATCACCAAGTTTGGGGTTCAATCCCCTAGATCCACTAAATCCCTCCCAATATATATCCTAATCTATTAACATGATATTATAACTGCTTTCTTCAACGTATATGCGTATATATATACTAGCATTAAGCACGTACCATGTATGGATTAAAATAATAGATACTAAATATAAAAATTTTTATGAAAAAAATCAATTGTCTATGTTTGAATCTTACACTAATTATATGATTCATATTAAACTATAACAATTAATATAGTTGTGTAATTAATTGTAAAAGCGGATTGTGAATATTTTAAAGTGATATTTTTACATTAAAATTTATTTAAATTGATTTTTTTCTATTAAAATTTTTGCTAACGTGAATAAATTTTTATTGTTTGTCATGGTCACATATTTTTACCTTAATTTTTCAAAATTGATGAACTTTTAGTTTGACCCCTCTCAAAAAAATTTTTAGGTCTCCACTATGTTGGTACTGTGAGCAAAATGGTTTTAATAGTAGGAATGCTACTATTAGTTGAATAAAAATTTAATTTTCTTCAATTCAGGAGCTACGTTGATTAAATGTATAAGTCATATATTTAGGTGAATCTTCTATTAAGTGCATTTAATGGTACACAAATGCATATATTTATAGATACTCAAAACTAAAATCTTTACTTAAAAATAATTGTCATTTTAAAGTCAAAGAGACTTTATTTATCATCAGTAACTTAATATGATTAGTAAAATTTAATTTTCAAACCTATCTTAATAAAAAAATTATTCTTCAGTTATAAATTTAGAAATTTAGGTATTTAAAATGGTTAGCATTAATAATTCAATACATGCGTGTAGTTATATAAAATATTATTTTGAGTCTATTAATCATCTTTTAAAAATAGTTACTTAAAGTTTTAGAAAGTGTCAATTAAAAAAATACTACTTTGTCACGCATTCATAGTTAAACTCGGCCAATATAATTTTCGTAGTCATTATACTCACATAAATTATGAATGCTTGCATTAGTTAAACTTAAAAATATTGGTTAAGTTAAAATCAATAAATTTTATTGTGAAATTCAATTTTGTTACAAAATAGTTATATCATTCATCATTTAAAGTCACAACATAACACGAAATCATATTAGAGTCTTAAAACAAAAAAAAGGTTGAAGTGTTATTATCCAGGTAAAATAATATTATTACAATTAAATTTTTTACATCCAATTTATTTTTATTTAAATACTATGAAAAAAATTGAAAATATTTTATTTGAAAAAAAAGTAAGATTAAAAAAATAATAATTTCATCGCAGTTCTATTCAAAAAATAAACTTTTATATTTATTTTTTTGAAAACGTTTTTTAGAGGGATGTGAATTGAGACCATGCAAATGAAAAAATTCTGATAATTTTGTTACATATTTCATTTTTATTTTATAGCGTTAAATATAATTTTCTGTAGATGGAGTATATTAAAGAAAATTTAGAAACATTACCATGTCAATTGATGGATAATATTTATAAAATTGAGAAGAAATAAGAAAAAATTAAAATGAACCAAGCATTTCGTCACATGTGTATTGTATATGATAAACTGCCAATAAAGTAATGACACTTGTTCTTTCTATTTTAAAATTTTAAAATCTAATTTATAACTAATGAAGATTCTTTAGGAGGACTATAATTAAAAAAATTAAAATTGTTACCATAATTAGCAATAGATGTTTAATAAAAATTCTTTATGAGAATTATAATTGAAGCAAATTTTAAAATGTTACTATGACTATCAATAGATGGTATTTATGAAGTTTAGAATAAATAAGTAAATTAAAAGGAACCAATAATAGTATGACATATGTAATACATATTTTTTAAAAAATCAAAATTTTGAAAAAATTGAATTGGAAGTTTCAACTTCATAGACTTCTTAACTTATTGTTATAATATATAGTATAGATATATAGGGCGGACAGAGGAGGGCAATGAGGACATGGCCATCCCCAAAGTTTTAAAAATATCTCTTCAACCATGTAGATTTTAGATATTTAGAATCTAATATAATATATTAATCTCTTAAAACTCAAAAAAAAAAAAATTTCCTTAACCCTCGTCTTAGCCAAAAAAAAAAAAAATCTCCCTGACGCCCATATATATATACGTATATATAATGATTAAGTTGGTTTCGGAAAACATGAACCCAATGTATACATATTTCTCTCTCTTTTTAATTTGAGGTTTTACTAATACAACACTGAGTCATGTGAACACAATTAGTGGGAGTGGTCCTCCACGAGTCCTCCATCAGTCAAATTTAAGACTCATGTATGGAACTTTGGGGATAAAAACAAAGGGGGGCATGGCGTGACCCATTCTCCAATCAGTGGAAAATACCAAAGAGGCATAAAAAACTTATGCAAAGTCAAAAAGCTTAATCAACGGTCCAATTGACTCATATTAGTAACCATTTTTTATTTCTAGAAGAAAGAAACAATCAACTCGAGAGTTTTTTACCTCACCAATATGCTTTGGATCTTCTCGACGCGGCTGCTTGTATGCTAAGATCATAGTTGCACGGAAACTCGTTTGGAAGGCGGAAACGTATTTTTTCAGAAGCGCGCTTTCAAGACGGATTTGAAACTTATTTAAAAAATTTGAGAAAACGTTTCAGAAATGCGGGAGAAACGTTTTAAAAACTTTTGGAAAACATTTGGGAAATTCTTAAAAAACTCTTGGAATACTTAATAGAAACTCTTGAAAAATTTAAGAGAAACACTTCGGAAACGCTTCAAAAATTTAAAATATTAATTTTTATACATTTTTTCTCTTAAGTTCTAACTAAACATTTATGAAATTATTTATATAGGTTTCCACTCAATTTTTCAAAGATCTCTGCTAAGCTTCTCTAAGGTTTCTATTAAGTTTTCTAAAGGTCTCCACTAAATTTCTTAAAAATCTCCTTTGAGTTTCAAAAAAGTTTTCTATTAAGTTTTTCAATCATTTCCGGCTTCTCATTTCCCCCTATATTTTTTGGCCGCGCTTTCCGTTTTCATTTCCCCTAATGTTTCCCGCTCCTGCTTCTGCTTCCCATTTTGGCAACTATCGCTAAGATGATTACACTCCAAAAATATAATTTAAAGTTCCTAAATAGCTATTGTTAGTCCAACTAGGTTGTATATAAGCCTCACTTTAGTATAATAATTGCTCTAATAATGTTTGGGGGTATTTTGCAGGTTTGGAATGAAGAAAATGTGGTTTTAGAGCAAAAGGAGCTGAAAATGCCTGGACTGTACGTACGGTAAGTTATACCGAACGTACGCTTGCAGTTATTTTTCCAACTTCAGAGAGCCTGGATTAGCGTAAAGCTAACTGTACGTACGGTATGTTCACCGTACATACGGTGAACAATACCGTACATACGTGTACGGTGAACAAAACCGTACGTATGGTACCGGCGTCCCATGTGCGATTTTCATTGTTATATCTCCGAAAAATGATGAGATTTTTTGTGTCTATCACTATTTTACATTAGATTTACAGTTAGTATGAATTCTAGAGAGAGAAAGTTAGTTTCCTTTGTATTTTCCTCCATTTTGTTTTCATTTTCCTTGTAAGCAAACATCAATTTCTTCTCCAATTAATGTAAGATCTCCATTTCTTTATGCTTTCTATCATAGAATCAAGTAGCTAAACTCACCCTTAGATGCAATTGTGAAGATCTACCAAAAATCTTCAAGGTCTTCAATGGAGGTATATAAACTTCAATGAATTATATTATGATTTCTTCATATTTATCTCAATTATGTTGTAAATCTATTGAAACCTAGATTCATAATCACTATTGGTAATCTCTATGCACAACTCTTAAATTGTTATAGATATTGCACAATTGATGATTTGTTTCTATGATTCTTAACATTGAACACAAATTTACACCCAATTGAGTGTGAATTCTTGTTCTTATGGTCTAAATCTTCCGAATCAAGGATCCGCGGAGTGATTTCTTGATTTGAGTTATCAAATCTTCCATTGAGACATTTGTAGAGAATTGGTAGATTATATCAATTGCATTCAAGTCACCTTAATTGCATTTAAGTCTTTTAACAATCGATTTCAAATTTGTATAGTATTGTTTTCCGTACTTAGTTTGGTTAATTCAATTTGCAAGCAAAACATTCACAACAAACATATTTTTAGTTTCATTTTTAGATAGTTTCACTTTGCTAATTAATTCTCTAATTCAATTTAATTTGTTGGTTATTTTGCCTTACGTGACGCCTATATTGGACTTAATCGTCATGAAAATCGACTCCGGTACTTACCAAATTTATATTTCAATTTTGACACCCGTGCTCTTGCAGGAAGCTCAATTTCATCATCTTTGGAAGTGATTCAAGTTTTGATGTCGTTGCCAAGGATCAAAAGTATAAGGCAAATACCAACAAGCTACAGATTAAAGAAGCACTTGGCGAATTGCATATAAAAAAAATAATAATAGCAAATAAAGGAGAAAAAGATAACTAAACAAAACAGCAAAATTGCAAACAGGTGGAATTTGATCATTCACTCTCGACGAAAGCATCTACGGCTTCAAGCCTTAGTAATCTCTTTCTCCCTTAATGTGCTTAGATTTTTAGTTTTTCTTTGCTTCGTTTATTTCGTTTGACTTAGGTTTAATTACATTGCATTTTGCTAGGACTCCTTGTGAGGAGACATTTAGTGGAAATAGGATAGTGTGCTTAATTTACAAATCGGTGGTATTGCTTTGCATAAAGAGATTGGAGGATCGATTATAGAATAAGAGAAAAGTCGTGTCCGGTAATGCATGTTTGTGTATGATATGCTGTATGACCTAGATGGTCTATTATTTGTTACATTCATCTTCGCATACCACATTTCACTACGGACATTCATAACCGACTTGTGAGGCTTGAGAGTGCGAGTAGTTCATCATCACTCACACTGGGACTTCCATTAGTTGTGGACCTAGGATTTCTTTCAATGGCAAATATGAATGATCAAGGTTTACCCAACGTCTTCCCTCCGAATCTTAATGCCACACCGAATGCACTTAATCCACAACTCCACCCTAATCTTCTACCCATTCCATTGGGGGTAGATCCCAATGTAGGAAGCGATGATGAAATGGAAAGAGGGAGCCACCATGGCAACATGGCGGCCCCCTATCAAAGAACCTTATGGGACTACTTGAATCGTTCACATCAAGCACCAATTTCATACATAGTATTCCCGTCATTCAGCTTAACATTCGGCTGGGAAGCATGCAAATGTATTTTTTGTGTTGGAATTGTCAAATCGTGAAAGGTTGGGGCTGTCACACGCGACCTGAGGTGATAAGCATTAAGGAAATTCACTATTAGAGGCTGTGAGCTGTGGGCTATGTTGGGTGCGGGCCGTGTATTTTTTGTGTTGGAATTGTCAAACCATGAAGAAGAAACCTGTTAGATCATCCTATGCCACAGTTAGAGAAGACTAATATCTTGTTTGGAACTTCAAGGAAGGAAGAGAAGTGAAAGGAAAGGGAAGAAAAAAAAAGAAAAAAAATATTTTCCATTCCCTATTTTGTTCTGTAAAGAAAATGAAAGAAAACTAGAATGAAAATTATTTTTGGTTCCTGTTTTGTTTTGTAAAGAAAAGAAAAAAAAATTTTACCCTTCCCTGTTTGGTTTTGTAAAGAAAATGAAACAAAAGTGAAAAGAAAATTATTTTTGCTTCCCTGTTTCATTTTGTAATGAAAATAGGAAAAAAATTTTCCCTTTCCCTTTTAATTTTGTAAAGAAAATGAATAGTGGAGAGAGAGTGAGAGAGTTTATTTTTTCCCCTTGTTTTCTCTATCATTTTCCTCCTAAACTGAATCTAGGAATGTCAATTGGGCTCGCCGGGCTCGATTCGGGCTGTGGTGCACCGTGCAGGGGCAGAGCCCAACGGGCTCCTGTCATATTTTAGGGCAGTACCAAAATTTGGAATGGAAAGCCTAAGCCTAGCCCACGGCCCTAGGGACAGGCTTGGGCTCGAGCTCGGGACTCAAGCTTGGGCCACGGGCTTAGGCCTTTGATGGGCTCTTTAGGCAGGCCCAAAAGGAAGGCCGGCCCTCTTCAGGCAAGTTTTTTTTTGTAGCATTATGTTTTTAAAGCTAATAAATTTAGTTATAATAAATTTGCATAAACTAATAAAACTATTAATTATATGAAAAATACACTATGATTCTATGACTTAAAAATTTATTTGTACGCTTATATATATTAAATTTTTTTGAGCTTATGTCAAAAACTTTGCACTTAAATTTATTATTATATATAATTAATAAGAATTAAGAAGATAAAAATTATTTATATAATTACACTTATAAAAATTAATGAACGTGATTGAGAAAAATGAATTATAAAATTATAAAATTTTATTAAATCATGAAACTTTATCAATTACACGAGAGTAATATAAAAATATAGAGAAATTGCATTACTATAGGGCAAGTACATTCCAACTAAGTTGGCACCTACAAGCCTATCCATCAGTTGCATTACTCCATTTTATATTGTACATGCCTAATTGACGTGCCTACGCAGGGGGTAGAGTTGGGGGGGGGGGGTTTCACAGACTCATGCTCGAGCTTGGGATTGGGCCTTAGGCTCGCGGGTCGGGCTTGGGCCGGGCTTGGGCTACCAAAAGGGGGGCCCAAGCCCACCCATAGGGTGTTTGAGCTTGGGCCGAGCTAGGCCTGGGTCGGGCTTGGGCAGTCCATGGGTCTCGGGCCCAATTTACATCCCTAGCTGAATCAAATATTGAAAGCATTCTTTTTTTTTTTTAAATTTTCTCTTCCCTTATCTTTCCGCCCCCAAGTTCCAAACAAGCAAGATTAAGTGTACATGTGACATGCTCAATCTAAGACTCTTTTTCATCCATTAATTAACCAAATGAGCCTACATCAAATTTAGATTGTTAACACAATTAGGTCGCTTTAATTTAAAGTTTATTTTCTTATATATAATCATAATCTTACTCATTTTTACGAAAATCTTAAATTGATTTACTTAATCCTTCCTCAATCAATGCAATAGAGAATCCTTTCTAATTATGGAATGGAAAGGATCTTTCTCCCATAATCTATTTGTTTGGATACATGTTAGGTGTTGCGCTTTGATTTTTACCCAGGTTCTCTTAGCTCGGAAAAAACACGTTAGTCTCTCTATTAGAATTTACCCTTCTAGAAGGACAAGTGCAACGAGAATTTGAACTTGAAAACTTGATTTGATTAAGGGCTTTTTGCAAGAGATTTGGAGTCGCCACCTAACATAGTTCAAGATGTGCTAGGCCACCTAAAACTAAATATAATTAGAGAATCAAACTTAGGTTTTTGAAAATGTCCTATTGAGAGGTATTTTGGAAAATAGGGTTGTTTAGCAATCTTTGAAAATGTTTTAAGCACTTTTGAAAAATGACTCTGGTTTTGGTCTTTGAAATAGAAATCTATGGTTCGGGGATTGGTTATGTGTAGGGAAGATATCCTAAGATCATCATCCTACCCTGCCCTTTCGATACCTACATGTCTATATTCACCATTGGGTTCACTCACTTGAATCTCCGGTTCCTAAATGTTCAACCTATGTCAACTTGAAAATGTTTTGAAAAAAGAGGAGTTTAGTCATCACTTTTTGGATGTATAAATGCATGATGCAATTTAAAAAAGAGCTTGAAAGAAACTTGGGGTTGACTTTTGAAAAGGAGCATTTGAGTTGAAAAAGGGGTTATGACTGCACCTAAGAAAGTTGCATATGTATCTCATTTGACAAGAATTAGGACAGTCGTAGTTGGGACTCAGAGTTCAATTGAAAATAGGCACATTGGGGCCTTTGAAAAGTTTTAAAGACTCATTAGGGTCTTGTTTTAAAAAAGAGAACTTGGGAATAACTCGAGAGAGTTTTCATTTGAAATTGGATGTTGTAGTGTTTTTTTAAATAGAACTTGTAGGTTTTTGGAAGTGTTTTTGAAATGGGATTTGAGGTGTTTTGAAATGTTTTTGAATATAACTCAAGAGAGTTTTGGAAACTTGATTAGAGATTTGAAAGTGGGATTTAGACTTATAAAAGCTCTTGTGAACTTATCTTGAAAAGGTTTTTGAACACCTTAAGGAAGGTATGTTAATATTTCATTACCTTTGTGAGGTTAGTTATGGGGGAATATAAACTCCTTCAAGGTTATGAGTTTTGGAAAACATTTTTAGAAAATGGGCTAGACATTTTCCCTTAGGGTTTTGGACTTTAGAGTTATAGAACCATTCCTTGCATATCTCACTTTAACTTGAACAACCCTAACCATAGGGAGGCTTAGGATTGCTTTGAGAGTGTGACATTTGAAAATAGTTTTTGAAAAAAAATTTTATAAAATATTTAGAGTTAGGGATTCTAATATGAACCTTATAGGTTTCATTTGATGTATCACTTTTTTTAGGAAACCTTAACCATGAAAAGGGTTAAGATCACCTTAGGGTTGTGAGTTTTTGAAATCCTTTTTGAAAGTAGTTTTTTGAAAAATGGTAAGTGTCTAGCCATTTTGAATTGAGACAAGTTTGAAAGAGCTTTTGAAATCATTTGAAAAAGGGGTATGGTAACATTTGAAAAGGCTTTGAAGTTTGTCTAGAAACTCAAGAGAGATGGAATATGACTTTTAGAAATATGCTATGAAAACCAATTGAAAGCAGTCTTTAGAGTTGAAATCTTGAAGTCATCTAACCTTGGTTGGGTAAACTAGGGTTGGGTTGACCTAGGGTTGGACCACTAGGGTTTGGTAGACCTAGGGTTGGACTCCTAGGGTTAGATTGGCCTGAGGTTTGATTGACTTGGGGAGGAAGCTAGGTGCATGCAGTTGAAATGGGAACTTTAAAAATCTATGATTTATGTGAAAAAGGAAAGATATGATTTTATGCAAAAGGAAAGATTTGATTTTGTTTTCAAAAATGGAAAGATTTGATTTTATTTCCAAAAAGGAAATATTTGATTTGATTTTCAAAAAGGGAAAATTTGATTTTGTTTCTGAAATAGAAAGATTGATTGGATTTGAAAATCATATAATTTTATGTGAAGGATTTTTTGATTTTAATGTGAGAAAACTTGTGACACAACAACAAATATCATCTATTGTTATGAAATTTATTGTGACTGTCGCGCCCTGGTTTTTGGGTGTCCAAGGTCCTTTCGGCTCGGAGACTCTAAAGTACGAAACTCTGTCATTAGAACTCGTCCCCCTAGAAAGGCGAGTGCGACTAGGTTTGAGAATTGATTTGACTAAGGGCTTTTTAGAAAAATAGGAGTCGCCACCTAACTTGATAAAGGTGAGTTAGGGCACCTAAAACTGAGCGTTAATCCGAAGATTAAACTTAGAGTTTTTGAAAAAAGGTTTTTGAAAACTCCCTCAAGAGAGGGTTTTTAGGAGAATAGGTTGTTTGGCAACCCTTTGAAATGTTTAAGCCCTTTTTGAAAATAACTCCATTTTGGTCTTTCGAAAACAGAAATCTGAAATTTGGGGGTTGGTTACGTGTAGGGAAGATATCCTAAGATCATCACCCTACCCCGCCCTTTCAGTACCTACATGTCTAATCACCCTTTGTTCACTCGCTAGAATAACCGGTTACCATGGTCCACTTTATATCCACTTTAGAAAAATGGGACTTAGTTATCACTTTTTGGATGAATAATGCATGATGCAAGTTTTGGAAGAAGTTTGAAAATAATGGAGGTTCTGAAAGAGTTTGGGATAGAAACGTTGATTTGATTGGAATTATTGAAAAAGGGATTGGGGTTGAAATAAAAGTTCTGATCGCACCCTTTCAGGTTGCCTACGTATCTCATTTGGCGAGAATCAGGTCATTCATAGTTCGGGCAAGAGCCCGATGGAAAATAGGTGCATTAGGGCCTTCGGAAGGTTTGAAGACACTTTGGGTCTTTGAAGGAGTTTAAGACACTTTGAGATCTTTGGATAAGTTTAAGACACTTTGAGATCTTTGGAAAAGTTAAAGACTCTTTGTGGTCTTAGAAGTTTTGACTTGGAATTGGAAGTGACATGTTTTGAAAATGCTTTTGGATTGGCTCTAAGGGAGTTTTGGAAAAATGATTTGGCATGACTCAAGAGAACTTGAAAGTATTTTTGAAGTCTTGTTTTGAAATCCTAAGAGGCATGACTTTAGAATGTTTGGATGAATTAATTTTTGAAAGTGGTTTTTGAAAATGGCTAAGTATTTGGAATCCTAACATGGACAACCTTAGAAGTTGTTCTTGATTTGTCACTTGTCCTTGGAATTCCTAACCATGAGAGGGCTAGGGACACCTTAGGTTTGTGACCTTTTGAAAACGTTTTTGGAAATACCTTGAAGATGGAATGTAGGAACATTTGAAAATTGAATGAGAATAGTTTGAAAATTGAATAATCATTTAGAAAAGGGTTCAAGAGTTGGAACCTTGAAGTATACCAACCTAGGTTGGGTGACCTAAGGTTAACTAACTTGGGTTAGGTTAACCTAGGGTTAAGATGACCTATGGTTGACTAACTAGGGTAAGGTTAACCTAAGGGGGGTGAACTAGGGTCAAGTTAACCTAGGGTTGGACAACTAGGGTCAAGTTAACCTAGGGTTAGGTAACTAGGGTCAAATTAACCTAGGGTTATGTAACTAGGATCAAGTTAACCTAGGATTAGGTAACTAGGGTCAAGTTAACCTAGGGTTATGTAACTAGGGTCAAGTTAACCTAGGGTTAGGCAATTATGATCAAGTTAACCTAGGGTTAGGTTGAAAAAAGGGTCTTGAAAATTGTTTTGATGCATTCTTGGAGAGAGTTTTGAAAGCAAAACATGATATGCAATGGACTTTAGTATGCCATTTCTTTGAAGATCATTTCCATGAAAATTTTGACTCTTAGTCAAGAGTATGGTGTGTATGGTTGGTGATTGGAAACCATTCCAAGGAAGGTTTCCTCATGGCCATTATAACCACCATCTTGACAAGAAAACAAGGGTTTAAAAATCAACATAATGATGGTAATTTTTAGAGCATTATTTTTATGCAAAAATGGAGAGAAGGGATTTTTGGAAATCATTTTTGGAGAAGGATTTTGAAAACCATTTTTCAAGGGAACCATTCCATCAAGAGAGGGTTCATATGGCCAATAAAAGGGAGACCACTCAAGAGAGAGTTCCATGGGGCCATTCCAACCACTACACTTAAAAGAATGGAAATCTTGAAAATTTAGAGAATTAGAAAGCAACCCTTTGTGCAAATGAAAGTTAGGGGATTAGTAGGAGGTCTTCTAAGGCACAATTCCTAAAATCCCATCCTACACTTCAAGGGGGCAACTCTTGAAACAATTTTTGAAAGACATGTATAACTTTGAAATGGCATGAAAATAAGAGCAATGTAATCATCGTAGAGCATGACAATAATCATAAAATGAAGCCAAGCATGCAAAACATGATCAAAATAGTGATATGCAAAGGGGTTATGATTACATACAAGGCTCTTAGGCTACACCACATAAACAAGGGGCTCTTAGGCCATACCATCTTTAAGTAGGCTAGTGAGAGGTCCCCCTACATAGTGGCTCTCACTTGCTTTCCTTTAGGCATGATCTAGGAGCCTTCTTGGCTCAAGCATGCAAGAAAGGGGGGTTGAAGATGGGGATTAAAATAGAGAATAGCCTAAGTAGGCTAGGAGGGAGAAGAGAAGAGTGGGGGAAGACACAAATGTAAAAGGGATACCACCTTTTGCCTTCAACACACTTGTAGTCTTTAATGGATGTCTTGATTGGAGCTTGAATGACTTCAAGAGGGCTTAAGGGGCTGGAATGGAGTGTATAAGTGTATGTAGGCCTTGTATATGGAGTGTATAGGCTTAGGAGGGGTAGAATCTAGCCTAAGTGTTGGAATGGAGGAATATATGTAAAGATTCGAGTTTCTGGGGTGATTTCAGTAGAGTTTCGTATCAATTTCGGACCTGGAATATGCAAGGGGGGAGGCCTCTATTTATAGGCAATCTGGAACAGACCATGCGCATATGCTACATGCGCATAGCCAAATTTTGGCTGTGCGCATGTCCCACATACGCAGGTACTGTTCCATTGCTAGAATAACACGTGGCACCCTATGTACTGGTTAAATCTCGACCATTGATTGAAAGTCGGTCGATCTGAACAAAATTTGAGCGCATGTAGCATACGCTCCATCATCGGGAAGATTCACCCAAACTTTGCCTCGATAATTGGGCCAACTGGGAAGGTTCCAGGGGAATCGGTCGCACTCGGGATGTTCTCCTAGTGCATTCGATGATCTTTCATGTTTTTGAAAAGTTTGAATTGCGTTTGGAGATGTGTGATATCGTCTCGGGAAGTGTGCCAAAAAGGACACTTTTGCTGAGCGTCTGTGATACGCTCCGGGGGTGTCTGAAAGTGGCTGTTTTCGTTTGATGTGATCGAGGCCTTTGAGAAGCGATCTATCCGATCGGACCTTACCGATGGAAAGTACTCTAGAAACACTTTCTAGAATTCCTAAATTTACGCATTTCTTAAGTCGTTTGACGATGCGTTTTGATTAGGGAATCTAAGAAAAAGTCAACCTTGGCGGAACATCTGCGAGACGCTCCAAGGGTAGCTAAAAGTTATAGTTTTCGCACCATACAATGGAGGGCTTCGGGAAGTGATCCATTCGATCGAACCGTATCGGTGGAAAGATCTATGGACGAGCTTTCGAGAATTTCCTGATTTACGCATTTCTCAAGTCGGTTGACGGTGCGATATAATCAGGGAATCGGGAGAAAAGACAATTTAAGCGGAGCGTCTGTGAGACGCTCCAGGGAAATTTTATCGAGTCGTGTGAGTTTAGTGTCATAGGGTGTTCCTGGGGTTAAACAAGGGTGCGTGGTGAAACCCTCACTCGAAATCCCAAGGCCGGTACTGTTTCGGGGCATTTTTGGGCTTCTAGGGGCAAAACGGTCATTTTGACCGGAGTCGGCCGGAAACGGTCAGGAATAGTCTGGTATATTGTGTTAGGCGTGTAAGGCAGTTCAGGGATGGTTTTGAGAGAGTCTGTTACCGTTTAGCGGGGTTTGTGTCGTGCTGAGTCGTTCAAGGGTAAAATGGTCATTTTGACCAGAGTGAGCCAGAATAGGACCGGATTTGGACCAAATGACATGCGGGGGACGCCTGATGGTTTGACAACATTTGGAAGGATGGACTTATCGTTTTAAGGGATTTTGAACTTTCCCAAAACGTGCTTGGAGGCCCAAAAGGGCAGGTTTGGTCATTTTTCACCGAGTCGGGTGAGCAGGCGCCGGTATTGACTTAGGTGTTGGTTCCCGAGACCGCCTGGTCTCGGAAAACTACCTGTGCGGTGTTGGTCTCTAAGAACGCCTGGTCTTAGAGAGCTACCTGTAAGGGTAGTGTTGGTTCCTGAGAACACTTGGTCCTAGAAAGCTACCTGGAAGGATGGTGTTGGTCTCCGAGAACTCCTGGTCCCGGAGAACTACCGAATGACGGACATTCTACATTGGCGGGCTAGCAGGCGTCAGAAGTGAACCGTCTGGAATTTGATGAGGTGTTGGTCCTCGAGATCGCCCGATCTCGGGAAGCTACCTAGATGGCGTTGGTTTCCAGGACCGCCCGGTCTGGAAAACTGCCTAGAATAATGGTGCTTAAGGCTCCAGCGGATCCTTGTGGACCCGAGAAGCGACCAGTTGGTTGCATTGGAGATTGCAAGGCTCATCTTGAGCTTGCATGTGTTGTGATGTTAGAAATCGAGCCCGGTCGGGCCGGAGATTGCCGAATAGGCAAACATGGGGTGCTTACAGTGACGAAATGAAATTTGTCACAGAAAGTACACTTACTGTGACAAAAATCAATTTTGTCACAAAAAATCATACCAAGAGGCAAACTTTCTACAAGACAACTTTTTGTCACAATAGTTTGTCACAATACATCCAAATTTGTGACAAAACAAATTTTGTCATAATAGTTTGTCACAAATGCTATGGCGGGAAGAACAACGTTGGCGGGAATAAATAATTGTGATGAAAGAATTTCGTCACAAGAAATTCATCACAATAAAGACTTAGTTCTTAGATATAGTGACAAAACACTTCGTCACAATAGATTCCTTTTTTTGTGACAAATCTTTTTGTCACAAAAACCTTTTCATATCGGTGGAATTAATATTACGTACGAACTTTGTCACAATCAATACACCCCTAGAAGTTCATTTATTGTTACAAAACAATGGTTGTCACAATAACATATTATGATGAAAATGTGTTTTGTAGCAATAGGTCTTATATAAGGCAATAATTATAACAAAATATATTTGCATCGCAATAGTTCTTTACTCAAGCTAAAGTTAACCTTTTTCATAAAATAAAATCATCACCAAATCATGAAACCATCCATCACTACAAATAATGTTTTTAAGAACGATGTATATCATTATGATTATGCTTATAATAAAGGCTCTCCATAGCAATAAGTATTAATTATTTCTTTTGGTTTTTTGGTACGTAGCACATACACAATGTGATAGTGATTATTAGCTCAATAGTTGTTAGGTCCGCTTAGTCTAGCCCCTTAAATTTTAGGCTTGGCACACTTCTAAACCTGCATGCCGGGTTTGGGTAATTTTTTAGGCCCTTCAATATGTCCATAATTTATACAGTTCAATTATATGTTTATATTGTATGTCCATGTATATATTATTTTTATTTCTAGGCTAGAAAATGAATAATTTGTCGAAGGTAGTGTGATGTGGTTTGAACTCGAGACCTATCAGTGGTATGATGCATTAACACTAATCGGGCTTCTAATTGATTGTTTTTATTAATTATTATTATTTTTAAATTAAAATTTACCATATGGCTAAAGTGGATGGGTTTAGGTCTCATATTAATTTTTAATCTAACTTGGGATAAGATTTTTGACCCTGGTTCAAACTCAAGCCACCAAAAATTTTATTATAATCTTGTCTATGCACAATCATAGCCACCGCAAATGCATAATGACAAATTGATAGTGTTTTTTTTTTACAAGAAGAACATCTATTAGTCATTTAAGGGATGGGGGCACACGAGCTCAAAGCCCAAATTAATGGGCAAAGCAATAAAGTTCCCAACCACTGAAACAACTTATATAGGGATGACAATTTGACCCAAGAAAGCAAGTCCCCAACCTACCCCAACCATAATAGGAGAGTTTAAAAGTTTAATAAAAGTGTTAGGGGCTGGTAATAGGGAAAAACAAAAAAAAAACAAAACTCGAAGTAGGTATAGGATGGAGTATGGGAGAAAGAACAAAACCTGGCCCGACCCGATTATGTATGACAATGACTACATTACCGTTATTATATTATAATAATACATAAATGCCACATAATATAGATACATAGTTTATATAACAAAGCATTGTCAACCTCATATTATGTAAACTGATTATAATTTTTTTAAAATATGTGAGATTAGGAAAATATTATCTATGTGCTAAATTAAAAAAAATGAGGGTTAACCCCACCCAACCCGATTTGAACATAAACGAGGATAGGATTGGAGGATTCAACCCCTAATAAGTATGAGACTAGATGTGGGAGAGATTTTTTGTATTAGAGTCGGAGTAGGGTTTAGGCAAAACTATCACATACCCGACCTGTTGTCATTCTTAAACTCATTAGTTCGTTTTAGTTTAACTAAAAATAATGAAATAAAAAAAAATTAATTGCCACAATAATTATGGGTACTATTAAGCCAATGTATAATCTTCTAAGCTTTTAACATTTTGCAATAAAGACATATACCGAATTCAAATATTCAAATTCTATTTCTTAATTTTAATATACTTTTTACCAATAAAAATTCTTATTATCCAATTTTTACATGCTTTTTCTTTTGTAAAAATCACTTTCTACATACTTTTGTAAGAAAACTTGTCATGATTTGGTGTGACACCTTTTGAAAATAAGTGAAGAGAGTTATGCAATTTCTGAAAACATAATGCAACAAGGATTTTGAAAACCATTTTGGTGCAATGAATGCAAGGGTACAAGAATGAAGGTTAGGGGATAGAGCCAGATTTCCTAGGGCATAAACTTCTACGGTTCTGACCTTTGACTTCAAGACAACAACTCTTAGACTAATTGTGAGACCTTAATTCTCTTAACCTCATTCTTAGCTTAATTTCAATGCATTTTATGAGGTGTTGATACTAATTGAGGTGCTTGTTTAACATGTTTTAACATGTGTGAGTTACAGTAATATTTTCATATTTTTAAGTAAGATCAAGGGGTGATTAGTAGACTTAATCTATGTTAATTTGCTTAATTAATCACATAGATTATCTTATATTAACCATGTTTAATTAAACTAATCATGGTTAATTATTTTAAGATGGTAATTAGTAAAGAAGAAGGAGGTGAAAGTTGGGTGTGTGTGTGTGAGACACCTAGGTTTGTGCTTAACCTAGTAAGGTGTGTGCTTGTGACAAGTGTAGAATTAGATGCACCTTTGTATCTAACTTCGCTGACAAGAGAGAGGAGAGAAAAGAGGAGCTTGTGTAGAGATTATGGTGCTTGATAGGGAAATTGGTTGGGAGCAAAGGAAGGAAAAGAAGAGAGAAAGAAAAGAGAGGAAAAAGAAGAGAATTCAAAGGAAATCCAAAGGGAAAAACTTGTGTTCATCTTGAATTCATTAATTAAGGTAAGATTCATCATGTTCTTGTTGGTTTCATATTATTTGCATTGATTAATGTATGTTAGTATGTTTTCATATCATTGGAGTTAGGAGGAGGTGATGGAGGAGAAGGTTGATGAGGGCTTTCATGGTGAAAGCCTTGATTCATTTTGGTGAACATATTTTTGTTTGTGTTTTATTTTATTTCTAGCTTGGTATTGCATTTTGGAGTCTTTGGTGAGCTTATGTGAAGGGTTTGGGTGAGTTGGAGATGAAAAACCATGTTTGAGAAGCCTCATTTTCGAGCTAAGATGGCGGGGGGTTGATCCATGACCTTAGGAGTCGACACATGAAACCTTTTGCTGCAAATTTTTGGTCTCTGTCCTGAGATGTCAACACCTGGAGCAGAGGTGTCAACACATGGAACAAAATTTACTCACTGTCCACTTGTGTCGACACATGAGACTGAGGGGTTGACACCTGGCGCTGGTAGGTTGACACACTTTGGTAAAATGGTCATATCTCATTCTAGAAAACTCAAAATGTTGCACGGTTTGAAGCGTCGAAAAGTAGACTCATGGGAATTTCTATTGATATAAAGTGGGCACTCTAATTCCTTGTAGATTGAGAAGTATGATAGTTTAAAGATGACCTAAAATTTCTATTAACAGCATAGTTTTCCAGAATTTTAGTCTATCTTTCAACGGACATAACTTCTTCATTTAAAAATGTACTTTCAACCCATAACCTATCAATCTAAAGGTCTTTAAGCCTAGTTTCAAATGAGATTGACCTATTGCATTGTCTTGAGTTTTTGGTAAAAGTTATTTCTTATTTTTGGTTGCATTGTTGAGAGTGTCTATGACGTGTTGGACATGTATCACTTGAACTTATGTAAGATGTATGCATTCATCGTTTATATTGATTATAGGTTATGCATTGTCATTTCTCTTTGATTATTATTGATCTTATGGTTCCTACACTAACATGGTTGAGGTAATAGGGGCTCACGGAGGATAAGAACCATCAACATCAACCAAGGACTAACCTTACCGTGGTGTGAGTACGGTGATAAGTGGAAAATATATGATAATCTTATTCATATTGAATTGCTTGTCTTTTATATGATTGATGTTGGTGATTATATCTATGAGGTGATAATGGTGATTATCTATATATGAGGTGAGATGGCATAGCATACCAATCATCTTGTATGATTTGCATTATATTGGAGAAAGTTAACCACGATGGGTTAACCAAGGCTTAGTCACGGTGGACTAGCCTATGGATGCCACTGTAGGCATTTCTTAATAACGAGTCATCACTCATTGGGCCAACGTTATCTAAACTTGCGCGCAGGGTGAACATTATTGCATTGTTGTTTTTTCTTCATAGATATCTATTATGGATATTTATATATATCATTTTTTATGAGTTCATTATCTACCGTGAGCACGTTGACTTTTAGGTCACGCCTAGACAGACCTTTTTGGCAGGTCAGACAAAGATGGGGGTCCAGTTCACTACAGTCTTGGTCTTAGTCGTGGTGGCTTTCATGGTTGTGTCAGGATGTCGCATGACAGGGATTGAGAAAGTTTTTACCAATGTATTTACAATGTCATGTCGGGTTTTTCATAAGATATTAGGATTGGGATTTATGTTTGTCTTACGTTTTCGGTTAATGTAAGTTGGTAGTAGAAGATTCTGAGGCATTTGTTTACTTTTCAGTTGGAGATGTAAATGAGTTTAATTTATGGTTTATTGTCACATTATATGTTTTATTATTTAGTTCTTATCTCTTGGAAATGTTGTTAAGGTGTTACTTACAGGTATGGTGACATGTGCGATCACACCCTACCAAACGTGACATTAATGATGTCTAATTAGGTTGGGGGCATGACACCAATACTGTGAAGGGGGGATTTGGAGAGTTTTTTTTTTTTTTTAATAACTAGGTTTTGAAAAAGAATGGTTAGGGTTTAAAACCCTAATGTGGACTTTGAAAGTCTTGTTGAATATATCACTTTTCCTAAAGCAACCCTAACCATAAAAAGGTTATAATCACTTTAAGGTTGTGATCTTGAAAAATAAATTAGGGTTTTGAAACCCTAATATGGACCTTGGTAGCCATTTTAAATATGCCACTTTCCTAGAGAACCCCTAATCATGAAAATGTTAGATTTACCCTAAAATTGTGAGTTTGAAAGCAAAGTAATTGTAAACAATGTATGATCATGATAATTATAATGCAAAGGGTCGTGAACATACAAGGTTTAAGGTTTCACCACATAATCAAGAAAGCTCAAGGCCACACCATCACAAAGTAAATTATAGGAAGACCCCCAACCGCTGACCTCCCTAAGGCTTTCCTTAGGCATGGACCCAAGGTTATCTTGTTTCAAGCATGCAAGAAGAGGAGTTAGAAGATGTGGATTAAAATAGAGAATAATCCAAGTGGACTAAGGGAGAGAAGAGAAGAGAAGAGTAGGGGATTACAATAAGTAAATAGGAACCCTACATTGTCTTCGAATCTTCTTTAAGCTTCTATAGAGACTTCGTCTTGGTCTTAAGAGGGCTTTAAGAGCTTCAAAGGGGCTAAAGATGGCCTCCAATGGTGCTTGGGGGCTAAGGTTAGAGTGTAGGAGGCAAATGGGGCTCACACCTTTGAGAGAATTAAGGTTTTTGGAATTTTCGAGGGCTGTCTAAAGAGAGGCTGAGCTTTGCTATGATTTTTAAGACCTGAAATATGCTGGGAGTGCACTGTATTTATAGGTAAAATCAAAGGAGATGACGTCACTAAAAGTGGCATTAGGCCAAAATTTGGCCAGGTGCCACCACAAGTGGCGCCCTACCCCAGATTTTGTGGAGATTTGATTTAATTCGATTTTGGGCTGCAAGACAAAGATCTGGGTGCCACTTCTAATGACTATAAGCCATTTTTTGGCCAGGCTCCATTACAAGTGGCTCCAAGAACCTCCGGTTTGATTTGGAAAGATGTAGGTGAATCGCTCCCGAAGATGGTGTAAATTTGAGCTTCTCTGCAAGAGAACGAGTGTCGCGATTGAAGTATAAAATCCAGTAAGTCCGAATATCGTATCCTCAAGGACTAAGCCAAATATAGGCAACCAACACTCAACAAACACTAGACTAGCTTGAATTAAATTGCAACTATGTAAATTGAATCCAAACAAAAGAGAAAAGAAAAGAAAAATCGAAAATCTTTTAAGGTTTTGAGATATGATTCCTAAGCTAACAATTAGAACTATCACAAATGAAATTGAAAACAATTAAGCATTAGATTTATCAATTAAAAAATAGGGGAATTAAAATTCAAAGCAAATCTAAGTGAATTTGATGTAATTAAAAGAGAATTGGGATCCAAGTTTCCATTGAAAGTTTTGATAACTCAAATTGCTAAACCACAACCAAGGGTAGCAATTCAGAGGGTTTAGCTTTGATGATTAGGCAATTGAACTCCAATTGAAGTTAGATATATAATCAATCTAAGGATCCTATGCTAATACTATCAATTTGGTCAATTCCATCTTACAATTGCTAAACCATGGCTTGGAATTGCCAAACATAGTCCAAAAAATAGGTGTTTTAAGAGATCCAACATTCAATGAAAGTAAATTTAGAGTCCAAAATGATAAATCAATGAAAATGTGGGTTTCCTTCAACGAACTCTTGGATTTCTTAGGTGTCCTTCACAATTGAACCCAATTGAGTACTAGCTACTTGATTCCATGAGAGAAAGCATGAAGAAATGTAGAAAGAAAACTAGTGTTTGGATACAAAGAAAATAAAAGAAAACAAAGAAAAATGCAAGAAAATAAAGTTTCTATCACTACCCTACTCCTAGATACAAAGAAGTCGAAGAAAACTGAGTAAAAATGAGAGATAAATCCCCAAAATCCCGTACAAACACGTATTTATAACAGTGAAAATGAAACAAGGAATGCCGGGACCATATGTATGCTTTTTCCACCATATGTATAGTCAAAATACCGTACATATGGTCTTCGTACGGTAGGCCATATGCTGAAAGCAGGAATTTCTGCAGACCGTATGTATAGTACTATTCATCGTACGCACGATTGGCTTTACCGTACATATGGTGGTTCAACCGCAGGTACGGTCAGCAATTCTGAATAGATTTTTCAAAGTTATATGAAATCGATTTATTATGGGCCTCGGTAGCCTTTCTAGTTAAGAGATATGGCTTTTCAAAATTTTAGCTCCGCGTGCTTTAGCTGGTTGTACCATAGCTTTAACAGTTTGTACCTTAACAATATCCTCTTGAAAAACACATTCTCCCTTCATCCAAAATGTGCCCAAAACCTTTCACATTAAGCTTAAAACCTATACAAAGCAAAATAACTTAGTTAATACTAAAATCTAATTAAAGAAGCTCTTAAACTAAGGCTAACAAATGGCAAATTAAGGTGTTGTAATTGCACTTTTGGAATGCAATTAATAGGGGCGCATGGCCCAACTGGACAAGAATAGGGACACTCGAAGGAGTGGCTCAGAGGTCTCCAGTTTGATACAAAGAGTCGGTATGGTTGAAAGGGGCGATCGACCTACTAGGGGTAAAACGGTCATTTTAATCATGATTCACCATAATTGGTCCAAAGTTAACTGGAATGGGATTGGAAGGTTAGGGACACTAGGGGGAACGTCTCAGGGGCTATCGATTTGATACCTAGAGCTGGTGTGATTAAACAGGAGTGACTGCCCCACTAGGGGCAAAATAGTCATTTTGTCCAGGAGTTATCGAAATTGGTCCGAAGTTCATTTGAATGGCATTCTGAGCATGCCGGGTTGTCTGAGAATAGTCCTGAAAGGGTGGCCTTACCGCTCTGAAAACTTAGATACTTTCTTAAAGCGCGTGCTAGGTGCGGCCCACCAGAGGCGATATGGTCATTTTTCATCAAAACGGGCAAGTAGGCGTTGGTGTTGACCGGTCTGGATTTGATACAAACTTTCCATCTCGATTTCTTAGAGATATGCCGATAGGGATTTATTGTTCTGAGAAATTTATACTTTCTTGGTGAACGTATCGTCTTGGAATTTGATTGGGTGGACTCTTGTCTTCAAGAGATTTTGTATTTTCTCAAAAGACATGCCAATAGTAGATATTCTACATTGGCAGGCTAGCAAGTGCCAAAAGTGAACTGCTTGTGATTGATGTGGTGTTGGTTCCCGAGATCGCCTAGTCTCGAAAATCTACCTGTATGGTGTTGGTTCCCGAGACCGCCCGGTCCTGAAAATCTACCTGTGTAGTATTGGTTCTCGATGCCACTTGGTCTTGGAAGTCTACCTGTGTGGTATTAGTTCCTGAGACCGCCCGGTCTCGGAAAACTACCCATGTGGTGTTGGCTCTCAAGACCGTCTGGTCTTAGAAAGCTACTTGTGTGGTGTTGGCTCTTGAGACCTCTCGGTCTTGGAAAGCTACTTGTGTGGTTTTGGTTTTAGACACAGCCCATTCTCAGAAAACTACTTGTGTGGTGTTGGTTCTCGAGACCACATGGTCTCAGAAAGCTATCTGATCGCGAGGGGATGCCAAGTAGCCATTCTGGTAATTTGGCTTCGAATGGGCCTAACGGGCCCGAGAAGCGATTGATTGACTAGGCTGTAGTTTGAAAAGCTAGTTTGGGCTTGAATGTATCTATGAAGCTGAATGTAAGTCCGGTTGGGCTGGAAATTGCTGAGCAAATAAAAATGGGATGCTTACAAATATAGTAAGAGTCATGCTTACTATTCTGTTGTTGCTTGTCAAAGATAGAAAACGATAAAGTAAGAGTCCCATGAACCGACATTCCAACCAATGGAATGACACTCCTTTGAGGAGATCCAAGGGTTTCGAAATTGACTAGAATAGAAATTTGACTAGAATTAAAAGTTTTTGAAGGAAAAAGTTTGAAAAACCTAGAATTTGATTGGAACAAAACTTTTTGAAGGAAAAAGTTTGAAAAACCCAGAATTTGACTGGAATTGAAACTTTTTGAAGGAAAAAGTTTGGAAAACCTAGAATTTGACTTTGAGTTGCAACTTTTTGAAGAAAAAATTTTAAAAAACCTAGAATTTGATTTTAAGTTGAAACTTTTTAAAAGAAATAGTTTAGAAAACCTAGAGGTTGTTTTGAAGTGAAACGTTTTTGTTAAGGAAAAAGTTTGGAAAACTTGGAAGTATTTTGAGATGAAATTTTTATTTTGAACTTGAATTTTTTGAGAAAAAAGCTTTAAAAATCTTGAAACTTGTTTTGAAACAGGGCTTTTAAAGGGGAAAGCCCAAGAAACCGAAAACTTGAATTGAACTTGGACTTTTTGAGGGAAAAAGCTTAAAAAATCTTGAAATGGTTTTGGAATAGGGTTTTTGAAGAAGAAAGCCTGGGAAACTGAAATTTGTTTTGAAATGGCGCTTTTGAAGGGAAAAGCCGGGGAAACCAAAATTTGTGTTGAATTAGAATTGTTGAAGGAAAAAGCTCGAACAAACCTTGAAAATTGCTTTGGAAATGGGGCTTTTAAAGGGAAAAGCTCAAGAAACCAGAATTTGTTTTGAAATGGGGCTTTTGAAGGGAAAAACTTGGGAAATTGAAAATTGTTTTAAAATAGAACTTTTTGAGGAACAAGTCCTAAAACCTTTCTGAAATATTTAGAAAATTCTTTTTGACTTGAAACTCGAACTGTTGAAGATAGAATGTTTAGAAAATTCATTTTCACTTGAAACTGTTAGATTTTTTTTTTGCAAGCAAAGCGTTTTAGGAAATTTTTTTTGACTTGAGATTTGAAACTTTTGAAAGGTTTTAAACTTGTTCGTGTTTTTGGAAGACAACAAGAAGTTTCATCTTTGGTGGAAAAAGTTTTGGATTTAAAAATCGATTTTGGCTTTTGAAAGAAAGCAAGAGTTTTGATCTTTTGAATTTAAAATTTTTTTCTAGAAATAGTTTTGAAAGTAATTTTGGAATTTTGAGAATTGCTTTTTGAAATTGACAAAAATCAATTTTGAAATTGAAACATTTTTTTGAAAATTTTTGTATTTGAGAGAAAGCAAAGGCTTTCATTCTGAAAAAATTTGATTTGATTTGGTAAGAATTGTACCTTCGCCATGAGCATAGGGTGCCGTGGGAGATTACTTCATGCTTATGATTATTTTATCTTGGAGTTTGAAGGTGAGGTCATTTATCCTATCTGAGGTAGAGATATCTTAAGGTTAGAATGCCCGGTGGTTGCTTGGTTGTTGACTTCTGCTTTTGGCAGGCGTGAGAAAATTATCTTTGACACATCTTCAAAGGGACTTTGCTTCTCCAAAGTTGAACATCTTGAATTTGTTTTTGGATGGATGAAGTCCCTTTTTGAAAAGTTTAAGGTGTCTGGAAGGTCGAACATCTTTGGTCGATTTTTCTTGGATGGATCAGTTGGTTTGAAATTGAGCGGAAGGTGAAGGGTGGGGTATTGCCGCAGTTTTCATGGTTTGAAAAAGCTCGAATCAGGATTATTCAAGGTTAATTAGGACATCGAGGGTGGTTTTCCTATCTCTATGGTTTTGAAAGGGAAGGCTTGCAGCATGGCTTATCAGTCTTGACAAGAAGGCTTATTTTTATCGGAGTGCTGGAACCACTACAATAGCCCTATCATGCTAAAGGTTTGATTATTATTCATTTTTTTTTCATCCACCATTTGTTTGGCATATTTAGTGACTTCTAGATTCCACGAAGCTATATTGCTGGGGTAACTCCCTCCTTCCTTTTGACATTGGTCTGAAGATCTCTTTGACTGCGAGAGCTTTTGGATTATCGTTGTTGATCGAAGCGGTCTTTTTATAGATTGTAATGCATGGTTAGGTATGGGGTAGAGAAAGAAAATGTTCTCTTTTGGCCCAAAAATTTGGTATAGATGAATACTAAGGATCACTACCATTGAGTCACTTTGGAGTAAAACTGTCCCTAGTGTAAAAGGTAAAAGCTCTTAGTGCTAAATGCCCATCATCAATCAAGGAGGAATTTAATTTGGACCGTAATATAGGCTAAGTTAAAGGTCAAGAATGGAAGGGTAAAAGGCTTAGACTTTTTGTTGAGGGGGGGTTGTTTTGTTGTGAATCATTTTCGGGAATCTCTTCTTCCCATGTTGGCGAACACCTCTATGATGCTTATCTTTTGAAAAAGCTTCTTAGACTTTGCAATTCTCTTTAATCAGAGAGGGCTTAAATTTGGACTACAACGTAGGCTAAGGTTAAAGGTTGAGAAATGAAGGGTAAATGAGGCTCAAATTTCTTATGTAAAAGGTTTTTAGAACCTGTGATCACCTTTTGACTTGCTCCTGCTCTCTCTCTCTCTCTCTCTCTCTCTCTCTCTCTCTTAAATATAACTCTTTTGACATGAATGAAAGAACTTAGCTTCTTTTATTCTTCTCTTCTTTTTTTTGGAGCTTATGATATTTTTAAATTAATGCAGTGCGGGCGGTGATGATCGAGTGGGCTTATCATGAAAGAATTTATATTGGCTCAATGGGCTTTTGAAGGATAAAGATGTTTTCTCTTTTTCTAGATAGAAGAATTGATGGTCTCTCCTCATTTCAAATTGAATTGCATAGTCCGTAAAGCTTCACAAAATTTGACAACCAAGAGGTTCTTCTTGCGAGTTGCTGTTGATCAGTATTTGCACCAAAGAATGCTTTGTTGCATGAAATGCCTTGTTCATAGCCCCTTACTTCAGTAGGTTGATTTAACTGATCCCATTGTTGCACCTGTGTAGGGGATGATTCTAGGTGGGGATTGGAAAATGATTTTTACGACTCAACAGGTTTAGCAAAGGTTATTCCTCTTGATTTAAACTGGATAGTTGAAATGATGGCCCCCTATAATTTTGATTTTGGACTTTTAGCCATTAGAGCTTTCAACCGTCTACATTAGGGACTTGAACTTATCATCCTGCCCCAATGTGGGGGTGTGATCCTTAGTAGGTTGCCTTGAGAGAATTGCAATACGGGCTCAATAGGTTTTTCAAAGGAATTACATAAGCCAATTGGAAGATAGTAGAAATGAATGTCGCTTATCATGTCAATTTTTGATCCATTAATCTTTCAAGCTTATGTAGTGTTCTGGAGAACTTTTCTAGGGGTTTCTATTTATTTATTTATTTTTTATGACCGAACCCAGGGATTGAACCTAGGCTGCCTACGTATCTCAATTGTTGCGCCTAGATTTTTCGCACTCGAGGAATACACAAACAAGCGGAAAAAATATTGTACTCTCTCGTTAGAACTCATTCTCCTAGAAGAATGAGTGCAATTAGGTTTGAATTGAAAATTGATTTGAATAAAGGGCTTTTAGAAAAAGTTTGGAGTCGCCACCCAACTTGATTAAGGTGAGTTAGGTCACCTAAAAACTAAGCACAATCCGAAGACTACACTTAGGGTTTTTGAAAATGATTTTAAAAATAATTCCTCAAGAGAGGGTTTTTGGAAAAACAGGTTATTTAGTAACCTTTGAAAAATATTTAAGCCCTTTTTTGAAAATAACTCCATTTTGGTATTTTAAAACAGTGATTCTAAGTTCGAAGGTTGGTTACGTGTAGGGAAGACGCAATAAGCCATCACCCTATCCCGCTCTTGCGGTACCTACATGTCTATTCACCCTAGATTCACCTATGAGAGTCTTCAAATAACAAATGTTCAATCCTATCCATTTTAGAAAAAGAATTTTAAAAAAAGACATGATGCATGATATGTAAGTGCAAGAAAAGAAAGTTGAAAAATAGATTTGGAAATAAATTGATTTGATTTAAAAAGAAATTTGAAAAGATAGATTTGAAATTGGAAAGTTTTAGAAGTTGGAAATAGAGATTTAAAAACAGATTTTTGGAATTGGAAACTTGAAATAGATTATGGAATTGGAGATTTGAAAAGAGTTATGGAAATAGAAGCTTGAAAAAGATTGTGGAATTTGAGATTTGAAAAAGGTTGTGGAATCGAAAATTTGAAAAAGGTTGTGATCGCATCCATGAGGGTTACCTACGTATCCTTTTTGAGGAATCAGGTCAGTCGTAGTTCAGACAAGAGTCCGATAGAAAATAGAAGGTTTGATATGGAAAAAGAAATTGAATTGGAATTTGGACTTGATTTGAAATTAGAATAGAAGATTGGAATTTGGAATTGAAAAGATTGGACTTGTTTTGGAAAGATTGAGATTTAGGAAACCTAGACTTAAGAAAGACTTGAGACTTAGGAAAGACTTGAGATTTAAGAAAGATTTAACTCGAATATTGGACTTGAAAAATTACAAAAGATTGGATTTAGGAAGGGTTTGAATTAGGAAAGGTTCAAATTAGGAAAGTTTCGTTTTAAGAAAGTTCCGTTTTAGGAATGTTTCAATTTAGGAAAGTGTCATTTTTTGAAAATTTCGTTTTAGGAAAGTTTTCGTTTTATGAAATTATTGATTTAGGAAAGTTTTCAAATTAAGAAAGGTTTTGAAATAGGAAAGGTTTCGTTTTAAGAAAGTATTAAAATTGGAAAGTTTTGAATTTAGAATGTTTTGAAATAGGGAAGTTTTGAAAGTAAGAAAGTTTTAGATTTAGAAAGATTTGAAGTTTAGGAAAGTTTAGAATTTTGGAAATATTCAAAGTTTGAGTTTTAGAAGTTCTTGCGATTAGGAAAGGTTTGAGTTTAAAAAAGATTTGGAAGCTTAGATTTGGAAAGTTTAACTTTGGAAAGGTGTGGAATTAGGAAAGGGTTGGATTGGGAAAGATTTGGAAACTTAAAGTTTAAGGAAAGATTTAAATATTTAAGGAAACTTATGGTTTAGAAAGGTACTGGATTAGGAAGGATTGAGCTTCCTATTTCCTAAAACAAGGGATTGGATTTTGTTTCTAAAGAAGTGTTTTGATTTGGTTTCCAAAAACGAAGGATAGGATCTAGTTTCCTAAATGAGAGATTGGATTTGGTATGAATTTGAAAAGAAAAGTTTTAGAAACCCTAGATTTGGAAGACTATAGTTTTGACGTAGAAAAGGGGTTTTGGAAACTTATGGTTTAGATGTAAAAAATGAGATTTTGGAAATCTAGATTTTGAGGCAAAAGTGAAAATCATGTTTTAAGGAAGAGAATTAGAGTTTCCTAATCGTTGACTCTAGGGCTTGACTTGGGCTCTAAGAAAAGAGATTTTTGGAAAGTGAATTTTTAGAAAGGGTGATTTTTTAAAAGAGATCCTAAAAATGAGTTTTTAGAAAATAAATTTTGAAGAGAGTTTTTGGAAAGTAACACTTTGAGAGAGTTTTGGGAAAGAAATTTTAGGAAAGAGTTGTTTAGGAAAGAAACTTAAGGAGTGTTTTTAGAAAGTGAACTTTGAGGAGAGCATTTTGGGAATGAGTTTGAAAATGAGTTTTTGAAAAATAGATTTTTGGAGGAAGTTTTTTAAAACAATTTTGGAAAGGAGATTGGAGAGAGTTTTTAGAAAGTATGTTAGAAAAGAGATTTTTAGAGGGAGAGATTTAAAAAGAGAGTTTTTAGAAAGTATATATAAAATATCTCACTTTCCTAAAACGATTCTAACCATAAGAAGGTTAGAACCACTTTAAGATAGTGGTTTTGAAAACAACAATATTTTGAAAATATGGACCATATTGGACACTTTAAATGTAACACTTTCCTAAAGTAACCTTAACCATGGAAAGGCTAGAATCACCTCAGGATTGTGATTTTGAAAACAAGTTTTGAAGAAGAAAATTTAATGCAAGTTTTGAAAACAAGTTTGAAAACGAATTTTGGAGAATGCAAGATCATGATATGCACAATGCAAGTTGGGGTCGTGAACATATAAGGTTAAGGCTTCACCATATAATCAAAGGGGCCGAATCCACGTGGTCTCCGGTTAGACTAAAAGAAAGCCTTCGACACAGTGACCCTCTAATAGCCTAATCTTACACATGGATCAGGAAGTCCCTTGTTTCAAGCATACAAGAAAGGGGGGGAAGAAGATGAGGGATTAAAATAGAAGAAAACCCAAGTGGGTTCAGAGAGAGAAGAGAGAGGGGAAAGATGCGTAAACTTAAATAGAAAGCCTACCTTGTGTCTTATTTATTTTGTTTTGTTTTGCGTGCTTTGTTTCTTTTGCTTTGCTTCGGTCTTTGCTTCAGTCTTCGTCTTGATCTTCGAGAGCTTCAGTTTGCAGGACATCAAGTCTTCAATGGAGGCTTTAGACGCTAGTGTATGAGTATATGAGAGTGTGTATGAGTGTATGAGAGCTAGGATTTGTGTATGGAGGCTAGGGTTTAGAGAACCTAAAGGAGACTAGGGTTTTGGGAGGCTACGAAATTTGTGTATCGAAAAGTAGGTTTTTTAAATTGAGTTTGCGGACCTTTTTTACGCTGGAAGAGGCTCTGTATTTATAGAGAGAAGAATGACCTAGAGCCTATTGCAGTGGCGCCAAACCAAAATTCCTTCTGGCGCCACTAGGAGTGGCACCAGGCTAATATTTGGCTTGGCACCAACCACTTAGGAAAGTTTTAAGGTCAGCAAACAATGTATCTTCAGAAGATTTGGGCGCCTGTACTAGTGACTACCATACAATTTTTAGCCTGGCTTCACTAGGAGTGACTTCGGAAGGTCCGGGAAGGATTTAAGGGACCGGGAGTGGCCCGGAAGGCTAAAAAAAAGTAGGAACCCTTAGAATAGAGTCCCAAAGGTATTTGACTTGAAAAATGAGGATAGGATGTGTCGGAAGGGTTGACCGGGCCATTAGAGACAAAACGGTCAACTAGGCCAAAAATCTACCAAGACGGACTCAAAATGTCCCAGAAGAAGACTCGAGATTTGGAAACATTATTTAGAATGTTCTCAAAGGCTACCGGTTTGATACCCATAGTCGGTGTGGTCGGAAAAGGAGACCGGCCCACTAGGGGCAAAACGGTCATTTTGCACTGGGTTTGTCGGAATTGACTTGGAATGAGCCAAAAAGATCATGAAAGGTCGGGAATACTATAAAAAGCATTCTCGGGAGGTTACCGATTTGATACCCAGAGCCGGTGTGGTTCCCAGGGTGTTCGGATGCCTCGGGGCAAAATAGTCATCTTGATTGGAAAGTCTCGGAATTGGCCCGAAACTAACTAGAAGGCATCTAATCATTCCGGATTGCTTTTAAGACAATCTTGGAAGGGTGGACTTACCATTCTGAGGACTTAGGTACTTTCTTGAGAAACATGCCGAAAAATAGCCCTAGGGACAGTTTGGTCATTTTTCACTAAAAAAGGCTAGCAAGCACTGGTGTTGACCTCGGTTTTGAGTGTTTCCACCACTCTAACGGCGATCCCGTGATACAAGGGTTTGTTGGAAATTTCCTATATCGACTTGTTTACGAGTACTTCTGATACTCTAAAAGTTGCGATGTTTGCGAGTACTTCCACTACTCTGACGGTTCGCGATCATTCCCAAGACTATCTGATCTCAGGAAGCTGCTAAATGGACTTAGCGCCTGAGGAATCAAACTTCTCAAAAGGCGTGCTAAAATGGACATTTCTGCATTGGCGAGCTAGCAAGTGCCAAAGGTGGACCGTTCTACTATCTAGGGGACTTGGGGTCTCGTCCCGGTCGATGGGTTTGAAGGGGCTTACCGTTCTGAAGGGTTCACTCGAAAACATGCCGGATTAGGGGGTCTTACCACTTTGAGAAATCAACTTTCTCGAAAGGTGTGCCGAATTTAATTGGAATTACAATTGGAATTAGAAAGGGAAATGAAATTGGAAAGGGGACTTACTGTCTTCAGAAAGACGTGCCTGTTGGAATTGGACCGAACATTACCCCTGAGGGCATTTTAGTCATTTTGCCTCTATTTGGGCTCGGCGGGCCCGCGAAGCGGTTTGATTGATGGGATTAGACTTGAAAAGTTAATTTGACTTAGAATATGTTCACATTGACTTGAATACGAGTCTGGACGAACTGTAGACTGTCGAGCGGTCAAAAATGGGGTGCTTACATCGATGAATTTGAGAATCAAGTCATTTGTAGTTCTAACCTAAGACAACCTAGCCATTTAGAATCCTAAAGTCAGAATACATGATAACAAATGCTGGACCTCTAGCAAACTAGAGCTGCGGTAGTACTTTCTTTGCCTTTTGAAAACATAGAAGTCCTCCAATCAATATAGACTGAATTGTGAACTAGAGACAGGTGGCTTCAAAAGTTGTGGAAAGGGTTCTGGTGTAATAATCCTGTGATGCCGATGGCTCGGGAGTCAATGAGATCTTGAATTTTGTGTTTTAGGGAGTAACAGCTTTTGGTGTCATGGCCTGGGGAGCCAGAATGAAACTTACAGCGCAAGTTAGGACTATAGGTTTTAGGTATGGGATTAGGAATAGGTTTGGCCAGTGTAGGGACAAGATTCTTAGATTTGAGAAGTATATGGTAGGTTGTGGTTTGAGAGCATATCAGTAGGGTGAAGCCTCGATTTCTTCTTTTCACCTTCTCTTGAGGAATGGTGTGCCCATTCTGGATTTGGATCTGACTTGCAATTGAACGTTGAGTCGGGGTGGTTGTAGGAGCTTAAAGAATTGGTGTTACAATGGCATTGAGTTGAGGTTGTAGTTGGGTGATAAGATTTGCTTGGTGGGATGATCATTCTTCTTCTTCGATGCAGGTCATGCTCATGTGGGACAAAAGTAAAGAAAGCATTATCTCTAGCTTTTTCATCTACTTTTTGAGTCCTAGTACCTCTTCCAATAATTGAGTTTGTCTTTTCATGAGTTTGTGAACTGGGTAAGATACTAGAGGGATACATATATCTTGATTATGCTTTTTGATCTAGAAAAATAAAGAGAACCCTTCTTATCATTGTGAGGTAAGAGGGGAACCAAAATAACAGAAAAATAAAAATGGAGTTAGTGCTTGGATTTGAAAATTTTATGCAATGCATGCTTTAGAGGTGCCCCTACTCTTTGAGAGAGACTAAGCATGATGCTCTAGCTCACTTTTGGAAATAGAAGGTTGCCCCCTATATACAATACCAGACCTATGCGAGCTTGTTCATTCATTCATTCATACACTCATACATCCATTCGATAAAAGTAGAAAAGGCAGTTTTGTTGCATTTGATCTTTATGCATGGAACTTCAAAAGTAGATTGAAGGGGGAGGGGGAACACTTTCCATATGACTTTTCACCTATCTAGAAATACATTGAAATCCTAAAATACTCTTGGGTCTTCGAATTTGCCTCCTTGGTGCTTGATGTTGTGAGGCCGTTTAGCAACCTTTCTTTATGGCTACCGCTTGTCTTCTTGGCAATCCTATCTCCATGACCAGAGAGGGATTGGAACCCCTCTCACGGGATGATATTTGATGCATGTTATTAGTCCTTAGGGTTGCTTGGAACCCTTAGGATTTTTGGTAGGCTTTGATTTGAATAAGAATAATTTTGGACCACTCTCTTCGGGTTAATCATATGCATAAAATACAGTGACTTTAGTTACTTTGGAACTCTTATCTTGAAATGGATAATGGATGCATGAGCATAATAATAGTAGGAATTAAGCAGTTTAACTGGACAAAAAATAAGGAAAAGTAAAGCGGTCTCCTTTTCCTCCTTGGTTTTGAAATTGACACATTTGTCTTAAATCCAACAGAGGTTCGGCTATGCATGAGGTGCAACATGAGCATGAGGTTAGGGCTTACTAATGCTTCATATCAATCTCGGTTTTTGAACCTTCAAACCTCTGACGTACACCCCCGAAAGGGTGAACACCATCTTTGGTTGGTGGTTCGCACGGGGAAACTATCAAGAGGTCGTCAGACGAGAACCAACCGGTATCTGCTGACAACCAATATATTGTTTTCCCTTCTAACTAGAAGGGTAGTAACCAAGTAATATACAAAGATACAAATGCAAGTAAACGCACCGAGTGTGTATGACTGAGTGTGTATGGAATTTTTAAAAGTGGAGGAAAGGACCCAACAACACACATCCATCCTATCATTCATGCATACATAACAGTAAATGAGTATAAGTACAAAGTCCATCTACAAAAGAAATGCAAAGAGTTGGTAACTTTTTAAAAAATTCAATGCAAAATAGAATAGTTAAATGTAAGAGCATGTAAATCAATGCGAGAGCATGAATATATGCAAGTGATGACACTTCTTGAAAACTTTTGAACACTTAGTAAAATTTTGAAGATGATGTTTGATTTTGAATTTTGAAAATTTTGAAAAGTGAATAGATTGGACAAAGTAACCGGAGATTTTGGGTGAGCGAAGGATGAATGGACATGATAATGCCTAACCCTCTAAGCTTCCCCAGTAGAGTCGCCAGCTGTTGTGTCCCGGTTTTTACCTAGGCCCTCTTGGCTCAAGAAAAGCACAGTACTCTCTCTATTAGAACTTATCCTTGTAGAAGGACAAGTGTAATGAGGGTTTGAACTTGAAAACTTGATTTGATTAAGGGCTTTTTGGAAAAGGTTTGGAATCACCACCTAGTATAGTTCAAGATGTGACCTTACTAAAACTAAGTGTAATCCGAGGATCAAACTTAGGTTTTTGAAAATGTCCTTTTGAGAGGTGTTTTGAAAAATTGGGTTGTTTGGCAACCTTTGAAAGTGTTTTAAATCCTTTTGAAAAATGACTCTGGTTTTATTCTTCGAAATAGAAATCTATAGTCCAGGGGTTGGTTACATGTATGAAAGATATCCTAAGATTATCATTCTACCCCACCCTTTCTGTACCTACATGTCTATTCACCCTTGGGTTCACTCACTTGAATCTCCAGTTCCTAAATGCCCAATCTATGTCCACTTGAATGTTTTGATAGCGCTAACTTCAGAGAGCTGTTTTCACAGTTTGATTCAGAAGCGCTAACCAAGCGCTTAGCCAAGCAATTCGTAGTACACTGAGCACTCGCTTGACCAAATCTTGTTTGTGCCTAGCATATAAAAGACTGTTTTAGGCATTTTTAGAGACTATCTCTTACTTTTGTACTTAGATATTTTAGATATAGTTTATATTGGAGAGCATTGTAGAGAGAGAAGAGGATTTTTTTAGCTTTTCTTGCACTTTCTTACATTTTTCTTATATCCAAACAACATAGTTTATCAATTTCAATCAAGATCTTCATTTCTTAAGGTTTTCTATTATGAAATCAAGTAACTAAATCCCCATTTGGGTGCAATTGTGAAGATTTGGCAAGGATCTTTAAAGATTTCCATGGAAGTATATGATTCTCGTTAAATTATCTTAAGAATTCTCTAGTTCTACTTGATTAAGCTTGGGATATATTAGAAAACTTAAGTTCATAATACAATTTGGTAACTCCTATGCATAGTTCCTTAATTAATATAGGGATTGCACAAATCTAAGGTTTGAACCTACAATTCTATCAATAGCTTATACTTCTAATATCAAATTGGGTATGAATCCATGATTTTATGGTCGAAATCATTCGAATCAAGGATCCATGGAGTGATCCTTGATTTGAGTTAACAAACCTTCATTGGAATTCTTGTTAAACTTACTAAATTGAATCAATTGCATCCAAATCTCCTTTACTTGCCTTAAAATCTCAATTTTTTGGCTTAGTTGATAGTTTAGTTGTTAATTGTCTTTAAATTCATTGCATTAGTAGTATAGAATCACCCTTCTCAAAACCAAATATTTTTGGTCTACTTTTGTTACTCTTAGATTCAATTTCATTTGATTTGCAATCCAATTTAAGTGAGTCCATTGTGAGTTGAGTGTTCATTTCTATATTGGAATCAATTACATGGGAAGAACGATAATCAGGAATTAACGGATAAACTACATTGCGAAACCGTACACTTGTGGGATCGAGACACACTACAATGCAAAAGGCTATTTTTGACAATTTTTAATATCTAAATTTGGACTTAACTCGAATTTATTGTTTTTGAGAATTTTTCATATTTTCTTAATTTCTTTCTAATTTTTAGTCCATTTAGGTTAGGATTTGGGTTTTTCCTATAAATATGATGTCTGGGCTGTGTCCTCAATAATTTTTCATTAGCTTTTGATGAATTAATATAGAATTTGATAATTGACTTCTCTTTGTATTCTTGTGTTATTGTTTTGGGAATATTTAATTTGTTTCATTACCTTAAACAAGTCTCAATTTTAAAAAAACATTGGCTTACTTTTCTCATTACGTTATGTGCTGATGCTTACAGTGTTAGCAAATGAAACAGCTGGAGATGGATTCCAACACTATTGTAACATTTGTTTTATCAATAATAAAATTCAAACTCTTGCCAACGTTTACAACAAAGTCACCCTAGTTTAGTATAATTAAACAAATAAGAAATTGTATGGAATTGTGACATTTCATATTAATTTTTGCAATGTGTATGCGAATCTTAGGAAATCTTCCACATACAACAACGTTTGCATCTAAACCTCAGGATTTGGCAACAATTTCTACAAACATCAAGAAATAAGCATCAGGGTAAACACTTTTTTGTTTTTTTTTGCAAGCCGATTCGAGTTGACCTGGCCTTGACTACTAGCTGAGCCGAGTTGACCGAGCCATTGACTCTGGCTCGATTTTTAATGTCGTTTTCACTTGAATACTTAGAATTGAATTTCTTATTTTTAAACATATTTTTTAGTTTTTTTTGGGACTTCTGAAATTTTTTTTATATATTATTTTGCTTTAAAAATGATAGAAATTGAAATGTGTTGGCTCATTTCCACGCGTGGGAGCACATGTTTGGGCTTTTGAGCCTTGAGATTAGTGCAATGTGCTTGTGGACTATTAACCAAGGTGTTGGTGATGCCACATTAATTTTTTGAGACTCGAAAGTATTTATAGCAATTTATTTTATTGTTATTTAATTTCTTATTATGCTTTAAAATTTTCAAAAAATTGTAGATAATTCTAAGATAAATCATGTGACATATTAGCATGTTTTAACACTGTATTGAGTTACTTTTGTTATTAAAGTTGTATTTATGTCATGATTAATGCTTCGCATTGTAATTATTTGTCATTTTAAATTGTTTAATAGCATGAAAAATATTCTAAAGTTGATATTTTATGCTATAACCATGGAATTAATGTTAATCACATGGTTAGAATTATTTCACTTAGTATGGCATGTATCTTGGTAGTTATTAGGCCTTTATGCAATTATGGAGTATGCATTTATTGTATAGTCATGCAATGCTGTAGCAGGGATTGTATAGTTGTGAACAGGTCTAGAGATGCCATGCTTAGTTGGAGATTGTCGGTAGAGAGTGTTGGCCCAAGAGTGCAACCCAAGAGAGGGGTGAATGGGGTTAAAAAATAATCACCAATAATTTTAACTAAAAATTATTTAAGCATTCTAATTAACCAATCTAATAGCAAAATCAAAGTGTGTGTGCAATGTGTTCAAGCTATCTCAAACAATAAATGAAAAAAAGAGCACAAAATGAATACAAAGATTCACCGAGATTCAACCATAACTCGTGACCTACGTCCTCACCCTCAAAACCCTCTTGAAAGCTCTTCCACTATACAATGAACAATTACAAAGCAAGTACTAATTGATCTAGTGCCTAGTTCACTTCTCATAAGAGCTCTTCTCAAGCTCTCAAATCTCTTTAAGTGATTTTGTCCAAGTTTCACTCAAATTTACAAGTATTTTTAACAAAAACACTCAAACTCACTAGTTTATAAACCCAGCCAAATAGAATAAATGAGGTTTACACAAAGTAACTCTCTCAAAGAGTAGATGGAATCATTGTATATCAGTAAATCCCCAATATCTCAGCAAAGCAATAGTGGCAACTAGGGTTTATGATTTCAAATTCGATTGTTGCCCTTGTATAACTCTCTCCATCATGTATATATGTTGTGGGGGTCGTATATATGTCTTAGCTTCGATTCTAGCCATTAGAGGTAGTGGAGGTTCCATTATATGCAAGAACACAGTTGTAGAGCATTTAAAAATATTACTGTTACAGTGGCATGGGTCAACTCTTAGATTGCAAGTGTCGACACCTTGCTGCTCTGAACGCTATTCTATAAACAATCCGCCTCCATGTGTCGACTCCTAAGGATCCAAGTGTTGACTCATTCAAGAATTAGCATATATCCCTCAGGCATTATCTCGATGTGTTGATTCTTCTGGGCTCATGTGTCAACTCCTTTAGAGCTTTTTCAAAGTTGAGCAATGTGTCTCGATGTGTCGATACTTGTAATCTCATGTGTCGACTCTTTGAGGCACTTTTTCAAAGTTGTACACTTTGTCTTCATGTGTCAACTTCTGTCGGCTCATGTGTCGACTCCTTTAAGACTTTTTTAAAGTCAAGCAATTTGTCTCCACGTGTCGACTCCTTTAGGCCCATGTGTCGACTATTCTGATGATTTATCAAAATCATGCTTACTCTCTCCGTGTGTCAACTCTTGTAGACGCATAGGTCGACTCTTCTGATGATTTATCAAAGTCATGCTCACTGTCTCCATGTGTTGACTTTTCTAAACACATGTGTCGACTCTTGATGGTCTATGTGTCGACTCTTGCCAATTCTGTAGGCTTCATTTTGCAATATTTCTTCAACCTTCTTCCAATCCGTCAAGCACTTTATTAACATTCCAAATTAAGCTTCTAAGGCTTGAAATGTCTCTTTCTATGCATGTTGTTCTTCAAGAACTTCTTCAATCAATTCATAGCTTCCCTTGGTTTGTCGAGACTTCATCAAATCTTCTAAAAGATCTTCTAATAGTTGTGATATTCACTTCACTTGATCTTTAACACCTTCAATCTCTTTGAGATGAAATCATTTGAATTACATTATATCTAGAACTTTTTAATCCATATTGCCTCGTCTATCTTCTTCAAGGTTTCAACACATTTTTCAAATCTTCTTGACAAGCTTTATTAGTTCTTCAATATATTCAAGCTTTAAGTCATAGTCTAATTAATGCATGATATTATTGCACACTAAGTAAATTAATTAGACATTTAAACAAAGTTTTGTTATTATCAAAATCAAGGCATGGAGTCAATAATCTCTCTCTTTTTGATGATTGACAAAACTTTTCAAAACATTAATTACAAGCTTCAAGTATGTGTGTGTTGGTGCAAGAGTACAAAAATTTATACTTGAATTTGCTCCCCCTTACTTAAAGAGGTCAATCACTTGGTGCTTTTGAGTCCATGTGAAGCAAGCAACAATCTTATACTTTTCTCCCCCTCTTTTGAGGAGTTAAGGCACTTGTGTTTTTTTATCAAGCAACAACATCAATAGCAACAATAATACTTCTACTTCTCTACTTCTATACTTCTATTTCTCTACTTCTCTCTCCTTTTTTGACAATTAATCAAAAAGAGCTAGAAAAACAAGCAAAAGACAGGTACAATAACAAAAAATTTTAAAATAAGATTATTATTACAAAGAAGTGAGCAAACAAAGCAAATCAATCAACCAATCAATCAGAAATTGCGCAAACAACCACAATGAAGATTTCATACAACATATATATATTAGGCATCAATAGAAATCATCCAATCTTCCATCATATTACATATAAAATGTTTTGAGGATGACATACCATCCTTTTGAAAAAAACTGGTTCAAAAATGCAAAAATGAAAATGCAAAGATGAAGTGCAAATGCAAGAGTACTTAGTTTTTTGGCTTTGGGTGATGGAGTTTTGGAGAGATCAACAGGATCATCAACAGTGTTTGTGAAGTTGGCTGGATTTCTCTACTATAGTCTATACTGGTGAGTGCTGGTTGGTGATTGTGGAGAGGTTTGATTAGGTTTTGCTCTTGCTCGAGTTGGGATGTCAGCTTTTGTGCCAGTTAAAGGATTAATTTCCTGATGTGCTTTATCCATGTCATCAGTAGAGGCATCAGTGGAGGAGATCTCTTCTATAAATTTTGCTGTAGCAGGATAGAGGGGATTGTATGCATCTCCAATCATTTTCTTAATATATTTTCCTAGATGCTCAGTAGACATTGCAATGTCAATACCCATTTACTGCTTCAATTTGTTTCCCTTAGTCATAAATGCCTTGTTAAGCTCCCTTACTTTCTTCTCAACAAAGAACAGCCTAGTTGCACTATTTTCCACTTTCTTGTCAAGCATAGTAAACATCTCCTCTTGATATTTCTTCATCTCCTTTATCATTTCCATCATCATAGCTATTTGCACACAATTACTAGGCACAATGTCTATAGGAAAAAGTTTCCTTGGAGTTCTAGATGATTAACCTCTTTCCATGCATCTTGCTTTTGGTGTGGCACTACCACCACCAATACTACTCTTTTCTTTCACCCATTGCTTGGTTTGTTTATCAAAGTAATACCTTATTCTAGACAGAGTCTTGTGATTGTACTCATCAGAATGAGGGTCAAAAGTTCTCCTTTTTTCACCAGATAGTTGAGCTTAAAGTGTTTAAATACCTTCGTCAAAAATATTCCATAGGGCAGACTTACTTTAGTTTTTGCTAGCCTTGAGGATGTGGTTCAAAATATAATCAACCTAATCAATTTTGGTCTCAGTTATGTAAGCCCACAAGAAAAATAGTTCTTTATCAGAAATATACTCAAATTTTCCTCCTTTGGGAACAAAATTGTGGCAAGAAAAGTGATGAATAAGTCTCAATTCTAATGGTAGTTCATTGGCATTTGGTTGAAGACTATCATTAGTAACTTCAGTGCCTAAGAGAAGTGATAGGGCTGGACATCTATCCATGTGTTTTTGCCTTATTACCGTTACAGTGGCATGGGTCGACCCTTAAGCTGCAAGTGTCGACACCTTGTTGCTCTAAACACTGTTCTATAAGCAATCTACCTCCATGTGTAGACTCTTGAGGAACCAAGTGTTGACTCCTTCACATTTTAGCATATATCCCTAAAGCACTGTCTTGATGTGTCGACTCTTCTGGGCTCATGTGTCGACTCTTTTAGGGCTTTTTTAAAGTCGAGCAATCTATCTCGATGTGTCGACACTTGTAATCTCATGTGTCAACTCTTTGAGGGATTTCTTCAACTTCGCGCACTCTATCTTCATGTATTGACTCCTGCATGTGTTGACTCTTCTGATGATTTATCAAAGTTATACTCACTGTCTTCATGTGTCGACTCTTGTAGATGCATGTGTCGACTCTTCTGATGATTTATCAAAGTCATGCTCACTGTCTCTATGTATCGACTCTTATAGACGCATGTGTCAACTCGTAATGGTCTAAGTGTCGACTCCTGCCAATTCCATAGGCTTTATTTTGCAAGACTTTTTCAATCTTCTTCCAATCCTTCAAGTACTTTATTAATATTCCAGATTCAGCTTCTAAGGCTTGAAATGTCTCTTTCTATGCAAGTTGTTCTTTAACAAATTATTCAATTAATTCATGGTTTCCCTTGATTTATCAAGACTTCATCAAATCTTCCAAAAGATCTTCCAATAGTTATGATATTTACTTCACTTGAACTTTAACACTTTCAATCTCTTTGAGATGAAATCATTTGAATTAGATTATATCCAGGACTCTTCAATCCATATTGCCTCTTCTATCTTCTTCAAGGTTTCCACACACTTTTCAAATCTTCTTGACAAGCTTTATTAGTTCTTCAATATATTCAAGCTTTAAGTCATAGTCTAATCAATGCATAATATTATCTACACACTAAGTACATTAATTAGACATTTAAACAAAGTTTTGTTATTAACAAAATCAAGGCATGGAGTTAATAGAGAGAAATTTACATATTTCACTCCCAAAAATCAAAACAATACGTTCAAGTGAGAGGTTTTCTCGGTGGAAGAGAAACACTACTTCTAAAAAAATTGATATTTTGCATCTAAATTAAATTAAAATTTTTGACAATGATTGCTTGTGGCATGGGAGATGATTACAGAGCTCAATGAACTTTCGATTTTGTGACTTATGAAAATTTCATTATTTAATTTAGGTTCATGCAGCAAAATTTTGTGTGTGCTTGTATCACATGCGCATCTAGATGATCTTTAGTAATTGACTGAGATAAAGTAGAGTGATTAGATAGATATAACTATGTCATGGTACCATCATATCTAATGTTGTGGATGAGCTATAGGTCTTAGATATTGTTGACCAAATTATGATTAAGTTTGAGCCTGACAACATAACTCAACATCACTGTGATCTTATTGCCTACCACAATTGGCATAGGAAACCTAGTTGTATGCGCTTAGATGAGTGGCCTATACTTTCATTTGATTGGCGAGTTGCAATATGGTGAACCTGTCCACTAAACGTCATAAGTCGTGATGTTGGTTTCTGTTTTGATCTTAACATATAAGTTTAGCGGGTTGACTATTTGATCGACACCTTAAAGGGCTATATCATTGGATGAAGCTGCTTCTAAGGGTTGTCTCAGTCATGATCTAATCAACGAGAATTTGCCAAACAATAAGTGTTTAGTGCTTAGGTTATGGATGAGCACCTGTTTTCAATGTTACATAATCCAATAACGCAGCTTGTGGATTAGTATCTAAAGGCTACATAATCTAGTGACACTATTTGCTTGGCATATGGATAAGTGCTAGAAGGTTACAGAATCTGTAGACACTGCTTAGTTGAGTGAGTCTGTCGCAGGTGGGGAATGAGCACCTACTTAGGTTACAAACTATATGATTTTTGGACAGGTTATTAATGCTAGACTTATGACTATAAGAGACGATGACCACTAAGGGCATTCAGTGTAGCATGGTGGCAAAAAGGTTGAGGCTAAGATGGTTCATATAACTGAGAAATGTTTTAAATTCTCTGCTAGTGTATGCACTAAGTCAAAAAGGATACTCCCTGGTTGAGTTTCTTGTATTGACTACTTTGTGGGGTCATGAGTTAGTTGCAAATTCTCTCTTTGTATGGATCCTAGTATTTGAATCAACTGGCCACAGAATGATGAATAGAATAAAATATATTTGTGGAATATCAACACGAATCGTCTTTAAGCAAGAAAGTTAGTGTGGATAATAGTTCTAGAATGAATGTGCTCTTGGTTTAGCACATATTACTAGATTTGCGATGTAGGCTCGCTAGAATATCCATGACTTCTTTTCTATGCTTTAATGATTCGGCTAGTTTTGTTCTCAATTATTACCATAACAGGCCTGACTATTTCTAATGTATCGTGAGATACATGTTTGGATCTTTGGAAACTACTTGTTAGGAAACTTTATGATAGAACAGTAGGACATCTGTTACACAACATATATGACTCTGTGGGTGTGAGAGCATTTTGAGCTTCCTATTTCATCACATATATAGATATTTTTATGCATACTGGTAATGTCAAGTTTGGAATTTTTGGATCATACCTATATGATCTTTCAAAATATCAAAAGCATTAACTTGCTTTAACATTACATGCAAAATATCAAAAGCATTAACTTGCTTTAACATTACATGGTAAGGTTGAGGATCATTTAGACATGTGCATTAAAGCTCAAATGACTAACTAATGATGTGAATATCTATTTGAACATTTTGAGAGCTCTGTGAAGTGAAAAGAGAATGTTTGGATATTTGATAATTCCTTATATGTTACAACAAAAGGAATGGAATAATTATTATTGGTTATCATTAAGTTGATGATGGCATAAAATGACCTTCACATTTTCAGTGTAAGAGGTGAATTTTAGATTGATGCCTACATTCTTAACTATGTGCTCTCCATGTCAGTTCTTTTCATCTATTTGAGTTATGGACCAATAAAGAGCTTATTTTAGCCAATTCAAGCTCTAGTTTTTTGTAGCTCATATTTCTCATTGGATTAAGAAGTTAACCTTAGATAGGCTCGTACTTGGTCATGCTGTCAAGAACTCTAAGGGTCATCTGGTAAGTAGCATGATGAATGTGAGACTGATTTTGAGCCATGTATACTGATTTCCTAAGAGAAGGATATCCCTAATACTGGTGAGATAATAGAGTACTTTGAGCTCTATTAAATAGGATTTTATGCAAAGCACTGTTATAGCTTAGTTGAGAGTGAGGATGAAATTCTTTAATCTCCTAGGGATAGTGGGAGCACCTTGCCTACGGGTGGATTAGTTCCATTAGATAAGGATTCTTAGAACTATCGATGGCATGGTAGCATAGATGGAACTATTCCTCATCATCATTTAGTTTGATTGAGAGGAAAGTTTTACATGGTTTCTAACAATATGATTTTGAGCTCAGGATTGTGCTAGAAACTCTATAATCTCTTTGCTAGTGGGAATGGAATGGTGTTATGTACCTTTAGATATAGTTTACTAGGATTAACCTTGTTTGGACACTTGGTTGACTCTCATTGAGAGTGCAAGATTGATTAGAACACTTGGTTCTGAAAAGTCATGCACAAGATGGATGATTTCATTAATAGGTACAATCTTGCTTAGTGGTGAATATAGTTACATCTACGAGGAGAACTCGTCATTAGGAGTGAGATTTGCCTAAATTCACCTTGTTCTAGCCATATCATGCATTTAAATAAGAAACTTTGCCTTATAGACATTAGGATGACATTTGCTTAATAGAAAATTGGATGTTATATCCGTGGGGATTTAATTAATACAATAGATCTGCATGCGATAGTTGCGAGCTTCGACAATCTATTTATGGCATAAAGTAACATCCAAATTGTGGTGTCTCAATTTTTATCGAGTAATTGCTTCAATGGACTAATGATGATTGAAAGACACATTGTGTATATCTAATGGTCCAAGGAAAGTTACTTTTCATTTGATTGATAATCAGATATATTGTGAGCTAAACATTATTTTATCGCCATCTGAGGATGAGCTAACTCTAACATATATGTTGAATGGCAAGAGCCTGAACCTTAAGATGAATCCTAAGACTCTAATATAGGATTTGGATGACCTGTGTTTACTATTACATAGTTACTGTGCCTCAAGTGTGCTATGTGTATACTTGGCTGAAGTTCCTTGATCTATTATTGTTTGGAACCTAAAGTATGCCACGGTGCATATTCGGTTTGTGTACACTGTTTTCATGCTATTAAGATTCTAGAGTGTACTATGTTGCGCGTACTCAGTCTGACATGTGCTTCATGTCTTGGTTAGACAACAGAAAATAGTTTTAGTTCTAGTTTTGCTCATCCAATGCAGTCTAGAAGATACTACGTGTTTTTGAGGGATTGTGTGCACTATACTAATAGTATTGGCACCTGATTAAGTGCAGTTGCGCTATTGAAGATGGCAATTTTCATTAGTGCAAATTGGATATTTTCTAGTTGTGCTAGTTAAGGCGACAACTTGGACATTTGTGACTCAATCGATAGTTGTTGGATCAACAATGATATAGTTGCGCAGAGAGAAAGTGATCCTAACTCGCACTTTGTTTTTTAGTTGATCACTTATATTTACATATGTTGTAATTGTGATATTATTGCATACGATTACCATCTGTTGTTTATCCATGCATTGATTATATTGCTATTTTGGTTATAGTATTTTATGTTAGCACACACAATAAGTATGTCAACAAGGAAGGTTGACTCACTCACTTGAGCAATTGCTTTTGGCGCTCTGCAAAGAGCATGCAAAATTGAGATGCTACAGACTATTATGTCACCCTATTTTTTTTTCTAGACTGGATGAGGCCTGGCAGTCAAGGCCGATGATGGTTATTACCCCATATCCATCATGCCTATTATAGACAGCCAAATACAAGACTTTTATTGGCGCTTCTGAATGGCAAGCTTGTAAAGCACTTGAGTTAGGCGCTTGTGAAGTGACTAGACCTAGATTTGTATGATGTTGGTAGCTTAACATAAGCTCTTTGGGAGAGTTTCTTTACCATAGCATGTATTTTGTACTACATGTGCTTAACAACCATTTTAAGGAGGTGAATGAATTCCCTACCTCTTCACCACGTGAGTTCTTACATGTCATTTTTCAGTGACAAATGTTATTATACCCTTTGTGACTTTTGACTATGCCATGCGGTGAAAGGAGTAATGTAACTACTTTGGCATGAAACCTTACAGTCATGATTGATTCGGCCTTCCGAACATTGCTAGGAAAGCAATTAGTCTTTATTCGAATGGCATAAGGGCGAAGGAAGATAATCTATTACATCAAGCTTTATACACATATGGCTAACTTATTTTTCTTTCTTGTGTTAAGATATAAGTATGTGTATATGTTGACCTCAAGGGGTTAGGCATGCATCTAGAGGGGATGACGATGCCTAATCGATGTGACTTGATAGATTCGGGGTACTTAAGACACTTTCATTTATGTCGTGGTTAATGTCTCTATGCTAGCTTTATTAAGTTTGGTGTAGAACTCCCACACCTTTTGTATTCAGCGGTCGCACGACTCATTTGCAGTATGATCTCACACAATTATGTTAGAATGGTTGAGAGGTTGATATTATTGCTTTGTGCATTCCCATGTGCGAGTGGGAGATGTTGGTATTTGAGTCGGCTCCGGCGTGCATAGGCATGCCTTAACCCAGACCCATTATCTATGAGTGGTGGTTATTGGAACCATCCACTCATAGATAAAGTTAAGAGTGGTTATTGTACAGTATAACCCTCCCCCTCCCCCCCCCCCTAATTCTGTATATACGTATGTTACAGAATATGTAGTGTATCGATTGGCTCATTACTCTCTTCTCTGTAGAAAAAAATCTCTCCCATAGAAACTAGAGTTGTGAGTGCTCTTAAGTTATGGATAATATTAGTGTTCTTGGCTCCATAAGGGTTTGATTACACTCCACCACAAGTACGTCATAGAACTAATCATAGGTTACACATGGAGCATATTAGGGTTTAAGATCTTGGGTCGTTCTTCAAGTTTAAGACCCAAGAAGGTATGTTCGAGGATCGCTTCCGCAACGTAAATATTCTATTGGATCGATGCTAATGACCGTGGCCCTCTATCGATCATAAAACTGAGTTCTCGTATGTCTATCAATACAATTTCATAATAGGTGAAAGTGACACAAATATAGTACTTCATAATGGTTAATATATATGAGACTGAATCTATCTAGAGACTAGTCACTGGTCAAAAGAGGAACACATTAAACTTAACATATAATATCAGTGACTGGTTTTACTTTGAAATTATTTATAAAAAAAAAAAAGAATAATGAAATGGACTGCTGCTGCAAAGTTCCGTTATCATAATAAGTGACTACATCAATGGTCTGTGGCTAGGTTTGATTTAAAGAGTTTGGTGAACTGGAACATACCACAGTAACATAATGTTGGGCCCCTTTGCTTTTTTAAATACATCCTAAATCAAATTCGTCCAATTTTAATGGTCACAGACGAGACATATATGATAAAGACATGTTGGTGATATACTAGTTATTTTGTTACAAAACCTTGCAAAGAGAAGGCTACAATTAACCACACTCAAATAGGGGAGGGGAGGATAAAAAATGACTTTTATGCCTAGTTAAATTCCAAGGAAAAAGCTATTTTTTTAAAAAAAAAAATTCACCAGAATGATGTGAGTGATTTGTTTATAATAAAAAACTATTTGACGAGCGTTTTGTTTTAAAGTAAATGACTCTCGTTCAACCAGATTATTATGGCAATAAATTCTGTAAAAAATTATTTATGGAATCCTTCAAATGCAATGCCAGCCAATAACCTACTTCCATGAATCATATACATATATGTGTGCATATGAATATTCATATATAGAGTTTAATTTTGATGCACTGTCAGTGTAAATTTTTTTTACATAAAGCATGCATTAAAATACGACATCTGTCCACGGGCAATGCATGTTTGTGTTGTACTTAAATTTTAAATGACATGTGTCGCATTTTTAATGCATGCTTGCGTAAATAATATTTACATTGACAGTGCATCAAAATTAAACTCTTCATATATATTCCAAACAATAGATATAATTTTATGAAAGCTTTAATTTGTATAATCATGCAGCCATTTCAAAGGCCTCTTAAGGTTTATAGTACAGGCAACAATAGAAATTCCAAACTATCTCTGAAAACACAGAGATTAGGATTTTGTATTCACATAAAGTTCCACTGAATATTTGGGTAAACTTAATTTCTCAAAAATCTTAAAATAGATAAATTTTTTTCTAGAAATTATAAAAACATTATATTTTATAAATTAGTTGCCATTCCACCAATTTGGCCACAATATGTTGACAACTACGTCTCTACTTCAATGCTTTTGCCCATTTCTTTAACGCATTAGGGGCAGATCTATTCAAACTTCATGTTAGTGCCAATTCTTTTATTTTTTGGTAGGTATTTCACACTGATTCCGGTCACATGGCACTAAACATGGGTGATCCAACAATCGCTAAATGATGAAATGGAACTAAGGACTCGTTTGGTAAAAATTTTTGACCTAACTTTTTTTTACTTTATAAGTAAAAAAAATTATTTATTTATTTATTTTTTGCTTATCTTAACTTGTGAAAACAAAAAAAAACAAAAATTAACTTTTTACTTATCAAAAAGCAAAACAAAAAAAGTTAAAAAAAAAAAAAAAAGATTTACCAAACGGGTCCTAAACATGGGGGCTGATGAGGTCCGCCAAACCTTCTTTATTTATTTAAGAACAGTGCTAGTAAATATATATCTTGCGCTAATGCTATACAAACAGAAAAATTAATATAGAATTTATCATTATAATGATGTGGTTAGATAAGAATAATTCATCTTAAAACTTAACACACATCATAATGGGTCTAAATTATAATAATGTTACTATTACATCATTCTGATAAGCTTTTTTGTACAATTTTTTTAAAAGAATAGCATTTTCTATTATGAAAACACTAGCAGTATAACCTTGCTATGCAAGGACCACAAATATGGAATCAAAAGTTGATCTTTCAAATAATTTTTTACAAACGAAAAGTTTTATAGGATTGTGTATTTAAAATATGATACTAAATGATACAACATCTATAGAATAACATTCATCTTGAAGGTTATTTGGACTAAACATGTTAACAATATTTTCTATACTATAATAGCCATAAAGAGAAAAAAATGTAGAAAAGCAATTTATGTACTAACTATGAAGTTACACTTTTAATAGATATTTGCTTATTGAAAATAAATACATTAAAAAATTTTGACAATAAGTTTATTGAGTTATATTCAAGATTAAAAAAATAAATATAAATTATAAAAGAAAGATATGAACATATGTCTAATATATATCAAGAAATAGTCATTCAAATTAATAAAATAATGTTTTTACACTTTATTTTTTGAGAAAATATAAATTAATACTGAAAGAAAATTAATTGAATTTTCATAAGTTAATTATAATAAATATAGATAAACCTTTTAATTCCATACATGAATAATATTTATGTAAAACTATTTAATAAAAAGTTAGTACACTTTATGTGTCTCAAATTTTGTATTTGTTTTTTCCTTTTTCCCTTTTTTGGGTAATTGTTTTATATAACCGAATAGATTCATACAATATGAAATCATTTAGTGCATCGTTATTTATTCATAGTAATAAATCAACATTAAATTTTTTTCATACGTATATCTTTTTTTCTTAACTAAAAGATTGTATTTTGTAAGTTCATTAAAATGAAACTGTGCTTATATCAAAATATATGATCTTAAGTATATTGCAACATATACTAAAAAAATCATAATAGACAAAATAAACTAATGACTTTTAAAGTTTCTTTTAACAGACGTATGTCCTTTGATATATGTTTATCTTTAATAACTTTTAAAGTTTCCATATTGAAAGGGTGACAATTCAAAAAATACTACCATATTAATTAGATAACTATGTTACGGATTTATACTAAAAGACATGTTATGTGTAATGACTTTAGAATTTATTAATAAATTAGCTATTCTATTTTAATGATAATATATGTAAGCAATGTTTGTCTTGCATTATTTATTTAATGATTGTGTATGTGTGCCTCTTATTCTATATTGTAGATGATTTAGTGTGTAGAGTACGGTTTACACACTATCAGTAGGATTATAGCACAAGTTTTTAATAGGTCTGTCTTGACTATGGGGAATGGTATAGTTCCAACTACTTGTACTAGTACACTTTGTGTGTATTGAACAAGTCAATGTTGAGATAATTGTTTTAATACTGATTATATAAAACAATTAATACCTCATAATTATTATGAGTGCTTATACTATTAATCCTAATATAAAAAATAAACACATGTATTTAATGTTTATTGTTTTGATTCACAGAAGAGTGAGATTCTTTGTGGATCAATAAACTCAGTGAGTTGGATAATAACATTACCTGTATGGTGAATATTAATTATTAATGGAGTCCACGTCCCGGTATAGGGATTGATGATACTCCTTTGAGGAAACTTATAAGTTTTGATTATGTTAAATCCTGCGAATGGATTATGAATCCAATATATTAAATAAGTTAAGTAGAATGTCTCAAGAAATTAAATAAGTCTATTAAATTTAATTGTTAGTAATTTAATTTAATAGATAGGTATATGTCATTTTAAAGTGAGGAAATAAATAAGTATTTAATACTATGGAGCTCAAAATATAATTTCTAGTATGACAAGAAATGCAATTATAATTCATTAGTGATATAAATTATAATTTAGGTAATTAGGGATTAATTATGGCTAAATTAGGAATTCTTATTTGGGTAGGAAGCCCTAGTCATACTAATCTATGGTCTCTATTGTAACCTCTATATATATGCACTCTAAGAACAGTTAGGGTTACACTTGCTTATAATTAAGAGATACATATTTTTGTGAGGAAGAGAAACCCTAACAGTTGTGACCCCACTCTCTCTAGAGTAAGGTGTGCATGAGGGATATAGCAGAAATCTGAAGGTTGAATTCGAGCAATTGATTCGTGCTTGTTGCTGTTACTTGTTGTTCGAGATCAAAGCAGAAGGATTTCAAAATTCATACCTACTACTATTCAGGATCAAACCAGAGAGATCTCGAAGGTAAGATTCTAATCATGTACATTAATTTTTGCTAATCAGATTAGATTTTTTAGTATTATGTGTATGCACTATAGTCGAGTCGTGAAAAATTTTGTAGTCCCCAATAATTGGTATCAGAGCCTCGGTTGATACTATATACCTATAATACCTACTATGTTCTCCGAAAATTGGTTACATGCATGCTTAGAGTAGAACGTGGGTTTGTGCTAATCTCTGTTTTACAGCGTTCTGCCTGGTTATTATGGTCACATGAATGTATCTTGTGTGATTGTGGTTTTTACTTGATTTTTAGATTGTGAACTCCGATTTAAGAAGTCATAGAATCAGATGTAATAATTATTTTTCGAAGCATAGGAACTCCACTGTTTTGAAAATTTTGATTTCTTGTATTCTAGAACTTCACTGTTTTGGAGATTTTAATTTCTTGTATTTTGTAACTCAACTGTTATGGAGAATATGATATGTTGTAATCGTGGAAGATGGAGGAACAATAGTGGTACAAGAACTAAGCAGAAAATTGAAAAAACCCTAAAGATGTGAGAAAAATTCCTAAGAACATGATGCGGTATTTCGTTTTTGTTACAGGGGTAGCAACCCTGAGCCCCCGCTGGTGGCGCTACCCTTGAACCCCCGCGACCTAACTGGGCATGTTGATCCTCATCATCAAGGGCAATGCCCCCAAACTCCCGTGGATTAGTGAAGTAGAAAACAAAGATTCTTGGTGTTGTCAGGGTGTGGTTGGACTCTTCATCACTTTAGAGTGACTTCTTGACCATAATCGCTAGGATTTTGATTATATCTTATTTGTCTATGATTATTATTTTTTATGTTCTTGATTGTTACGTTATTAACATGAGAGAACATGGATAATAGATAAATAACCTTTAAGTTGTGTTTTAATTATATAAATTTAAAATTTCAATTTTGGTTTATAAATGTTCAACTAGAGAGTGAAATTAATTCATGTGTTTTAATTTAAATTTTTTTTTAAATTAAGAAATTTTAAAATTTTATTTATTGTACACATATGAGTCATCAATATTGAAATATTATATTTATTGGATAATTAAACACATGAAAATTTTCATGTATTAAATATCTAAGTGGATGAGGAAATGTATTACGTATAAATCACACGGTCTCTATCACTAGTTTATAAGTGAAGTAATTTATTCTATATGTTAGTTTTAGTATCAACCTCCCCATCGGATGAAATAAGTTATGGGCTCACTGAGTATAAACTCTAGTAATTGTTAGTGTTGGGTTAACTCTCCGTTTGAGTAACTCAATACGGAACAATAGGTTTAGAATTTAGTGATGGTATACACTTAGCTATAAATAATAGTATTTTCACCATATGAGTCACTGCTATTATTTATAGGACCGAAATTAAGTCAGCTATTTAATTTTACTTGGCATAGTTACTTGCCTAGATAGTAAAGTTAATAGGTATTGACCTGTTTAGATAAATTTTGAATAGTAAATGACCTCCCATCGAGGCATGCTATTTACGGTATACTAGGCTGCTGGTAGATTCTTTTAAAATATTGGTAGAGGGAATTATATTTTAATGATTGAATTCTAAGTTCATTATTGTTTATCATATTTTTTTATAATATGTGATTCTCAGGATTAAAATGGCTTTCAATCCATTTGTAGTTATTCTCAAAGAAAAAAAAAACTAATTGGACCAAATTATATTGATTGGAAAAGGAATTTAGATATTATGCTGACTGCTGAAGAGGAATCGTTTGTGATCACTGAGGTTTATCCACCGGAACCTAGTGAGGGGACAACTGATGAGGAAACTTGGGCTTACCAGAAGTGTATAAAGGCTAATGAGATATCGCGGTGTTACATTTTGGCATTTATGTCAAATGTTCTGCAACATCAGCATCAGGCTATACCCACTGCCTCTGATATGATGAAAAGCCTCAAAGACATATTTGGGGATCAGAATCGTACTGCTAGGCTAGTTGCCATGAGAGACCTAATAAACAAGACTATGGTTGAAATGACCCTAATAAGGGATCATGGTCTGAAGATGATGAGTCTTCTGAATGAGCTAGAGATTCTTAGAGCTGAAATAGATAGGGAAACCCAAGTTGATATCATTCTCCAGTCGTAGTTTGATTTCTTTAAGCAGTTTTGCCTAAACTACAACATGAATAAATTCTCTTATTCAATAGCAGAGTTTTTTAAAGAGCTTCAAGCAGCTGAGGGCCTCAACAAGAAGCCAGTTATTGCTCTTGTTATTGAGAAAGGTTATACTTCTAAACTGAAAGACAGGAAGAAGCAGAAAAGGTTTAGAAATAAAAAGTAGTTTCTCAAGCACCTCAGGGGCCTCAAGGAGGAGTGAAAAAACCCAAAGGCAAGTGTTTTGTCTACTAGTAGTCAAGGCACTAGAAGTTGCAATGTCTGGTTTATCTAGCCAAACAGAACAACCAAGGTAAATCTCATTCACTAGTAGTTGAAACACGTTTAGTGGTGCTATCTACTAGTATATGTTGTGTAGATACGAGTGCTACTAATTATATATGCAATTCTTTGAAAGGGTTCCACCAAACCCGCCAGCTTAGTAATGGAGAGATTTACATCTTTTTAGGAGATAGCACGAAAGTGTTAGCAGTTGCAGTATGAGATATTAGTATTTCTTTTGGTAGAGATAGGATTTTAGTGTTAAAAGACCCTCTTTATGTACCTTTCAT
>CM065395.1:14042500-14045000 GCA_033060915.1 Euryodendron excelsum | reverse complement strand
ATCGAATGAATAAAGACAGTATATGCTTGAAAATCAATTGTCCATACCTTGCTTCTTGAGACTTCAATGTTTATAGTGTAGTGCTCTCTATCAAGCCTACTCCGCTAATCATAACCTATCTTATAGGCTCAAGCCAGCTAGAGTTGGCTGATTAGACAAAAATTCACTTTTATCACCATGCTTGAGTTCAACTGACCAAACGTGAGCCATGCGTTCGCGTGGTGCATCTCCTCCACATTAAATGCTGAGACTTGAGCATTAAATGCTCTAATATCATTCATGATTGCCCTAATACTTTAGGCTGTATAAGTCTTGCGAATTGGGTTGCTCTTGGATATATGGGCTCGACTTATAATGCTATCCGGACTATTCAACTGAAGTTAGGCTTGCCCTGGTGGATTGGGCCAGAGTTTATTTAACTCACAATTGCCTCCCAGCCCTAGCGCCCTTTGGTAGGGGGCTGGGGCTGGTGTATCATTACCATGACGTCCATTGTTAGAGGCAGTTTAATGTGACGTGACCGTTGAGTAATCCAAACCTGCTGCCACTGCTTCGACATTTTTTGTAGACGAAAGGGGGTTTTAGCCAACCATTGAGTGCAGAACAATCTCTCATTTTGCATCTATCTCTTTCTTGAAGATTACCGTTTTGTAAGTCCTTTTTCTACCCCTCTTTCTTGCTTTTTTGGTGAGTAAACCCTAAGAGTCTTCGTCCCTGATTCATAATAGGTTCACATCTTAGGAATATGCTTGTCTCTTTCGATAGTATCGCTATGTTTAAGGCTCGATACGATTTTTCGGCGAGCATAGACATTAGGTTAATCGGCCCTAAGGACAATGGTTGGATAATAACTGAGGAAGGGACTTCCTTCCCTCTCGTTGCCATCGTTGAGGGAGGACTCCACTTTCCCATCCACACCTTTCTAACCGAATTCCTCAACCACTACGAAATCGCTCCAATCCAGCTTGCACCTAACGGCTACAAGATAGTGATGGGAGTGATAGAGTTGAACAGAATATTAGGTCTGAACTTAGGGCTTCACAAATTCGACTACTGCTACTTGACAGTAGAGGTGAATAGTGTCAGGTCAGACCATCATAGGTATTACTTTAGGGCTAGGGCTGGCCTAAGAGAGTTGGTTCAATTTCTTCCAAGCTAGAGGAAGGGGATTGACGACGTTATAGTTAGGGTGAATGGTCATTGGGAGTTTGGGAATATCCTATTGGAGTTAGCCCCACTAGCTCGATGCCTCAGGGTCCCGCTAAAAATAGGTCGATCACCTCTTCCCCGATCTGGTACAAACTTTTTCTCTTTATCTGCCTAAAATTTTATCTATTTTTGACTTATCACCCTTTTATTTCTTCTTTGTATCCAATTTCGGTGTTAGGGACAAAGAGACTGAACTTCTGGGAGTTGATCTAAATGCTTTAGGCGTTGCCTGGGCATACAAAGGTGAAAGAGTATTAGCCAGGATCGGGCGAGCTGTTCACGTCTTGTTGGGATACCCAGTTCGGTACTAGTCTTTCACGGCAATACACAGAGTTGCTGGCCCAGTTCTCACTGTGCAAAAAGCGAAGGGAAGTCTGCACGAGATCTGTGAGTATCTGGCATTACTGCCCCCACTCCCTGCCGCTTTTGCTACCATGGCCATAACAACTGTTATTGAAAGTGACATGGCTCCCAAAGTGCAAGATCTGTCACTGGCACTATGAGGAAGGGTTTCCAAAAAGAGAATAAGGGTGGCCTCATCCTCCGCCACTACCACGGCTCTTGCTGGTGACGCCAATATTCCTCCTCTCGCCGTGCAATCTGGCACCAGAGCTCCTACCATCCTCGAGGTGGTTGAATTGTATGAAGCTCCAGTACCCTAACGAGGAGCGAAGAAGAGGAGGCTAGTGAAGACCACCGAGAAGGAGGCTGCTCAGGCAAAAATAGTGGAGTTTACTGCTCCCCCTTCTGTGTCGGTGGAGACTAATCCAAAGGGCAAAGGTAAAGTGGATGAACCGATACCCGAGGAGTTCGTAGCTCAGCTGAACGTTGCTAGTCGGCCATGACTGTCCAGGATTCAATCCTCAACTGTGCTAGCATGGCTGTTGGGGCTCTTTAGGCCATAGTGTCGCCTAAGGATGTCAAAGAAGTGAGCGAAATTGACAACATGGATCTATTGGCGGGCGCCGTCCATGTGTTAATGGTGGTAAGAAATCTTCCCCATTTGTCTTTCTGATTCAATTTTTCTGTCGAATTTTCCATTTGAGTTATGCAATTTTTTTTTGGTCCTACGCAGGGAGCAATCCAAAGTCTAGGGGTCATGCATCGATTCTGTACTCTGCAAGATCGACATAATAACCTATTGCGGAATCATGAATTACTGAAGTGCAATTTCCACACAAGAGATTGTGAGGCCAGGGGTTTCCATCAAGCATTCCAAGATCAGTAGGTCCTGCTTGTAGAGACGCAGGCCTGCTACAAACAGAAGGAAAAAGACTTCAATGAAGCCAAG
>CM065395.1:13937500-14040000 GCA_033060915.1 Euryodendron excelsum | reverse complement strand
ACAGGTATGGATGAGACCCTGGTATGAACACTAGTAAATAATTGAATATCAACTCCAAAAGGGTAATCAAATCTTGGGATTCTTTACTCACAGCTATCATGGGGACCTACTTGTAGGCCTATTAACTGGATCAATCCTGCCAAGACCTTTTGCTTATTGTTACTTAATCAAGCTTTCTTAGTATAAATTTATTTTTATTGCCTAAAATAATTTCTCAAACCAAATCTTAAATCAAAATTTTCTCTTACATTCTAGAGTTGTTTTTCTTGAGAGTTCTACTTTCCCAAAGTGAGTTATACTATATTCCATCCATATTCCCTGTGGTTTGACCTCGGATTTACCGAGATATTATTACTGCATCGTAATCATACACTGACAGATAGAAATTGCATTATTCAGGAGCGATCAGTGGGTCCACGCTTAGTCTATGGCAGGCAACCTCCGCGTCGATTCCTGGCATTTCATAAGGAGTCCAAGCGAAGATCTTAATGTAATTTGTCAGAAGCTCGATCAAGGAATTTTCTTCAGTCTTAGATAACGCAGTGCTGATTACAAAGTATTTCTCCTTATGCCGATTTATGTGGATCTTCTTTAAGTCTTCGATGGCTTTTTTCTTTGGTATCTACCCAACATCATCAATCGTGGGTGTATCTTAATGAAGCTCCATCATCTGTACTTTATCAGCTTTTTGCCTTTGTTGCACATGTCAGAAGAAAGCATTGCTAACCGACCACTTAGTCCCCTCTCATCTCTTACACCCTTTCTGGGGTCGAAAATTGAATCAGTTGATGGTAGGAAGATGAGATAGCCTTCATGAGATGCAACCATGTTTGGCCCATGATTGTATTATAGAGGGAGGGTACGTTGACAACTAGGAATTCTGTCTATAGAGTAATTCCTCCTGTAGTTACCGGAATAGTTACCTTCTTAAGTGGCCAAACTGGATCGGAACTGAACCCAATCAATGGATTGAGCGAGGGCTGGAGGTCGGCATCCATTAGCTCTAGCTTTTTTAATAGATCGAAGTATATAACCTTGGAGGAGCTCCCTGGTCAATGAGCAACCGCTTCACATCACAACCTGTCATTCGTAGAGTTATGACCAGTACATTATTGTGTGGGGTCTAAACTCCCACGAGATCTTCGTTAGTGAAAGTTATGGCCATGGTATTACTGGCGACCTTGACCTTCTTATGCGGAGGGCCTATCTGCATCACCTCCCTCAAGTGCACGGCCTTTTCTATCTCGGCCCAGTATCTATGCCAATCAACAGCTTCTGACTCTACGATCCATGCAACACATTGATTACCCAGACCGATTTGACTTTGTCTTCTTTCTGCGGGGGGGCTTCTAGCCTCGACTGCACGTCCTCCTATTTTGCCTTTTCTTTGTTGATGTACTGGTCGAGATGACCAACGTTCGCAAGATCTTCCAAACGGCTTTTGAGATCTTGGCAATTCTTTGTTTGATGCCCTTTCTCCTTATGATAGGAGCAAAATTTCCTTTAATCTTAAGTTGTAGGGTCTCCTCCTAACTTCGGGGGCCATTTTAAGAATGGCTTGTCACGAATATGAGGCAAGATTTTATAAATGGGATCTTTGAAGACAATGTAGACCCCGTTATTTGCCTTCTTGCCCTGGTTGTTGTTATTTTCCCACCAAAGTTTCTTTGCATCCAGTCCATTCCTCTTCTTAGCGATAATGCCGACCTTCTCAGGGGTTAACTGTGCTACATCTTCTTCCAATCTCGCATATTGCTCGATTCTTGACATTAACTCTTGCACCATGAAGGCTGACTTTTTTTATTAAGGACTGTCGCAGGCGGTGCTCTCTGGGCAAGCCGCATATGCTCGTAATCCTTCTCTATCGTTCTTCTATAAGGTAAGTAGGAAGTCTACCTCCCTAGGCTGCTTACTATTGGCTATGAAGTGAGCAGTGAATAGTTTGACAAGTTATCTCTAGTTTGACACGGATTTGGACAATAACCTGTCAAACCATTGTATGGCCACCTCTCCCAAGCTAGATAGGAAAACTCGACACATCAAGCATTAATCTCCACTCCAGAGTACCATCATCTGTTTGTAGTGCTGGATGTGACTGATTGGATTAGCCTTCTCGTCATATGGTGTGAACTTCAGTGGGGCAAACTTTCTTCAAGGGTGGCGACTCTCGATCTCCTCCGTGAAAGGTGTGGATGCTATCTAATCCAAGGCCCTGCTGACCATGTCCTGGGTAGTACGTGCCTTAGGGAGCTGTTCTTTGTTGTCAAGCTTTTCGTTTAGCCACCTTTCCTATTCCTTCTATTGTCGACCGGTTCTAGCCCGATCTCTGTCCTGCGGTATCTGGCTCCTCTTGTGGCTCTGATCTCCTCATCTTTCGTTGTAGCGGTCAGTACTGGAGCCATAGTACCTAACAATGTGCACCGATGTTAAGCTTCGGCTTCTGGAATCTCGACTCCTCCTATCGTTGCGATGGCCCGGTGATCCTCCTTTAACCCAGTTATCTTTTTTGGAGATTGCGTCCCTTATTGCCTGGACTTGGGAAATGAGTTTGGCAAACTCCTCGTCTTGTCGCTGAAGTTTCCACTCAGCAACATGAAGTGAGCGGTCATTAGGCACACATCCACTGAAGAGTGAGGGACTCAGGTCCCGGTGATGATTTCTACAAAGATTTGGTCCCCTAAGGTAGTATGGGTCACTCTATAACTCATCTTATGCTTCCCAGAGGCTCCTAGTAGGAGACTGGGTCTCTAACCTCCTTAGCCGACCCTGGTTGTTTCTTTCCGGAGTGGTTTGGTGGCCAGCCGAATTGGTATTGTCATTGCCAAAAGGAGTTTCGTTCCCTCGTCTATTGGAGTGAACTTCTCTTCTCCTTAAAGAGCTGGTACTCATGTTTGCTTAGACCTTCCCACAGAGAGCTCCAATTATAAATGGGATTTCTAAGAAGGCTTGGCCGATCACTCAAACCAATATAAATGAGCTCCAACTTGCTGTAAGAAGACAAAGGAATTAGAATGGGTCGACCTTCTTTGGGTCGATCACACTCCGATGATTAAGTTTGCAATCTTAACCGAGAATCGAATGAATAAAGATAGTATATGCTTGAAAATCAATTGTCCATACCTTACTTCTTGAGGCTTCAGTATTTATAGTGTAGTGCTCTTTGTCAAGCCTACTCCGGTAATCATGACCTATCTTGTAGGCTCAAGCCAGCTAGAGTTTCTTGATTGGACAAAAATTCACCTTTATCGCCATGCTCGAGTTCGACTGACCAGACGTGAGCCATGCGTTCGCGTGGTGCGTCTCCTCTGCATTAAATGCTGAGACCTGAGCATTAAATACTCTGATATCATTCTTGATTGCCCCAATACTTTGGGTTGTATAAATCTTACCAATTAGTCTACTCCTAGCTATATGGGCCTAATTTATAATACTGTCTGGACTATTCAACCGAAGTTGGGCTTATCCTAGTAGACTAAGCCGGGGTTTATTTGACCCAAATTTAATTTTTGGAAACACTAAGGGAGTGACTTTAGGAAATATATAATAGAAATTAAAACTCCATCTACATACTATATATAACTTTATCGGTGAAAGTTTCTAGGATAACTAATCAAATTGCAACATGTAATATTTAAATATTACAAAAAATAAAAAATTTGAAAAAATTGGATTGGAAGTTTAAGGCTTAAAGACCTCCTAACTTATTGCTATAATATATAGTGTAAAAGCTCTAGATTTATTTGTAGTTGTCTTTCTAAAAATAAAACTTAGAAGGATTTGAATAGAAAATTCTAAAGTTTTGAATCTAAGCAAGAAATTTCCAAAATTATAAAAGAAGAATTTAAGAAAATTTAAAATAATGATCATAACGCTATTTTTAAATTTAAGGAGGAGCTTTCTAAAATTATAAAGTTGGATTTAAGGAAGTTTAAAATAACAATTCTAAATTCCTAAAAAATTACGGAAAAATTTTCTAAAATTGTGAAAGATAAGTAAAATTTTTCAAAGTAACATAAGCTTCAGTTTCAGCAAAGATTTACAAATCATTAGTAGAAAGTAAAAGTTTCTATAATTTATAGTTTGACCAATGTTATTATGACACATGTAAAATTAGTTATTTTAAAAATTCAAAAAACTAAAAAAATTAGATTGAGTCTTTCAACCTCAAAAGCCTCATTCTGGTACAATATATAGTATATATTAGATTTCCTTTTCTTATAACCTGAACTCTCAATTTATAGAACATATCAGCGGAAGGACTTCATCAGCTCATAACAGATCAGGACAGACAGGTATAACGTTAGCAATCAGGGATGAAGAACCTCATGATCCACTACAACATTCCAGCCTAAGGCCAATGACCTCATAATATTACTAGTCTTCAGAAGTTCTATTCCATGATTAGCTCCAACACAATTTACTTAAAAGAAGAACGAGCTAAGAAACCAAGTACGACATACAAATCATGAACAATTAAACAGAGCATCTCCATAAGGTAATTTGACAAATCCACATATTCAAAATCAAAGTTTATATTTTTTTCGTCTTTTGCTTTCTAACTTCTTGTCTCTTGACAATAGATGCTAATGACCGTGGCCCTTTGTCGATCACAGGACTGAGTTCTCGTATGTCTATCAGTAAAATTTCATAATTGGTTAAAGTGACACAAATGTAGTACTTCATAATGGTTAATATATATAAGACTGAATCTATCTAGAGACTAGTCACTGGTCAAAAGAGGAACACATTAAACTTAACATATAATAGTAGTGACTGGTTTTACTTTCAATTTTTTTTTTCTTTCCAAAAACAGAATAATGGAATGGACCGCTACTGCAAAGTTCCATTGTCATAATGAGTGACTACATCAATGGTCTGTGGCTAGTTTTGATTTAAAGAGTCTGGTGAACCACAGGTTGAAGAAATATTTGCAAAACCATAGCTAACAAGTTTAACATAATGTTAGGCCCCTTTGCTTGCTTAAATATATACATTCTAAATCAAATTCGTCCAATTTTAATGGTCACAGACGAGACATGATCAAGAAATGTCGGTGATTTAATAGTTATTTTATGTTACAAAGCCTTGCAAAGAGAAGGCTACAATTAACCACACTCAGATAGGGGAGGCGAGGGGAGGGGAGTATTAAAAATGACCATTGCGCCTACCTAAATTGCAAGGAGAAAGCTATTTTTTTCAAAAAATTTCATCAGAATGATGTGAGTGATTTGTTTGTAATAAAGAGTTGTCTTGATGAACGTTTTGTTTTAAAGTGAATGACTATTATTCAACTACATTGTTTTGGTAATAAATTATGTATGAAATTATTCATGTAATCCCTTCAAATGCAATGCCACCCCACCACCTACTTCCATGAATCATCTACATATATGTGTGTGTATGTGAATATTCATATATATTCCAAACAATATATATAATTTTGTGAGCTTTAATTTGTATAATCACACAGCCATTTCAAGGGCCTCTTAAGGTTTATAGTACAGGTAGCAATAGATATTCCAAACTATCTCTAAGAGCACAAAATATTTGGGTTAACTTAATTTCTCAAAAATCTTAAGATAGATTAATTTGTTTCTAGAAATTCTAGAAACATTATATTTAATTAATTAGTTGCCATTCCACCAATTTAATTGGCCACAATTTGTTGACAACTTCGTCTCTCCTTCAATGCTTTTCCCATTTCTTTAACTCATTAGGTGGCAGATGTATTCAGATCTATTCAAACTTCATGTCCGTGCCAATTATTCTATTTTCTGGTAGGTACTTCACGCTGATTCCGATTACATGGCACTAAACAAGGGTGATCCACCAATCGCTAAATGATGAAATGGAGTTAAACATGGGGCTGACGAGATCCACCAAATCTTCTTTATTTATTTAAGGACGATGCTAGTAAATATATATCTTACGCTAATGCTATACAAACAAAAAACAAACAAAAAAAATTTAATATAGAATTTATCATCATAATAATGTGATTGGATAAGAATTATTTATCTTAAAACAAAACACTTATCATAATGACTCTTAATTATAATAATGTCACTGTAATATCATTCTTATGAGATTTTCTGTATAAATTTTTTGAAAGTGAACTCTCAACTTAGAGAACAGATCAGGACAGACGGGCATAAGGTTAGCAATCAGGGATGAAGAACCCCATGATCCACTACAACATTCCAGCCTAAGGCCAATGACCTCATAATTACTAGTCTTCAGAAGTTCTGTTCCATGATTAGCACAAACACAATTTGCTTAAAAGAAGAACGAGTTAAGAAACCAAGTACGACATACAAATCACGAACAATTAAATAGAGTATCTCCATAACCAAACTCTGTTCTAACTTAGTCATTGAAAACCTCCTTAGACCAGCACCACACCGGTGCAAGTATTTTCTTTATTCTTTTCAGGTCATCAGAGCTCATCCGAACCAGACCAATTTATGGAATCATCATTTTCTATTTTAATAATTAATTAATAGTTTCAGTTGACATTTTCCATCATTTGATGAGCAATCAAATATGACCATTCAAAGAAAGGGGAAAAAGGAAAAATGAATAACAAAATACAACGAGTAACAATAATTTTTCCAAAGTAAAAATAAATCCATCTATAATGAAAAGTTTCTGTGGACACTTCTTTGCCCGTTTTACTATGTTCTAAATTCTAATGTTCAACCAATTATACAGTATGTACACGAGTAAATATTTCTCTCTATCAAGATGGATAGGAAGAAAGCATTGTCATTGGTACACATGAAGATTTCTCTAGCATGCAATTTAAGAATCTCTCTAGTTTTCTCCTTGGTCTTGTTGCCACTATCCACTTGAAGAACCAAACACAACTTTGCCACCACACCAAGTTGCAGCATCTCTTGAAGAAGAGTTGGATTTGCAGAAAACTTTGAAATGGAAACCAGAATCCTCACAGCCCTTTCACTTGCCACCTTTGAAACCCTAAGTATCTTCTTCGACACTATTGCTAACCCGGCGCCATGTTTCAACAGCTCGGCTCTTCCCTCGGCACACTGGCAGATTTGATCCAACGCCATTAGTATCATCTCACAAGCCCTTTTCTCCGAAGAATCGAGAAGGAGATCGATCAATACTGGCACTGCACCAGCCTCCACTGCTTTGATCCTGTTTCGGCCCAACGGAGAAACATTGATTAGTAGTTGTAACGAAGCCTTTGAGGTCTTGGAAGATATTTGATCATGCAATAGTTGGACTAGCTCGACGAAGAATTCGCGTCTCAAGCTTATTAACTGCGCCGGATCAACCACTTCGAACATGGAATTCATTAGAAACACCGCGTAGGCACGTGAATCGTAGTTTCCGCTCTGCATGACACGGATTAACGACTGGATAAATTCGCCATTTTTTCCGGCCAGAGATTTAAGGCCGGGTTCGGATGGTTGGAGATGGTAGAGGATGCTTAATGCTTCATCGCTAACTCTTGTGAACTCAAACCCATCATCTAATGAAGAAGTGTTATTGTTGCAGTTGACAAGTGAAGCTAAGAACTCGACTGCACCGGCGGCTTCTATGCACTTTTTATTGGTTTCGCTGTCGGAGGAAATAGATTTGAGTCTTCTAAGACATTTCATTTGGAGCTGTGGTGAATTAGCATCGTTGAGAAGCTTCACAATCTGAGCCTTGTTGACCGGAGGCTTCGGCGTTGGGATCCGTTTGACGCCGTGTGAAGCATTGAGGGTGCACCAGGATTGGATCAACCGGCGAAGAGTGTGGTTTGGCGTCAAATCTACATCTGAGAGAACTTGTTTGGTGACCGGGCAAGTGTTGTTTTTCCCGGAAAATATCCATTTCTCGATGCTTTCCCGGTCATAGGTTATGCCCGTGGGGACGGTCACCGGATCTTTCATGATTTCTAGAGAGATAGGGCAGAGAAAAAATGGAGGAACTACGATTTCATCCATTGGAAGGTAACCAAGAAGATCAAGAATCAAGTCCTACGGCAAATACAGTAGAATTCAAGATAAACCCAGATGATGAGAATGATCGGATAAACAAAACCCGGAAGGCTTTCTTGCTGAAAATGGCTGTATACACAAAATAAGAGAAATTATTGAGTCTTGTTTGAGAGTAGAAGGTGAAGCTGTTGGAGAGGCGTGGATTGGTTTGAAGACGTTAGGAGTAGAGGATGGGTTATATATATGTGTCTTGTGCGTGTGGAGAGGAGAGGGTGATTGAAAATCAGAAAGTCAAAACACGGAAAATGGGGGCGTTTGGAGAGAGAGAGAGAGAGAGAGAGAGAGAGAGAGAGAGAGAGATGACTTTTCTGAGGAATTGAAATGCCGAAGGATGACAATTTTACCTGCTCATGGATGGGTGTGCATTTGGGGAAAGTGTAGAAGGTAATAAATAACTTGCCATCCCCACTTTTGACTTTCTCTCTCTGGGAAAAAATAACATAAGGTTCTCTCTCTGACTCGTGCTATTTTATGTGGATGATGATTGCCGACAACGGCGCGCTCATGGAGGTTTCCTGCATTTCTGAGTCGGCTGCTACCTTGACTCAACGATTTTACTTGGCCTTCTGATGTTCCAGCTCCTTTGACACACACACACACACACACACACACATATATATATATATATGTATGTATATATGCATACAAGACTAGTGCTTAGTACGCGCATTAGCGTGCAAGCATAGGTGAGCCGTTTGGTAAAGAACTTTGTTTTTTGGGCTTTAGTAATTTTATATATTTGCTCAATGTGTTTATACTTAATCATTCTTTAAGAAAAGATAAATTTTTAATAATTAAAAAGATTAAGAAGATAGGAAAGTTTTTTTCGTTTGAATTTAATAAATATTATACCAATAATGAATATACATGAAATTGTAATATTACATACCTTTTCACGTAAACAAACATCATAAAATACATGAATTAAATAAATACAATAAATCATATTTCAAAAAATAAATGCATTAAATTAAATAAAAAATTTGAACAATTATTTTTTATTTTTTATTTTAAAAAAATAAAATTTAAGAACTACTCAAAATGAATAATTTGTTACAACGATAACAACAATGGCTACATTTTACATATAACAAATATATATACATGTGGGTGTTATACAGAGAAAAGCACATGCAACATTTATTTAAAAGATTATATTTGTTTAGTGTGCTGGGCAAGTTGACAATCGCAAAGTCTCCGTAATTTTGATAAGACTATAATCTTGTTTCACTTATAAAATATATTTATATAAGTGGCACCAAAAGGCAAAATTTATATAAACTTTTGGAGTTTCTGAGTTTAATATTTAGTTTTTGAACAAATGTGATTTAGTTTGGCTTATATTGGGAGAATGGTAGCAATAAATAGCCTCTTCTCTTCTGTTATCTTTGTGTTTTTTTTTTTTTTTTTTTTTAAGAAGAAAAGAAACCTCAACCGCACCACATCCTTTGGTAGGGGTTTAGTCACGGTGTCATTAACTAATGGGATGTTGGTCCACTGATATAAAAGTTAGTTAAGAGATTGTCATTGACAGATCTTTTAAAATTATTTGGAGTCCTTTTAAGTGTTAAATCATATTGTAAATTAAGCAAGTTCAAGCATGCGAGATCAAAAGGGTTTAAGGCATTCTTTAGGGAAAAAAACCACAAAAAAAAAAAAACAATTAAAAACACCATAATCAAAGGTGTCTTAAAGAAATTAGAAGATTTTATCATGAGTTTTGGCTTTTCTACTTTTTTCTATTTAGTAGTTGAGGTTCTCCGCAATAATTGTCTTTTCCTAGTGTAAAAATGATAGTTGCAAATGAACATCCAAAAGATGTACAAAAAAAAAAACGACACTTCATGAATTTCTTCTAGCCAATTATTCTTAGGGTTCTAAATTGCTAAATTATTTGTGTTAAAGTTTAGCCAAACAAAAATGAAGAAAAGAAAACCAATGAATGTCGTGCCAAATTGGTATAAATGCATGAAAAATATCATATTGATACTGTAAGGTTAGAAAATATTACTCTTTCATAGAATTTGTGAAGAAAATTTTATTAAAATGATGTAATAATAATATTTTTTATTTTAAAGTGGAAGAGTATTATTAAATATCGTCATTTTATATAAAAATTATATAAAAAATTTTTGACCGTGCTGATAGCATGATCACTATGTTTGGGGGCTTTAGATGAGACTCACAGTGAACCAAATTATCTATCTATTTTGTTTGGTTTCTTAAGAGTTTAGAGAGTATTTTAATTTAAATTCCTTTCTTAGTAGTTAACGAAAAATGCTAATGACACCCGCTGATGATCTCTCCTACATCAATTGAGCTTTACCTACCATTCAATTGATGTGAAAACCATCATCAATTAACAAGTAATTAACAAACGCTGTTGGTAGATCTTTTCATAATTAATACTCTCAAAAATCTCACACAGTACAGCTTGCAGATCTTCATTGAGAACAGGTTTGTACTTTTCCATAAGAAAAGAAGATACAAAAAGTTGAAATAAGTAATCATGGCATTTTCCTTAAAAGGGTCATGCATTGCGAGGGCATAAACTTCAAATCAGACCCTTTTCCGGTAATAACAAATTAACAATCATACCACACCAAGGTTGCCGGCCACGAGTAGATTGAGAGCTTGCTCCTCCTCGGGAGAGCTACGTCTCTTCCTCTAGCACGGAGTTGGTTTCTCATTTATTAGATGGAATAAATAATTCACTTAAAAGGTAATAAATTATTTTTATGTGAAAAGAGAAATATAAAAGTATAGTATTTTTGGAGTACTGAATAATTTTTTAAAATATTGTCTCTATCATTAAGTATGTGAAGTCAATTTCTTTTATTTGCTTACGGTCCATTGTCTTTCTAAGGATTTGTTAGGTAGAGTTTAAATTTATTTTTTTTATTTTGTTATTTTAGTTGGCTTATAAGTACAAAAAATTATTTATTTTTTTTTAGCTATTTTGCTTCTATAAGTTAAGTAAAACAGCAAAAAAAAGTCAAAAAAATTTAATTTTTTTACTTATAAGTCAAAAAAATCAAACCGAAAATGCTTGAAAAAAGTTATACCAAATGAGTCCTAAATAACTAAATAAATAAATGCTATTAATTTAATGATAAACTCGAGAGTTTGTCTTCATTGGTCAAGTGGATGTGCTTCGTACGTTGGCCAACTTAGTTTTAATTTTTAGAGCTAGATCGTAAGCAAGGGTGGAACCAGAAATTTTTTTTAGGGGGTGCCAAAAAGATTTTTTTTACTACAAGGTGTCTATGTCTTTAATTAACTACTCCATCAAACTCATGCAAGGCCCACATGAATCACGTAAACTTGATGCTATCTGATGATTTTAAATATTCTTTGCTCATATTTCTAAATTGAAGCAATAGAAAATTCTTTACATGAAATATAAAACCAAGTTCTATTGAAGATATGATTTTATTTATTATTTTGGTTTTTTGTATTATGTATTTGAGATGTAAGCTTACTTATTCGATAGATGCACATTAAAAATCCATAAATTATTAATTTTTTTTTTAAGTTTTGGATGTTGCTCATTAGAAATCTACAATATTTTGAACTAAATGGGTTAGAAATTTAGATGTATGAGAAAAAAAAAATAAGTTTCATAATCCACCATATGAAAATTTTAATATCATATTAGGTTAGGACTTTAGTTTTAAACTATGGGGATCTCAGTCTAATAGATTCTTTTATAAAATTATATATACATACTACATAAAAAAAGATTATATAAAAATTGGAGGGTGTCAATACAAAAATTGGAATGTTACTACATTAAAATTTTACTAAAACATTATGTATAAATACTATATATATGGGTATTGTACAAAAAGTGAGAGTGTCATGGCGCTTCCACTCACAAGAATGCCTCTGCTACTGACAGTAAGTAATTTACCTCTTATCAACACTTTAATTTTTATAGTGTATGATCTATCTTTTAACTTAACCAAGAAAGATATTAATCAATATGTGTACATGTTGGTCTGTGCCACCCATCCTTTAATTCCACACACACACACACAAATTAATAAAAGGCTGAAGAACGAGCAGCACAGCAAGGTGTGAACATTTTCTACTAGGCGTCGGCCGCGGGAAACTTACGTAACAGCTTAGTCCACGCAGCGGGCAGCCGCAATTGGAAAAAGTTTGGATTTTCTTGGGCCACACCGACGTCTTTCCTCCTCTCAATGCAGTGACAAAAAACAGAAAATCGCTGCATTGAGATGAGTAAGAGTAGATGACGTGGTGTCATGGAAGTAACGGTTTTTATATTAAGGTGATATGAGACTTTAGTTATACTCTTGTTCACACAAACGTGGTGGCGTAAGAATAAAGCGTGAGCTAACTTAACTCTTAAAAAGTGAAAGTCTTTCGAAACTCAGCTCTGACATCATATTGAAGAACCCATGAACCTAGCTCAATCCAAAAACTCAACCGAACTCTAATATCATATTTAATATATGCTCTTTGTTGTTCAAAAAAAGAAAAAAGTTTTTGTATACAGGTGATATGAGATTTCACTTACAGCTTCAAAAAAATCAAAGTCCACCTACCCATATTTATTTGTATGTAGATATACTGGCATATGTACAAAAAATTGTTAATTTTTACCTTTAACCAAGTGCCGGGCCAACAAAGCCTCAAAACGAAGAAGAAACGTTTTCTTTTCGCAAACTCTATAAAATTAAATAGATGACTCCATCCTTTAAATATTTAATTCCACCACATTTAAATCAGTCACTTTTAAACTCAGTGTCTAATATGTATTATTATTATTACTTCATTGTTCCGCTAAAAATTAATATTCTTTGTTTATGTTGATTTTTAATAATTTTTATAAATTTTGCTCAATGCCCTTATTTTTCTTAATGCTTTAATCCTATTGGTGCATTTCATCTCTTGCTAATTGTCAGATTCAAAATAATTAACAAACTTTAAAGCTAAAAGTGTAAGGAAAAAAATAAAAGAAATAGTTGTTATTTATTTTGCTCAATGCCCTTATTTTGAACTGTAATTTAAAAAAAAAAAATTGGTTGCTTTATGAATTTGATTGTTACTACCATCTCGTGATACCAATTGTTTTAATCTTTTATTTTTGTGGATTAGTGGGATAAATTTGTAGAATTTGTCAGATTAATAATTATTTGCAGAGGCATATATTTGTATATTGATAATTAAGTTCTTATGTGATGATGCTAAACTATGAAAATTCATCAAGGACAATTGCAAAAGTAGATATGTTTAATTTTTTGAGAAAAAGCCAGTAGCACCAATATATTAAATTTTGTTATAGTAACTATAATTTTGAAATATTATTTAAATATTTAAATAATCCATCAATTAAATTTTGTGGAGCGCGTTTAACCTCTCTCTTCTATATCGTTCCCACCCACTTGGAGTGGGCATGCGAAAGGGAGAGCTACGAAAAAAAATGGCCCGGACCAAAAAAACAAAAAATGGTATTTTGAGCTGTGAAAATAACAACACTAATATTTGCATGAAAGGTCAAAGCCATCACGTGCGACCTGAGCTGATAAGCATTGAGGAAATGAGGGAAATTCAAGAGGCTGTCAGCCGTGTTGGGTGCGAGCCGTGTATTTTTTGTGTTGGAATTGTCAAACCGTGAAGATGAAACCTGTCAGATCATCATATGCCACAGTTAGAGAAGACTAATATCCTGTTCGGAACTTGGGAAGAAAGAGAAGTGAAAGGAAAGACCAAAAAATATATATATATATATATATTATTTTTTATTTTTTAATTTGTTTTGTAAAGAAAATAAAAAAAAAGTAGAATCAAAATTATTTTTGGTTTCCTGTTTTATTTTGTAAAGAAAAGGAAAATTTTTTTTACCCTTCCTTGTTTGGTTTTGTAACAAAAATAAAACGAAAGTAAAAACAAATTTATTTTCGGTTCCTGTTTTGTTTTGTAATTAATATAGAAATTTTTTTTTCCTTTCCCATTTAATTTTGTAAAGAAAATGAAAGGAAAGTGGAGAGAGAGAGTTTATTTTTTCTCTTTGTTTTCTTTGCTGTTTCCCTCCTAGGTTAAATCTAGGGTCGTGGCCTACCGAGCACGGGCCGGGTTTAGCAAGCTCCCGCAGTATTTTCAGGCCTGCCTAGGACGGGGTTGGGCTCCGACCTCATGCTTAGGGCTTTCACGGGCATGTCTTTGGACAAGCCCTCTTCGGCTAAGTTTTTTGTAATATTATGTTTTTAAAATTAATAAATTTGTATAAACTAATAGAACTATTGATTATATGAAAAATAGACTACGATTTTATGAATTAGAAATTTATTTGTAAGCTTATATATATTAGATTTCTTTGAACTTACGTCAAAAACTTTACACTTACATGTATTATTATATATAATTAATAAAAATTAATAAGGTAAATTATTTATACAATTACACTTATAAAATTAATGAACGTGATTGAGAAAAATGAAATATAAAATTATAAAATTTTATTAAATCATGAAATTTTATCAATTATACGAGAGTAATATGAAAAAATGGAGAAATTGTATTATTATAGGATAAGTACATCCCAAGTAAGTTGGCACCTACAAGCCTATTTATCATTTGTCCATTTTACATTATGCATGCCTACTTAGGGGCAAGGTAGGAGGGAGGATGTCAGAGGGGGGATCACGAGTGTAGGGAGGGGGGATCACGAGTGTAGGTGGGGGGGTTTACAAAAAAATTCAAATTCAATATGAATTGAAGGACCATTGGGGGGGGGGGGGGGGGGGGGGTTCACGGGATCACGTTTGGACTTAAGATTGGGCCTCGGGCTCGTGGGTAAAGCTTGGGCTACCGGAAGAGGGGCCCAGGGCGCCATATAGGGTGTTCGGGCTTGGGCTGGGCTAGGCCCAGGTCAGGCTCGGGCCGGGCTTGAGCAGTTTATGGGCCTCGAGCTCAATTTACATCCTTAGCTGAATCAAACATTGGAAGGATTTTTTTTTTTTTTTTTTTTTTTTAATTTTCTCTTCCCTTCTCTTTTCTCCCCCAAGTTTCAAACAGGCAAGGTTAACTGTACATGCGACATTCTCAATCTGGGACTCTATTTTATCCATCAATTGACCAAATGAGCCTATATCAAATTTAGATTTTTACCAAAATTAGATCGCTTTAATTTAATGTTTATTTCGTTATATATAATCATAATCTTACTCATTTTTACGAAAATATTACATTGATCTACTTAATCTTTCCTCAATCAATGCAATAGAGAATCTTTTTTAATTGTGGAATGGAGAGGATCTTTCTCTCACAATCTATTTGTTTGGGTACATGTTAGGTTTCTAGTTGGCTAATCCCATGACAAAATTATGTTAAACAATATTTTCTTTATTCATGCTTGTAATATTAAGGTTTAGAGATCAAGAATTGAAGATTACGCTAATAAAGTAAGTTGGCTCGAGAGAATGCTAGAATGGCTCAAGCGAACAACAAAGTAAGACCATCTACAGAGATTCAGGGAGCTTGGACGGATACATGGCTCAACGTTAGCTCGAGCCAAGTATGAGATGGCTCAAATGAAGTCAAGCCTGCAACAAAAATTGAACTTCAAAGAGCATTGAACATGGATCGATGATGGCTCGAGCGAACTTACTATGACTCAAGCCATACGGCTGGACCAGTTTGAAACAAAGTTCGAACTTGCTTAAATGTCTTAATCTTTGGACTCTGAAGCTAAGCACAAATTTAATCAGATTAGGAGTGATCTAAACTGCTTTTGGATGGTTGTCAAGTATATACATGTACATCCAAAGATAGAGACTAAGGGAGATAAACACAGTGATATACAGAGAGAGATACATTACGTGTATTCAGATCACTCTCAGAAAAAGTTATGCACCATTAATAATTATATTCTTTGAAAGTGCCTAGCATCAAATCATTTCTTTCTTGATTGAAGAAGGTTTAACGTATCCGATGGATTTGTTGGTAGATATAGTATAGTTCGTGATGGATTTCAGAGGTCTCGATATTTAAGCAATCGCTGAAGAACCATGTCGTGAGTGAGTCAATACGTGATCGTGATAATTCGAGCAATACAAAGAGAGCACACCCGAAAGATTGAGGATTCGACACTTGAAGGCGCAATGAGGTGTAGGGTTGGGTTGTAAGTGTGAACTTGTATTCAGTTCTTAGTACATTGTTTGGCTAGACTTGCTCCTGTGATTTTTTCCCTCATTGGGTTTTCACGCTATAAACCCGTGCCTCTGTAAGTGCTAGGTTAATATTCGATAATTAAAATTGGCCATTCACACTCTTATTAACGTTAAAGTAAATCTGTGTATTGTAGAATTCGGATTTTTTCAGTACACATGGGTTCAACTTCCTCAATTAACATGCCCTGTACCAATTGTTAATACCATGTTTGAAACTTGAGAAAAGAATGGGAAAAGAAAAAATAATAATAAAGTTGTAAAAACATAAGGAAGGGTAAGTAATTTTTCATCTGAATTTCCTTTTATTTTATTTTTCATATCTTTTGAATTTCATACAAAGAAAAGTCATCTTTCTGACAAAACCAAATAAAAGAAAGAAGCAATTTTTATATAACATTTGTTTAACGTCTTTTCACTTCCTTTCTCTTTTCTTTCAATACAATTTCTAGATTGGTTAAATATTAATCATAATTTCAACCTAAAATTAATTTGAGGAGTTTCAAGGTTGAATATTAATCATAATTTCGAACCCATTCATTTTGATGAGTTTCGCGGATGATGAGGAACTATATATGGGTACTGGTCCACTAGATAGAGCTAGGTTTAATTAAAAACTATTTATTTACAAAACTCAAGAAAATTTCAACCTACATCCTAATAGGACTGTTCCAGACCATTTTTAAGATAATTTTTAAATTAAACGCAAAACATACTAAAATATATTTTAGTGTAATGTATTAATGATTTTTTTTTCTACCAAGAAAAAAGATTTTATTTAGTCAATGTAATACATCTTGTTCAGCCAACGAAGATAAGAAACTCAGTGTTTCACTATACATTGGACTCTAGATTCAGGACATGTTTAGCTACACTATGAACTACCCTATTATATTCTCGACGTACTTAACAGAAATTCACTTTTAAAACATCCTTCTACTTGCTCCAATATCACTAACAATTGTTCCCATCGTGCTTGATAGGTCTTGCTTACCGTTAATCTCCTCAATCAATCAGTGTTTGAGAATCGTCTTCACAGAGTAAACTCCGAATCTTTCTCACCAAAGCTGACAAAATTGTAATAAGCATGGCTTCAGCTTCTACTATTTTACCATTAGTTTTTCCATGCAATTTGACTGCTCCAACCCACACAATATGGCCATGTCAGTTCCGTGCTACAATCAACATCAATAGCAACATCAAAGTTTAATTTAACCTAGGTTGATTTTTGAGAAACCTAAATTTGATTTGAGTTTCAAGGTTGAATATCAATCATAATTTAAAACCGGTTCATTTTGATGAGTTTCGCGGATGATGAGGAAACTATTTGGGTACCGGATAGAGTTAGGTTTAATTAAAAACTACTCATTTTCAAAACTCAAGAAAATTTCAACCTTACATTTTAATAAGACTATTCTGGACCATTTTGAAGGTAATTTTTAAATTAAACTCAAAACATATTAAAAATATATACATTCTAATGGATTGCATTTTGAAGGAAAATGCAATTCAAGATTCTGTTTTTCGAAATGATTTTATAGCCCAGAGAAAATATAATTTCAAACTAAGTTTTGTCTAAAGACACAATTTGAAATTATGTTTTCTTTAAGAGAGAGACTGAGAGACGATAGATTGAGAGAGTCAGAGACTTTTTCTCTCTCACACTCTCTCTCTCCTCTCTCTTCTCTCATTTTTCATTTTATTTTATTTTTTTAAACTTTTAAAATAAAAATAATGAGAATTTTAAAAGTATTATAATTTTCATACAATTTTTATGTATGTGTGAAAATTGTTTTGAAAACTCAAAAAATAAATCTTTTTAGTCAAACAAAATGAAGTGGCTTAATAAGAAAATTTTATTTCTAGATATATGGCAATGATATTTTTGTGATTGGATCTGTCTTTAATATTACACCTGATGTTTCTGACCTCATTTTGTTTGGCTAAAAAGATTTATTTTTTTAGTTTTCAAGACAATTTTTACTCATACATAAAACATGTACGAAAATTATAATATTTTTAAATTTGTCATTATTTTTATTTTAAAAATTTAAATAAAAATAAAATTGAAGAATGAGAGAGAGAGAGAGAGAGAGAGAGAGATCCGCCATTCTCTCTTTCTCTAAAACCCTCCCCTCTCTCTCTCCTTTTCTCTCTCTCACTCTCTCTCTCTCTTAAACACAGAAAACTCAATTTGGAATCGCGTTTTCTCTGAATTGTGAAATCATTTTGGAAAATGCAACATTCAAAATGCAATCCATGATTGCGTTTTAAGTTATCGTGAAAATAACCTTTTAAAATCTTTCATTTTAAAAATAAATTTAAAAAATGAGATTATTTTAGAAAAAAAACTCGATCATGTCAACTCCAACAAATAAAGGAACATGTGAATGATTAGATTAAAATATTGCTACTCCTGTCTATATATGTTCTTGCCACCAGTATCCACGTTTACACGACAAATTAAGCCGAGACGTTAAACTAAAGTAGTCAAATGAGCATAAATTAATCTTTAGAGAAGACTTTGATCAATTCCAGAAGCATATGCCAAATAAACATATCACCAGCTGCATTATGGTGTGGATTTACTGATCATTTCATGGTGTTATACCGTCAATTAGGTGTGGATATGCAATGTTTTGAGTTTAGATTTATCAAAAGAAAATAAAAGGGAAATGAAAAGGAGAGGAAAAGGTGAACAAAATAAGAGATTCTAAATCTGTACTTATTTGTTTTTTTATGTTCTTTTACCATTAATTTTCTCTAACAACCAAACATAACATGTATTTTCAAATCTTTGCCCCTTTCCTTTTCTCCTACCAAATCCTTAATCTAAACATAGCATTACTAATCATTTCATGGTTTTATACCGTCAATTAATAAGATGAGTCTAAAATTCTGAATATTTCATTTGTTTTAGTTTCACCATGCAAGATTGTTATACTTTTTCTCTAAATAAACCCGAGTTTGTAAATTTTGATGGAACTGAGAATCAGGCCAATAGAGAGATGGCATAATTATTAATATTTGGTTTTCCATGGCCATCCAAATCCTTAGAGCTAGGCAGGGCCGGCTCAAGGCCTCCACTAAGGCGATATTCGTCTTCAGCCCCTAATTTTCTAAGGTCTTAAATTTTTTAATATTTTACATGTTATAGTTGAGTTTTATTTAATTTTTACATAATTTTTGAAAAAATAACCTGATCTAGGTAAAATAAAAAAAAAACACGTGTAAAAAAAAAATTCAAAATCAACTATACTAACGAACTTCAAGAAGAAAGCATCATATCACGACCAGGGCAAAAAACGTAGAAGTAGAAAGTCCTCGCTTCCTCTTGCTCTTTTCGCGGGTTCATTCAGCAGGCCAGTTTGAGAAATGGAATTCGTTGGGCGCGCTAGCTAGGCTAGGTCTTTAGACGGGTGATAGTGAAAGTCCGTGCCTATTGGTATAGCCAATTTCAAGTCCGGCCAAAAATTAAATTCAATTGTATAAATAAATTTTTTTTGGAGGCTACAAAATTTTTAAACCTTACATACTATAATTAAGGTCCTAGTTTGACAATTTTTTTTAAAAATAAAACCCAATTCCAAAGAGAAAAAATGCTCTATAAAAAGAATGTCCAATATCAATTACACTAGTTAACTACAATAATAATAATAACAATAATAATAAAATATGTGTATAATCCAAAAAAATAAATCTTACAAAAAAGTTTTGAAGGCCCTAATTTTTTTAAAACTTTATATGCTATAGTTCGGGCCATATAGTTTCTATATTATTTTTCAAAAAAAATAATGTGGTCCAAATGAAATTAGAAAAAGAATATTCAAAATTAACACACTAGTTAATTTCATAATAAAAAACACGAGTTGAACCAAAAAAAACAAATTACAACAAATTAATAAATATGAAAGCCTCATTTAAAGTTATTATCTTAGGTCTTCAATTGTCTCGAGTCAGCCTCCTTAGACTGAGGTGTTGGAGGGCTATTTTACAGCAAAGTAATAAATAGTATTATGCCTGGTTGGTGTGAACTATGAACACATAGACAGAAAAAAGTCATGTCCTACTTGAAACGAAAATTCATGTTTGTTTCATTTGATTGCCTTTTATGCTAGGCATTTATTTGACAGCATCCTAATCAAATGATATTCTTTTTCACACCAGAAGACTTTACGATCTCACAACTCATGAAAACTTCTCATGCACTCCATATGTCTTTCTAGCTTTGTTGCAAGCGATTATATTTGTTCATATGACTATCCTAAAAATACTGCATTTAGATTATGGATTTATTGATGAAAAAAGATATAAAATTATATATTATGTTTAATCATGAGAGAGAGTTGAGAATAAAAGAACATAAAAATAAATAAATAAATAAGTAAATAAAATTTTGAAATCCTTCATTTTTTTTATCTCCTTTTTCTTTTTTATTTATTTATTTTTGATAAATTTATAACCCAAACATAGCGTTAAGAGTTTTATGGTTGGATGGGTGGCAAGTTTCAACATTGTATGAAATCAAGAGACTCTTCTTGTAAACTAAATGTGATCACTCAAGTCGATTCAAATTATATGGGCATCCCTAGAAATAGCATTACTTCTTTGTTAAGCTTTCTATCTACACATTAAACTAAAGAGCTAGCTAACAGTTATTGTATACTAGTGGTGGGTTTAGGCCTAGATTTCTAATAGTTTTAACTGCTTTGAAAATACCTAAATATGGCATTAAATAGACACGACGCATTCGATAACATGTTTGACCAAGAATATTGAAGATATACAGCTTATTCTTTGCTTCTTTTCCATTTGGTAGACAATGATGGTGAGTGGAGCCTTTCAGATTGGATTATATGTATATTCAAACTAGTATCCAAACATGTCTTAATGGTTTGGGCCCCTTCTTCAATTCTTTAATTAGAGCAAGCTCTTGCCACAACCAACAATTTTTTATTTTTAAGTTTATAAATAAAAAAGTTTAATTTTTTTAATTTTCTGATTTTTATTTTTTTACTTATTTTTAGTTAAAATAAAGTTAGAAAAGTAAAAAAGCTAAAAAAATTTAGTTTTTTTTTTTTTTTGCTTGGAAACTTAAAAAAAACCTTAGCAAAAAAATTGTACCAAACAGACCCAAAAATATCAATTGATACTAATCGTATTTGTTCTTGCCGCTATTATTGACATTTTTATGACTAAGCCAAGATTTTAAATTATAATTAGTCATAAGAGAGTAAATTAAACGTTAGAAATAGTGCATTTCCACAGGACCTTAGTTGAATAGTCTTTTGACTTCACGGCTCAGGTAACATTTCTCATATTACGCCATATCTCTAGCTGCAAGTGATTATATTTGTTGTTCACATGACTATCTGAAAAACACATTTATGCCATGTTTGGTACAATTGGATAGAATGACCATTCTATTTTCATTCACATTCTCTTGTTTGGTATCATTATTTAAAGGTGGAATGATTATTCTTACATTTTGTTGAAATTATCATTTTTTATTTCAAGAATAGGAATGGTTATTCCATTTCCATATGAAACAATATAAAACAAAACTTAATAAGATTTTTGTTACCAAATTTCTTTTAAAAAAATATAAAACATTTTTGGTAATTATTTTTTTTATTTTAAAATTTTAAAAATTTAAAATTTTAAAAATTTTAAAAATTTAAAAAGTTGAAAATTCTCATTATCACCACCACCACTAACCACTATCACCGTCTACCGTTAATCACAATCACCCGCTATCCACCGACACCACTATCCCTTACCATTGTCACCGTCCCACCACCATCACCACCACCCATCATTGGCCACCACCGCTGTCCTACCACCACCATCGTCACTGCCACTAATCACCGCCGCCACCACCACTATTACAAATACTTAATAATATTAAATAATTAAATAATATATATTACTAATATTTTATATAGACATAATATTAAATTTTCATATTATATACAAATTTCATTACATTCTATTCTAACATTGTTCATTGGTCTTACTAAACAAGGGAATGCAAATGATTATTCCATTCCATTTTGCTCTCGTTCTCATTCTATTTTCATTCCCACTTCATTCCTTTCCATTCTCTTATATCAAACATAGCCGTAGAGTTTAATCTCCAAATTTGTTACGTAAAAATTAGAAAGAAAAAAAAAAAACCAATCAATTTATAGTAAGAAAGTTTTTTCCTATCCCAACGGCGTTGTCTTCTCCTCTTGACATTCCAGTGACAATCAACATCTTTTGGGGTACAAAGGTAAATACAAAGATTTTATCTATTCTATTTTTTTTTTTTTTAATCCCTCGTGGTTCAATTTGTTTTAGGGGATGCTACATAAATTATTCCTCTCTCACTGGAGCCCACATTAGTTAATATATGTATTGTGAACCTGTAAAATAAAAAATCAATGAATAAATGATTATTTAGTTACATGTATTAAAAAAAATGTATTTAATAGTGTTAATAATTATGAAATGATACAACAATTTAAAAATATAAAATCTCATCAAGATAAATTGTAAAAATATTTTTGCATAGTTTTTTTTTTTTGGTTAAAACAACAGTATCAATAAGTAAAAATTCTGTTTATGATTTGAGAAGTTTGTCAACTTTTCAAAAATAGGTGACGGATATGACCATTGGAAATGACTGAATTTGTAGAATTTAAATGTTTTTATGTCACCACTGACAAAAATTCTAAAGTTGCCATCACCCACAGAAATAGGTCAAAAGCTTCAGGTGGTGGCTTAATGTTGTTTGATAACTGAACTCGCAAGCTCGGATTTTTACATTTGCGTATAATATACTGGCTAATATGAAGGGCGGAAGTACAACTTTTGTTCAAGCAAAATTTATATATAATATACATAGGATATTATAATGGGTGAAACTCAATACTGTACGTTAAATTATTTATAGTATTTTTCTTCAAAAAATAGAGAGATGATTACATTTAAAGATGTCAAAAAAAAGGCGTTACCTCTTTACAAAAGTTGTATAAATTTTTTTTTTATATCTCTGACCAAAATTAGAATAACCTATAAGGTCGAAAGGTAACTCCATCATTGTCACAGAAACTCACAATTTTAATTAGAATAGAAATTAAGTTAGGATTGTGTAGTTTATTTGGTCTAATAATAAGAGGTAAGTAAAATTAAATTAGAACAAATATTGGTGGAAGTAGATTCAGCGAGGACAAATATAAGTTTTAAAAGTTAAGTAGGGTTGGTACATTACATTTACCAAATAGAATTAAATAAATAAAATTAAAAAATAACAAAAGTTAACAAGTTCAGTGGGGTAAATGCCCCCACTCATCCTGCACATAATCCAGAACAAATAGATGCTTCTCTACACTAATCGTGAAACCTTCTTTTAATTTGTATTATTATGTCTCTATTTTTGCGGTTAACATAAGGCTGAGCAAACAGATGCGGCTTTACACTTAATTGTGTGCTCTTCTTCTAATCTGTACTATTACGTTTCTATTTTATGATTTAAACCCCTCCCGCCAGCTACTAGATGGTCGTACATAGGAACCTACAATGTTAAAGCAAGAGCTCATGTAAATCCAAATTGCGCACAAAATCGCATAATTGTCATATTTCATTTCGAGAAAACTAAAAAAAATAATAAAAATAAAAATTTGTGTGCTGAACAGTTGTCGGCTGTGACAAAACTTTCCTCTAACCAAAGAATTCGAGTGAGGGCCCAACCCATTAAGATATGTTTGGACACTAGTTCGAATATACACATAATCCAATCTGAAAGGCGCAACTCACCAATGATCTACCAAATGGAAAAGGAGCAAAGAATAAGCTGTATATCTTCAATGTACTTGGTCAAACACGTTACAAAATGCACCGTGTCCATTTAATGCTATATTTAGGTATTTTCAAAGCAGTTTAAACTATCAAAAATCTAGGCCTAAACCCACCACTAGTATGCAGTAACTGTTACTAGCTCTTTAGTTTAATGTGTAAATAGAAAGCTTAGCAAAGAAGTAATGCTATTGTTAGGGATGCCATATAATTTGAATCGACTTGCAAGAAGAGTCTCTTGATTTTGTACAATGGTGAAACTTGCCACCCATCCAAACCAAAAAATTTTGACGCTATGTTTAGATCTTGAATTTATAAAAAAAAAAATTAAATAAAAATAAAAAAAAGAGAAAAGAAGAGAAGAAAATGAAAGATTCCAAATTTTTATTTACTTTTTCTTTTATGTTCTATTTGCCCTAAATTATTTTTTATAACTAAATATAAGATGTAATTTTATATTATTTTTTCTTAATAAATCAAAAAATCCAAACGCAGCATAAGTGTGTTTTTTAGATACTCGTGTGCACGGGCGAACCGACCAAGGGCCAAGGGTAGGCGGCTGCCCCCCATGAAATCTAGAGCAATTTTTTTTTTTTAAACCCAACCCATTTTATATTTTGCTGAGTTTTATCCTAATGATTTTTCTTCACTTGAGCTTATGGTACTTAACAATCAAATTCTAGATATAAGCACTAATGATAAATTTTCAAAAGTGATAGAGATTGATAAACTTGCTTAAAAGTTAGTTCAAACGAAGAATGATAGTGTCTACCCCTTAATCTAGTTGCTTATGAAGTTGGCATTGATGTTACTAGTTGTAACTGCATCGGTTGAGAGAGTTTTTTCTGTAATGAAGATTTTCAATATTCCATTACGTAATCGCATGAGAGATGAGTGGATGAATGATTGATTGATGTCATACATTGAAATGCATATATTCAAAATCGTAGATAATAAAATTATTTTGTCAATGTTTCAAAATATGAAACAACGCAAAGAATTGTTGTAATTTGTCATTTATTTTATTTAAACGTTATTTTATGTAAAAAAAAAACATTTGATATTAATATATAGAATATTGAATATTATCGTATTCGTTGTATTATTTTAGAATTAATCATCTTACCCAGTGGCAGATGGAGGGGGGCAGGCGGAAGCCACGGCCTCCAAAGTTTCGAAAATTTTCTTTATATCTTATGAATTTTTAGATATTTTACATATAATATAGTGTATTGCTTTTCAAAATTACTAATTTTTTTTTTATTTTTTTAAATTTTTGAATATTTAAAATATTATATAGTGTATTGATCCCCTAAAAATTAAAATATTTTTCTTCATCCTCTTATCAATAAAAAAAAATTCCTCCCCCCTCCCCCAACTAAAATTTTGACTCCACCACTACTTGTATGAACAAGTATAACCCTTGCAACAAAGCTAGAAAGACATATGGAGTGCATGCCAAATTTGTCATAAGCTGTGAAGTCGTAAACTCTTCGGGGGAAAGACTATCATTTGACTTGGATGCTGTCAGATAATTGCCTAACATAAAAAACAATCAAATGAAACAACCATGAATTTTCGTTTCAGGTGTGGCTTTTATCTGTCAATGAGTTAGTAGTTCATGCCAACCGGGCATTAATACTACTACGTACTTCGCTATATATAACCCAAAAGCTCATATTTCTCTTGGATAGAGAAAGTAATAATGGTTGGTTAAAAAAATAATAATAATAAAGGCAAGAATTCATAGTTGTGGGGCCCATAGTTAATAAAAGGATTCACAGTCAAGTCCTTAAGCTAAAACACTCCCAACCGAAATTCAGGCAGTTTCCATGTGGGTTATGGAGTCAAGGGTTCAATACCATAAACAATAAAATCTTATATATAACAAGATAAAAAAATTTGAAGGTTGAAGCACAATCCGGTCTTGTGTTCACTTACTTTTCTTTTTGTTCTTAGTCTTTTCCAACTTATCAACCCAAATAAGGGCGGAGCAAAGGGGTGGGTTGGAGCCATGGTCCCTAAAAATTTTAAAAATTATTAGAATTCTTATAAAGTACCTCCCCGCAATTCACCTCTAAAGATGTCCCGCATAAGCACAGTGACGAAACGCAATTCACCTCTAAAGATGTCCCGCATAAGCACAGTGACGAAATAGTTTAATATGTGAATTCCGATATCATATTTTTTCTCAAGAAGCGGGGTCAAACACAGACCATGGCAATACTAAACATGGACTAATCTCTAATTGAGTACAAACAATTGAATAACTGCTATGAAAGTGTAAGTCCAAATTGTTTGAGGTTCGAAAATGGTTTTTACCAATCTAATCAATGCAACTAAAAGCTAAATTAAGGAATATAAAAGGTAATTGGATTCAATTGTTTGAATCACTCAATTCATTCAAGGTTTTTAAGAGGTTTAAATCAAACTTCACAATTAAGAGATTTTGATTCGAAAGATTTAGCTTTTGAAAAATAAGGATTCCATAGTAATTGCTTTTAGAATCATCATCTTGATTACACCCTAAAAGTGTAATCATAAACCCTTAATTTGTACTTTGTTAGACTTATATTGTAATTAATTATCTTATTTTAGTTAGATATTTGTTTGAGTATGTTTTGTATATGTTTTGTAGGTTATATAAGCTAATAAAGATGAAAAGAAATTAAGAATAATCAAAGCGAGTTCAAGACGAATAATTTGTTCATGAAAATTCAGACCTGTCTTGGTATTTCGGCCTAAACTTTTTATTCCAATATCCGATTGAGCTGATTTTTACGTCATTGGAAAGAAGACTTCAAGCTTTACAACTTTACGTCTAATGTGCATTGGCTAAATCGAACTCTAGGGTGGCCAAATCAAGTTTTGAAGTTTCTACAGCTAAGCAGTGTGAATAGTATCCGTCTGAACGGGTACTGTTCACCATCTGAACGGACTTCAAACGGGCGTCGAACGAACCGTCCGGACGGTATTTGAACGGTTACTATTTATCCAGATTGTGGTTTTTGCGTCCGAAACGGTGTTTTTTAGGATTTTTTGTATAGTTTTTGAGTAGTTAGGGTTTTCTAGAGCAAGGAGGCGGTGGAAGAAGCTTCCAAGAGGTTGGTTTTTTCATTTTTCTTCATTTTTAGCTTAGATTTAGCTTTGTAATTGTAGTATAAATGTAAAACTTGTAGTTTTCTTTGATTGTAACGTATTTTCCTTCACTTTCTTATATTTTCTTGCATTTTCTTTGTAACCAAACACTTCTATTGCTCAAGTAAAATTTAGATTTAATTCCTCATACTTTTTTCTTTATTTTCCTTGTACCCAAACACTCTTTAATTTTAAGTAATTTTTAACTTAAATCTTTACATGCTTTCTTCCCATTTTTCATGCTTTTATTGTGAGTTTAATTAGCTAGATTTTAGATTGGGTTCAAATGTGAAGTCACCCAAATAATCCAAGGAATTTAATGGAGGTATCTTATGAATTAATTGTCATATTTTCTTAGAATTCGAATTTCTAGTAATTAGGTGTGGAATTTTAGAAAACTTAGATTATTGACTAAATTTGGGGATTTTCATCACCCAAATCAATGGTATTAATTTAGGATTCTTGACTAGAAAAATATTCCACAATTGCTAGAAATTCATTCCCAACAATTGATTGAAGATGCCTTAAAAAATCTAGGTTATTCACTATGTTTGGCTAATCAATGCACAAACCACAAATTTGGTATTGACTAAGTTGAATCGATGGTATTAACCTTTGATTCCCCATTGAACATGTATCTAATTTCAATTTCTTGATAATAATTGGTTTTCAAAGCTAATCCTCCGAATCAAACACACTTAAATGTTGTGTTTGATTTGAGTTATAAACCCCATTGGAAACCTTGGATAAAATTGAGTGGTTGGATCATTTGAGCCCAATTTTCTTTTTAATTGCTTTAATTCTATTTTCACTTTGCTTTAATTTATTTGTCTAGTGTTAATTCTCTTTATTTTCATTGCAATAGTTTAGGAATTCAAAACAACCATCAAAACCCAAAAGATTTTCGGTCTTTTTATTTTCCTTTTTATTTTAGATCTAATTCCCCACATAATTGCAAATCCATCCTAGGTTAGGTTAGTGTGAGTTGAGTGCTAGAGCCTATATTTGGCTAGGTCTCTTGGGAGAGAACAATACCGGATTACCGGTTTATACTTCATCGCGACCCCCGTACTCTTGCGGGGTGCTAACTCCATTTGTAGGAATACCGCATTACGGAGGCAAGTCACATCTAATTAAGGATCTTGGGCTAATACCATTAATTTGGATGAACTCAATTTCATAATTAAGGAATCATGAATTGAATCCACCAAACATAGTCAATAATCGAAGTATTTTAAGATATCTAATCAATCAATTGCTAGGAATTTAGAATTTAGGAAGATTAGACAATGAATACAATATTTGGATTCACGAATTGAGCCCAATTAAGAGTTTAGCTACTTATATTCACGATGAAATTGACAATTGAATTGAAAACAAGGGAAATCAAAGTTATGAATTGAATTGCAATAGAAATTAAAGTGAAATTACAATGTTTTTATCCTTAATACAAAGCTATAAACTACTTTCTATATGCAGAAAACGTACAAAAAAACTAAGTAAAAGTAGATCCCCTAACCCAAGTACAAAATTTGACTATACAGGCTAAAAATTAAACAGAGCTGCCATCGATCATTCGCATGGTCTAGCAATTATGCACGGTTATCAAACGATTCTTCCAACGGGTTTCAAATGGTAAAATCTAGCCTGTGTAATTTTGAACCCTTCACCTAGGCTTTATTATGGGCTCTGCATGCTCTAGAAAAGTGTGTGCCCACCCTTAGGTACCGTGCCCATTGTTGAGAAGCGTGTGAATGCCCACAAGGGCTGTAAGCACCTCATTTTTGCCCGCTCGGCAATCTCCGGCCTGACCGGATACGGGTTCCAACATCACAACACATGCAAGCTCAAGATGAGCCTTTTAATCTCCAATCCAACCAACTGGTCGCTTCTCGGGTCCATAAGGATTCGCTGGAGCCTTAAGCACCATTATTCCAGGCAGTTTTCCGGACCGAGCGGTCTTGGAAACCAACGTCATCCAGGTAGCTTCCTGAGATTGGGCGATTTCGGGGACCAACACCTCATCAAATTTCAGACGGTTCACTTCTGGCGCCTGCTAGCCCGCCAATGTAGAATGTCCGTCATTCGGTAGTTCTCCGGGACCAGGCATTCTCGGAGACCAACACTATCCTTCTAGGTAGCTTTCTAGGACTAGGCGTTCTCAGGAACCAACACCACCCTTACAGGTAGCTCTCTAAGACCAGGCATTTTTAGAGACCAACACCGCACAGGTAGTTTTCCGAGACCAGGCGGTCTCGGAAACCAACACCTAGGTCAACATCGGCGCTTGCTAGCCCGACTCGGTGAAAAATGACCAAACCTGCTCTTTTGGGCCTCTAGGCACGTTTTGGGAAAGTTCAAAATCCCCCAAAACGATAAGTCCATCCTCCCAAATGTTTTCAAACCATCAGGCATCCCCCGCATGCCATTTGGTCCAAATCCGGTCCTATTCCGGCTCACTCTGGTCAAAATGACCATTTTGCCCTTGAACGACTCAACACGACACAAACCCCTCTAAACGGAAACAGACTCTCTCAAAACCATCCCTGAACTGCCCTATACGCCTAAGACAATATACCAGACTATTCCTGACCGTTTCCAGCCGACTTCGGTCAAAATGACCGTTTTGCCCCTAGAAGCCCAAAAATGCCCCGAAACAGCACCGGCCTTGGGATTTCGCGCAAGGGTTTCACCGCACACCCTTGTTTAACCCCAAGAACACCCTACGACACTAAACTCACACGACGCGATAAAAGTTCCCTGGAGCGTCTCGCAGACGCTCCGCTTAAATTGTCCTTTCCCCCGATTCCCTGGTTATAACGCACCGTCAACTGACTTGAGAAATGCGTAAATCAGGGAATTCTCGAAAGCTCGTTCATAGATCTTTTCATCGATACGGCTCGATTGGATAGATCACTTCTCGAAGCCCTCCATCGTACGGTGCAAAAACTATAACTTTCAGCAAACTCTAGAACGTCTCGCAGATGCTCCGCCAAGGTTGACTTTTTCTCCGATTCCCTGATCAAAATCCACCGTCAAACGACTTGAGAAATGCGTAAATTTGAGAATTCCAAAAAGTATTTCCAGAGTACTTTCCATCGGAACGGTCCGATCGAATAGATCGCTTCTCGAAGGCCTCGATCACATTAAACGAAAACAGCCACTTTCAAACACACACGGAGCGTATCACAGACGCTCATCAAAAGTGTCCTTTTTGGCAAACTTTCCGAGACGATACCCCATGCCTCTAAACATAATTCAAACTCTTCGAAAACATGAAAGTTCATCGGATACACTAGGAGAACATCTCGAGTGCGACCGATTCCCCCGGAGCCTTCCCGGTTGACCCAATTATCGAGGCAAAGTTTGAGCAATTTTTCCCGGTGATGGAGCGTATGCTACATGCGCTCAAATTTTGTTCAGATCGATCGAATTTCAATCAACGGTCGAGATTTAACCAGTACATAGGGTGCCGCATGTTATTCTGGCAATGGAACAGTACCTGCGCATATGGGACATGCGCACGTTCTATTTCAGATTGCCTATAAATAGAGGCCTCCCCCCTTGCATATTCCAGGTCTGAAATTGATATGAAACTCTGCTGAAATCACTCCAGAAACTCGAATCTCTATATATATATTCCCCCCTCCAACACTTAGGCTAGATTCTACCTCTCCTAAGCTTATAGACTCCATACACAAAGCCTTATACACACTTATACACTCCACTCAAGCCTCTCAAGCCTTCTTGAAATCACTCAAGCTCCAATCCAGACATCCATTGAAGATTACAAGAGTGTTGAAGACAAAAGGTGGTATCCCTTTTATATTTGTGCTCTCTCCCACTCTTCTCTTCTCCCTCCTAGCCTACTTAGGCTATTCTCTATTTTAATCCCTATCTTCAACCCCCCTTTCTTGCATGCTTGAGCCAAGAGGGCTCCTAGATCATGCCTAGAAGAAAGCAAGTGAGAGCCACCGTGTAGGGGGACCTCTCACTAGCCTACTTTAAGATAGTATGGCCTAAGAGCCCCTTGTTTGTATGGTGAAGCCTAAAAACCTTGTATGTGAATCATGACCCCTTTCATATTATTATTTTGATCATGTCTTGTATGCTTGGCTTCATTTTATGTTTATTGCCATATCCCACAATGTTTGCATTGTTCTTAATTTTATGACATTTTCAAGTTCTACATGTCCTTTAAAAATTGTTCCAAGAGTTGGCCCCTTGAAGTTTACGATGGAACTTTAGGAATCATGCCTTAGAAAATCCCTCACAACCCCCTAATTCATATTTTTGCACCATTGTATTTCAACTTGCATAAAAGTTGCTTTCAAACTCTCTAATTTTCAAGGTTTCCATTCTCTCAAAGTTAGTGGTTAAAATGGCCCCATGGAACCCTCTCTTGAGTGGTCTCCCTTTATATTGGCCGTAGGACCCCTAAATTGTTAGAATGGTCCCCTTTTCTCCTTATGATCGCCTAAGAATGATGTTCAAATCCTTTGATTTTTATGGTTTCCATTCTCTCAAGTCTAGTGGTTGAAATGACCCCATGGAACCCTCTCATGAGTGGTCTCCCTTTTTATTGGCCATATGAACCCTCTCTTGATGGAATGGTCTCCTTGAAAAATGGTTTTCAAAATTCTTCCCCAAAGATGATTTCAAAGATGCATTCTCTCCATCTTTGCATCAAAAATGATTTTCCAAAAATTGTCCTCATCATGTTGAATTTTAATCCCTCCACTCTTGTCAAGATAAAGGTTATAATGGCCATGAGGAAACCTTCCTTGGAATAGTCTCCAAGCACCACCCATACAAACCATACTCTTTACTAGAGTCAAAATTTTCATGGAAATGATCTTTAAAGAGATGGCATACTAAAGTCCATGGCCTAACATGTTTTGTTCTCCAAAACTCTTTCCAAAAAATGCACCAAACCACACTTCAAATCATCTTTCAATCCAACCCTAGGTTAACTTGACCCTAGTTACTTGACCCTAGTTACCTAACCCTAGGTTAACTTGACCCTAGTTACTTAACCCTAGCTAGGTTAACTTGGCCCTAGTTACCTAACCCTAGGTTAACTTGACCCTAGTTACTTGACTCTAGGTTAACTTGACCCTAGTTACTTAACCCTAGGTTAACTTAACCCTAGTTAGTTAACCCTTAGTCTTTTTAACCTTAGGTTCCCCCGAACCTTAGGCTAACCCAACCAAGGTTAATACACTTCAAGGTTCTAACTCTTGAACCCTTTTTCAAATGAGCATTCAAATTTTCCAATTACCCTCCTAACCTATTTTTCCAAAACCTCCTACCCCCATGATTTCAAAAATCCAACTCTATACACTCTTCTTATGTTCCTACACTCCATCTTCAAGGCCTTTCCAAAGATGATTCCAAAAGTCACAAACCTAAGGTATCCCTAGCCCTCTCATGGTTAGGGATTCCAAGGACAAGTGATAAATCAAGAACAACCTCTTAGGTTGTCCATGGTAGGATTCCAAACACTCCATTTTCAAAGACCACTTTCCAAAAATTAATCCATCCAAACATTCTAAAGTCATGCCTCTATGGTCTTCAAAACAAGACTCCAAAAACACTTTCAAGTTCTCTTGAGTCATGCCAAATCATTTTTCCAAGACTCCTTTAGAGTCCATCCAAAAACATTTTCAAAACACTTCACTTCCAATTTCAAGTCAAAACTTCCAAGACCACAAGGTGTCTTCTGTTGAGAATTTATACTAAAAGACATGCTTTGTGTAGTGACTTTAGTATTTATTAATAAATTAGTTATTCCATTTTAATGAGAATCTGTGTGAGAAATGTTTGCGTTATTTATTTAATGATTATACATGTGTGTCTCTTATTCTATATAGTAGATGATTTGGTGTGCAGAGTACAACTTACACACGAAAGATCATATCATCGGTTCTTATGGAATATAAGTTAATCGTTCACAGTCTTAGATGGAAATGGACACACCATCAGTAGGACTGTAGTACAAGGTTTTAATAGGTCTGTCTTGACTATGGGGAATGGTATAGTTCCAACTCCTTGCACTAGTACACTTTATGTGTATTGAACAGGACCGTGTTGAGGTAATTGTTTTTATACTGACTATATAAAACAATTAATACCTCATGATTATTATGAGTGCTTATACTCTTAATCCTAACATAATAAATAGACACGTGCATGTAGTATTTATTGTTTTGATTCACAGAAGAGTGAGATTCTTTGTGGGTCAATAAACTCAGTGAGTTGGACGATAACATTATGTGTATGGTGAATATTTATTATTGATGAAATCCACGTCCCCGTATAGGGATTGATGATACCCCCTTGAGGAAGCTTATAAGTTTTGATTATGTCAAACCCTGCAGGTGGATTATGAATCTGACATATCAAATAAGTTAAGTGGAAGGTCTCAAGGAATTAAATAAGTCTATTAAATTTAATTGTCAGTAATTTAATTTAATAGACGGGTATCTGTAATCTTAACGTGGGGAGATAAATAAGCATTTAATAATATGGAGCTCGAAATATAATTTCTAGTATAACAGGGAGTGCAATTATAATTCCTTAGTGGTATGAATTATAATTTACGTAAATAAAGATTAATCCTGGTTGGATTAGGAGTCCTTATTTGCGTAGGAAGCCCTAATTATACTAATCCTATGGTCCCTGTTGTAGCCTATATATATACGCGCTCTAAGAGCTGCTAGGGTTACATACTCTATACATAATTAAGAGATACACGATTTTGTGAGGAAGAGAAACCCTAGCAGCAGTGAGTCCACTCTCTATAGAGCAAGGCATGTACGAGGAATACAGCAGAAGTCCGAAGGTTGAGTTTGAGCTTGCTGATTCGTGCTTGGTGCTGATTCTTGTTTTCGGGATTAAATCAGAGAGATCTCGAAAGTACAATTGTAATCATGTAATTTAGGTTATGCTAATCAGACTAGAATTTTTGGTAGTATGCATATACACTGTAGCCAGGTCGTGGGAAATTCCGCAGTCCCCAACATCTTCAACTTATCCAAAGACCTCAAAGTGTCTTAACCTTTTCCAAAGACCCCAAAGTGTCCTTAAACCTTCCAAAGTCCCTAATGCGCCTATTTTCTATCGGGCCATTGCCCGAACTACGAATGACCTGATTCTCGCCAAATGAGATACGTAGGTAACCTAAAAGGGTGCGGTCATAACTTTTATTTCGACCCCAATCCCTTTTTCAAAAACTCCAATCAATTCAAAAGTTTTAATTCCAAACTCTTTCAAAACCTCCATTATTTTCAAACTTCTTCTAAAACTTGCATCATGCATCATTCATCCAAAAAGTGATGACTAGACCACATTTTCAACGTTGTAAAGTGGATATTAAGTGGACAATGGTAACCAGTTATTCTAGTGAGTGAACCAAGGGTGGTTAGACATGTGGGTACCGAAAAGGCATGGTAGGGTGATGATCTTAGGATATCTTCTCTCCACGTAATCAACTCCCGAATCTTAGATTTCTGTTTTAGAAAGATCAAAATGGAGTTATTTTAAAAAAGGGCTTAAACATTCCAAAGGTTGCCAAACAACCTATTTTCCTAAAAACACTCTCTTGAGGGAGATTTCAAAAACCTTTTTCAAAAACTCAAAGTTTAATCTTCGGATTAACGTTTAGTTTAGGTGCCCTAACTCACTTTTATCAAGTTAGGTGGCGACTCCTATTTTTTCAAAAAGCCCTTAGTCAAATCAATTTTCAAACCTAGTCGCGCTCGTCCTTCTAGGAGGACGAGTTCTAATGACAGAGTTCCGTGCTTTAAGGTCTTCGAGCCGAAAGGACCTTGGATACCCCAAAAATCAGGGCACGACAAGGGCCATTCGCACGGTCACTTTATCATTTTGCCCTTCAGTGCTCTAATTCGTTCTTTTTAAACCCGGTACCTATAAATCAGTATCAAAAGGGGACTAAGATCATAATACAACTAAAACTAATAAAATACTACTAAATTACCACTAACAACTAGCTATTTAGAAGATAATAATTATACTTTTAGAGTGTAATCAATCACCCCATTCCAAAAAAGATATAAATATTTTTTAATTTTATCTTAGTTCTTATAGATTTTAAAAGTTTTACCTTAACCTCCTCATCACAAATTCTAGGTCCCACTCCCAAATCCATGAAATTCTTGAGGAAAACACAAAACATTCAACACCATCAATAACTAGAAATGAGCATATGCTCAATTAAAACATGAGGTCTGAAGGGTTGAATCCCTTAAAAAAAAAACATACAACTACCATGTGCAAAAACGCCTAGAAAAGTCATGGAAAATTACTAAGATGAGTCATTCCAAATTAAATCACAGGCAAAAGCCTACAGTGAAACTCAAAAAGATAAGGTCAATAAAATAAATAAACAAACACAGGAAGGGACTATATCAACTCTCACAAATAAAAGAATGTGTGAATGATTTGATTAAAATATTCATTGGTACCAACTATGCATGCAGGCATTATTGACTTTTTTTTTTACGAAGCCAAGATTTTAAATTATAACTTGTCGCGTAAATTAAACGTTAGAAACTTTGCATTTTCACAGCACCTTAGCTGAAGAGTCTAGGACTTAACAGCTCAGGTAAAATTTCTCATGTACTCCATATGTCTAGGTTTGCTGCAAGGGATTATATTTGTCTTGTTCCTATGACTATCTGCGAAACACATTCAGATTTTTTGAGTTTAGATGGGTGGCAACTTCCAATATGTCCACACCAAATTAATGCACCTTCACAATGAAGGGTGTACGAAATCGAGACTTCTTGCTTACTAAATGGGATCGCTCAAGTGAAATCAAACTGCAGAGTTTGCTAATCTTTTTCATTCTGTTCCCACGTTTAACTAAAAGGCTAGGTAAAAAGTATTATCCCCGTATTTGTACTGTAACCAAAATATTATAAGAAGATGAACTTACAGAAATTGCAAAGTATTAAATTTTAAAAATGATCAAAGCTAGCATTTAATATTATGTCTTTAAGATAAAATTCGCTCCTATAATGATGTTTATGGTTGAATGAACGTCTGTCTTCCAGAGTACAATGATCTACTCACGAACATAAGCAACATTACAATCTATGTATTTGATGAACCAAAAACTGTGATGTCCTCTCTAGTAATGACTCTATGATGCTTGATGAATATTCACAAAGAAGATTAAATGAAATGCAGAAAACATAGAGTATATATAGACAGTGTCTATTCAAAAAAATCACTAGTCAAACTATGTCGTCCAATGATCACAACTATTCAATTTAAATTTGAAATACCATGAAAAACAATAATACCACATTTGGTTATGTTGGATACTTTGAAACCAATTTCACATTCATTGCTTTATGGCTCAAAAGTCAATGAAACACAAAAAGAAACAAACAAAATGTTTTTTGACATTTCCACACGAAACTAATATAACTTCACGATGAAGAGTGTACAAAATCAAGAGACTTTTTGCAGCCTAATGTGTCGATCACTTGAGTCGATTTGGACAACATTGTATCCCTACTTCTTTGTTAATCTTTCATTTTATTTGCATGTTAAATTAAAGAGATAGGTTACAAGTTTCTCCAAAATTTCCACACCAAATTAATGCAACTTCATGATGAAGAGTGTGAAATCAAATGGCTTCTTCTTGCAAGCTAAATGCTATGACCCAAGCCGATTCAAACTACGTTGTATTCCTTCCATTACTTCTTTGTTGATCTTTTTCATTCTATTTGCACGCTAAACCATAGAATTAGGTAACAAGTTGTCCGACATTGCCACACAAAATTAAAGCAACTTCATGATGAAGTGTCAATGATCAAATGGCTTCTTGCAAACAAAACGTTATCAATCAAGTCGATTCAAACTAAATGGTATCCCTACCTTTTCTATGTTTGGCAGTGTGGCGGCTTTGAAACCAAATGCGAATTCTTGGTCATACAAATTCACATATTCCTCTTCGTCCAATATATATATATATATATTCCTCTGATCGTTTCTCGAAATGACTTGGCACGGTCTGCTAATTGCTAGTTTTGAGCAGACCCTAATAAGAATCTATCTCTACTGCAAGTCTAGGAAAAGCACTTGTTTGATTGATATATAAATCTCAAAACATGCTCTGTTGTTTTGAAATTTAAGGTCTACAATTACTTGTACCACTATGTATATACTGTTCCATGCATGATTTTTCTAGATACTTCTAACCTCTCTTCTTTGTTTCTGTTTTTCATTCCATTTATACAACAAACTAAAGAACTAGGGAGCCAGTTAATGTACCTATCTAAAGTTTTTTAGATGAAATAATATATAATTGGATCTGTTTTGGATGGAGCTACCACTAATTTGAAGTCTTTAGATGTCTTTTTTAAGGGGGCAAAATGTCATTTCAGTAATGTTTTTTTAAAATAATTTTTTAAAATTACCACAAAAAATATACCAGTGCCAGAAGGATGGCCTCAGCCTTGAGAAATTGAAGCCCAATTCTGAGGCCCACTACTACCAAAACCTTGTGAGGCCTTGTGGATTGGATTCTTAGAACTTTTACGCTGTGTTTGGATTAATGATTGAGTGATTAAAAAGAAAAGGAAAAAGCGAATAAATTTTTTTTTTATTTTGTTATCTTTTTGTTCACCTTTTTTTTTCTTTTAATAAATTCAGGTTCTAAACACAATATTAATGAGAGGTAGCCACATCAAACTCATGGGTAAATTAAATCTACAATAAACCGTATGCAACATTATCTACAACATGCAATGATAAAATGACTAGGTGGCCAAACATAAAAGCGCCTATTCAAGTCCAAGAGTAGCTATAATCAGGCTTACAAAAATTTCTAAGCCCATCCATTAATATAATCGATTGTAAAAAAATTTCTTAGCCCTACTAATCATTGACAGGCTTGGATGGGTTTAGCGGGTCCATGGCCACACATAATTCTAACCATAATTACTAGGAAACTCTCTTTGTGAGAGAAAACCTGTTTCTTGGATGCTTGTTTCCAAAATAGAGACGAAATTCTTTTAAAATTTTAAGAAAAACTTATAAGAAACAATCCTGAGATGTTTCTGAAACTTTAACATAATTTAAAGAGATTTTCCATTATCGTGAAAACTCCTTGAAAATTTGCTTTGCATAATTTTTAGTATTTTTTATAATATATAATTTTGTTTAATAAAAGTCTATAGATATTGTGTAATATTAGTATTAAATCTTATCATAATAGTATTCTAATACTTTAAATTATTTTTTAGGATTTTAATAAATTTTTTGATAATATCTAACTTAATTTTATGTTACCTAGCCTTTCATGTTCCGTATAATTTTTTTATGCCACATTTCTCATATCATTTCCTGATTCCGCTTCTATTTTTGGCAACTGTGGTCCCAACCTAGCAACACATTTTTAAAATTTTTCTATCAATTGTATAATTTTTTTTTTTTTTGTTTTCTCTCTCTCCTTTCTCTCTCCTTTCTCTCGATCCCCCAAGTTCCAAGCGGGCTGCAAAGAGCTAGGTAGCCAGTTAATTTACTTATCTAAAAGTTTTTAGATGAAATAATAATAGACTCTTTTTCTGGATGGAGCTACCACTAATTTCAAGTCTTTAGGTATCTGTTTTAAGTGATAAAAGTTATTTAAGTAATATTTTTTCAAAACAAAGATAAAAATAATGAAATTTCCAAAAAAATATCACCAGTGCCAAAAGCTAGGATGGCCTCGGCCTTGAGAAATAAAGCCAAATTCCGCGGCCCACCAGTACCCAAACCTAGTCAGGCGTTGTGGATTGGATTCCTAGATCTTTTAATGACAGGCAGCCACGTCAAACTTATGTGTAAATTAAAAACACATGGCAGTTCATGGAACATTGTCTACAGCATGCAATGATAAAATGATCGGTGGCCAAGCATAAAAGCGTAGATTCAGGTTTGAGAGTAGCTATAACCGGTTCTACAAAAATTTTTAAGCCCGCCTATTAATATAATTTAACTTAAAAAATTTCTTATCCCTTATAAATATTGGCAGGCTTGAGCAGGCTTAACGGGCCATCGGATACATGGCCACACATAGTTTCGACCATAATTACCAAAGAACTCTCTTTGAGAGAGAAAATCAACTTCTCTGGAAACTCTCTTTCAGAACGAAAACGACACTCTAATAAAATAAAATAAAAACTTATAGGAAAAATATTCTGAGAAATTTTCAAAACTCTAACATAATTTAAAGAAATTTGTTAGAAACTCATAAAAAAAAATATCAAGGAAACTCCTTGAAAACTCAATTCTAATAATTTTTAAAAAATTTTATACTGTCAAATCTTATTAGTTGACAATAATATATATATTTTTAATAAGAGTCTACAAATGTTGTGTAGTATTAGTATTAAATCTGATCATAAAAATATTCTAATACTTTATATTGTATTTTAAATTTTAATATATATTTTTTTATAAATATCTTGTCTAATTTTGTATTCCCTAGCCTTTCCCATTTCTTATTATTTTGTATGTCACTTTTCTCGTATCGTTCTCCGATTCCGCGTCCATTTCTAGCAACGATGTCTAGCTTACACACTCATTTTCTTGGGCATTAATATGAAATCCATTGAGATAAACCCTTATAAGCATTGGATTAAAGAATTTGTTGGAAATTAAAATATATGTTGTATAAAATTTTTTATATAATTTGTAGTCACAATAAAGTGAAATGAAACATAGTAATATTATTGTCATGTAATCATCGTAAGGTGAAATCAACAACATTAAATAACGTGTGTGAAAGAACGTCATATGATAGATTCAACAAGTCTCATATAATGAAATAATAAAATATGCAATGTAGAGGAGATCAAGTCAAGTGTTACACACTCTTAGCTTAAAACAGATTCGTCCCCCACACAGGTGCTCATGGGATGAACGGATGTCTATCTCAAGAATAAAATGATCACAATCTTGAATAAGTAGCACTACAATATTCAAGATTCAGCGAATCAACCTTTTGATTGTACTCTCTCAATGTATGAAATGTATGCATCATGTATGATATAAAACAAAGAGAAATTTCTGTCTAATTCTACACAGAATTATGACATTTAATTCCATACAGAAACCTACAGCGTTTCTGATAAAATCAACATGATATGAAAATAAATACACTGCATTTTCTACATAGAAAACCTGCAGTCATTCTATAGAATTTCAACACTGAAATTTACTACAGAAACACAGAATAAAGTGATAGAATTTTTACAGAAATTAATCACACCGAATGTAAAATTAACCGGATAAAAACCTAGATAGAAATTCGTGTACAGAATTTCTAAGACAGAGACGAAGATGTGAATGGACTAAATGAACAGTCAGAATCTGTCTGGAATAATCGCTGAAATTCTGAACAGAATTTCGCCAGAGATTCACCACTGAATATCGCCGGAATTTGAGCACATCGTCGGAGGACGAGAAAAAGAGAGAGAGAGAGAGACGGAAAACTTGTATATTAAAATGTGTTTTGTTTGGAGGGGGATTATTTCTTTATATAGAAAGAATCGCACCTATTCGAAACGGTGCCAGCCAAACATACCCTTAGGAAGGGACGCAACCGTTGGAATTTAAATTTGAACCGGTGAACCGATCCCACATTGGTATGGTTTAAACCGCGTCCAAAAATATTAAACCGGCCTAAGCCATTTTAATATTAATTTAATTGCACCCGTACCGAATCGAGCCGGACGGCGCGCGCGTGTGGTTTATTGGGTCAACTTATGGGTTCTATAGATCTACCCCCTTTCACAAAAGTGGGGTGCCCCTTGTGGCCCAAACCCATCTTTAACCTTAGCCTTTATATACCCATCACTTTTCCTATAAAAAATCAATATGGGACAAGCTTTTAGTTCCACCCATAAACCATACTCATGGTACCTACTTTTGAGACCATTATCTTATTCAAACCTCCATGGATTTGAGCAAGTAAATGCTTGTTCTTCATCTCCTCATGAAGGAGAACACAAGGCATCTTGAACTTACTAAAAAAGACATGTAAGTCTCATCTTAACAATGGCTCAAAGTTGATATTTACACCAAATATTCCAACAGAATTTTGGGCTGCTTCTATTATCCGCCAAGATGTGAATGCGTTGTATGCTCATATGTGAATACATAGATAAATAATATATTATATATCTACTGGGCCAGGGCTACGAATTTTCTCTTTCGGAAGATGCCTTCCAGTGTAAATACTCTACTTATACCTAGACTTACACAAATACAGCTGGTGAGTTATTCTCTCAATTAAATACTTTTCTATATGTGTACATTTTCATGTATTATAATATTTAGAAAAAAAAAAAGATTGGCAATTTTGACCAAGCTAGCTGTTTAAATTAGCAACTATTTATGATTTTTTCAGTTTCAAACGAAATAGAGAAAAAAAAAGGGAGGGGGGGGGGGGGGTGTTGAGAGGGGTGTTAAAAACAATTTTGCTCTTTCATTTTTATTCTGTTTTTGTTTTTTTGGTGTCCTTTCGAGCTAGTCGTGATTAATTTGTTCATGGACTAAGGGAAAACATAATTTTGATAAACACCTAGCTGGCCTCAAACCAAATATATATTTAAATGCTTTTACAACTACGAATTGTAACAAAGGTTATAATTGGACTAATAGCAGTGAAATCTTAGGTGACTCTATATTCTATATGAAATTCCATATTACTTGAATGTTAACCTAAGTCTTTACTTATGTGATAAATGTATGTAATGCAGAGCGATAAAGCAAAGACAAATTTATCGTGGAAATCCAAACTAGGAAAAAATCACATCCAGCAAGTCAAGCACTATATTGAACTGTTCGAATCCGCACGAACCCTGGCTTAAGATTGCGTGCTCGACTTCTCGAGTTTCTGCTCCTGTGCTTCAGCTTTAACACTAAATCCTCTCAATGCTTTTCGCCTTTAGAATCCTCTAACGACCGTCTCCTAGTTGTTCTTCAAGTTGCACAATCAACCGGTAAAGCTACTTGTACTTGTGATCTCAAAACATCACCTTTCACCTTATTCTCTCTCTAGATCAATTCTGAATATCAGGCCTAAGAGATTTTTTCCTCAAGAGTCTTACCGTAAGTCTCTCTCTTTTTGCTCTTATAGACTTCCCAAAATCATCAGGAGAATAGGCTGAAACTATCTCTTGATTGGTCTAGGAGTTGGAAGCCAAAGAGTCCTTCACGTACAAAAACATAATCTAGAAGTCGATGCACCGCTCGAGCAAACATAGAGCGGAGTTCGAGCGGTAGCCACTGAGTTTTTAGTCTTGTTGAATTCTTCTCATCCGCTCGAGCAAATATCTAGCAGTAGTTTGAGTGGTAGCCACTAGATTTTAGCCTTATTGACCTGTGCAACATCCGCTCGAGCGGTCATCTGGATTCTGACTTTCTAAGTTTAGTTGCTTCATTGCTTTTATTCTAAATGTTTACAGGAAATGAGCGTACATAAAAATAAAATAAAAAAAATAAACCCACCACTCAAATTCCTAACACTATATATATAGTTGCACTTTCATTTCGTTTAAAGCTCTTTCTTGTAAGAAAGGATAGACAATCTATGCTTGGCTGAAATAGTAATATCGATATATGCTTCTCTTCATGCTCATTGAAACATAGTGATAGAAGTTCTCCTACGTTTCTCTCAGAAATTTCCAAATATTTATAGGAAACTTTTGACATATTTCATTAATAGTTACCATAAATTGACCATGGAACATATGGAGTCTGGGGTGTACAATTAGTATCCCTGGACTGTTTACTTTGGTTTTAAAATAGTAGTACAAAGCACAAAGGGAAGAGCTAATATAAAAAGGAATATACATCTATATATAGATCGTTAAATACAAACTACCTACGGTACTTGCTTAAGAGAGTACTAACTTCAATGCAACGAGAGTTCTTCCACACTTTAGAGTGTTCTCTAAGGATTTCCGTTGCTTTGTCTTTCAAATACGTGGCACACTCAACTTGAAGCACCATACAAAGCTTTGTAACAGTTCCAACTCTCAGCATCTCCTGAAGCACCAAAGGTGTCCCGGAAAACTTACATATCAGAGAAAGAATCGACAAGGCTCGATCATTAGCTGCCGGAGAAACCTTCAGAAGCCTCTTCGTGACCATTGCAATTCCGGCCGCATGACTCAGAAGCTGGGCTCTCCCATCAGCATAAGAACACAAATGATACAATACTCCCAAACTGAGTTCCGTGGTTCTCTTTTCCGGCGACCCAAATTCCAGCTCAACGAGCTCAAAAACGGCCCCGGCTTCAACCATCATTACCCGGTTTCTTCCCCACGGACAAGTTTCTAACATGACATGCAAAGCTGCATTAACCCCTTGTTGAGAGAAGCGTTGTTTCAAAACGCTCACAATCCTTTCGAAGAATTCGGATTTTAGCCTCTCTAGTATGTTGGAACTTGCCTTTTGAACAATTGTTTTTAGTACTAAAACGGCGTGGCTTTTCGCGGTTGGATGAATATCGACATCTTGACCTAAAACCCATATTAATGAGTCGAAAATTTGATTGTTTTCGATGAGAAGTAGCTTTGTTTCGGCTGATGGAGGTCGAATAATGTAGAGAATGCTGAGAGTTTCTTCGAGACCCCTAGTGTCACCTCTTTTGTGACATGCTATGATAAACAAATACCATTGCCTTAGCCACACCAGCTTCAGCCATGAACTTCCTACTCATTTCGTGCTCAACAGCGAAATCTAGCAATTTTCTTAGGGTTTGCAGGTGCAAGTTCGGAAGCCAGAGGTCTCTAATGAGGTTTAGGAGATGAACCTTGCTGAGAGGAGGTTTCGGTTTTGATGCGTTCCGGTTGGACCATGATTGGATCAACCGGCGGAGGGTGTGGTTCGGTGTTAAGCCGGAGTTTCTCGGTAAGGGCTGGTTGGTGACCGGACAAGTGGTGTTGTTGGGTTTGAATAGCCAATGTTCAATGCTCTCTCGGTCGTATGTTATGCCGGTTATGGCCGTGACTGGATCTTTCATGATATGCAGAGAAATAGGACAGACGAAATACGGAGGAGGAACTTCAATACCATCCATGGACAATTAGGCAAAATAGAAACCAATATGAAAAAAAATAATGATATCTGTATGATAAACAAACATATAAATAGGTGCGTGTATATATGCTATTTTTGTTCTATGAGAGAGAGAAATCAGTAGGGAGAGGATGGCTGAAAATGGTTGTTAATGATGAAGTGTGGAAGGAGAAACTAATGTTAGTTGCATTGGTAAGAGAATGCTGCTAATTTATTGACATTCTAGAGAGAGAAAGAGAGGAGAATTCTAAGAGACATGGGATTGTTGGTCTCTTAAGAGTCAGCAATTCTCACAGGTCACTCGGTGGTCAAAGCAAGAAATTAAGCCGTGGTGGCAAAATCGTGTCTTATGGTCCTACATATGATGATGATCCACTGAAACAAAATTTTGACTATGAAAACCAACAGCGAATGGCAAGATTCAAATTTTATTATCTATCTACAAAATATAAAAATTATATTCAAAGAATGGGAATATTAGGAAGAAAATAAAAACAATCCTATGGCAACAGAAACTTGGTATTGTGTGGTATTCCAAAAATGAAGTAATTATCATGTTATAAAACAAATTATCATGTTATAAAATATGTGTCATTCAATGAAATTTTGGGATATAGTAATTGAGTGGAGATTAAGAAATGAGAATACAGTTTAGTAAACTAATTTGGTGTTATGTCTTGGAGATCTATTACTTAGGCGACTGGAAATATATGGGGAGAAAATACCTCCGTATGGTGTTATTTAAAAACATATAATAGGGTTATTTCTAGTAAAAAAAAAAAGTAATTATTTTTGAATAAAAAATTGAATTAGATATATTGATGTAACCAAAAACGTACCAGGAGAAATAACTAATATGAAAAAATTATGAGGAACGAAAAAATGAATTTTCAATAAGAGTTTAATGATTAACTCTTTAGTCTTGAACTTTTGTACATTACTTATGGCTTATGGATGAATTCACTAGGAACATTCAAGAGATCGAATATCCCGTGTATGCATATGCAAAATATATAGTTTTCATTGATGAAGCCATAGAATAATGCTCCGTTTGGAACTTGAATCTTTGATGAAAAAATAAAAAGATGAAGGAAAATTGAACAAAATGAAAGAGTAATTTTGTTCTATTTTTCATCTTATTTTCCTTTTTCTTTACTTTTTCAACTAAATATTTGGATTCCAAATAAAGCATAAGTAAACTTGAGTTAAAATTTGTGGAAGTATACTTTACAATGTAAATTACCTAGTCCCAAGATAGAGAATGTGGAATATAATTTCATCTAAACTAGAAACAGCAATGAAGGTAAAGTAAAACTTGATGGGTAAGAAAACCTAAGAATTACAATTTTTGATGTCTTGAATTTATTATTTATAAAAATAGAGAGATTGACAACGACGTGTCTCATACTTTAGAGCGTGAAGGATAAAATAAAGGAGTACATTAGGGGCATTGTATGATTGTAAGATTCCTCCTAAGTTAAAGCAAATTTTTTTATAGGATTGCTATAAAACCTATTATGATCCATGGTATCAAATGTTGAGCTGTTAAAAAAGAAAGAGTGTAACTGAAATTAGAATTTTGAGATGGATGAATGGTGTTAGGGGAAAAAGTAAAATAAAAAGTAATCTATTATGAAGTTTGGAAGTAATACGAATTGAAGATAAAATGAGAAAAAAGTATTTTGAGATGGTTCCATTGTAGACCGATTAACACCCTATAAGGAGGAGTCGACATGTAGGTTAGTAAAAAATAAGAGGAAAGTAAAGGAGATTATATGTTGAGGGGATAAAAAATGATATGATTATAATAAAATTAACTAAAGATTTGATTTTCAATAGAATCAATCGTAGGGAGTCGACAAATATAGCCGAAAAAGGAGTTAGGACAAACACTTATTGAGGGGAGTTGAGTTGAATAGAATAGGAAAAAGATACAGTTTCTCTCTCTCTCTCTCTCTCTCTCTCTCTCTCTCTCTCTCTCTCTCTTGTATTTTTAAGTTGGAAATAAATAAGAATAAAGCGGGTCATTTATGATAGTAACAACTAACAAATGTCTGCCATAGTATTCGCTAACATTTGTTAGGAATTTCATTTGTGCTTTTTGCTATGAATTTCAGTTTCTCATTATGAATTTCGCAGGAAAGTCTAATATTTTTTAGAGTGGCAATTGAGCATAGGGGGAGCCTGGGTGGTTGGGGCCCTTACAGCTCACTCTCCAAGTTTGGGGTTCAATCCCCTAGATCCACTAAATCCCTCCCAATATATATCCTAATCTATTAACATGATATTATAACTGCTTTCTTCAACATATATGCGTATATATATACTAGCATTAAGCACGTGCCATGTATGGATTAAAATAATAGATACTAAATATAAAAATTTTTATAAAAAAAGTCAATTGTCTATGTTTGAATCTTACACTAATTATATGATTCATATTAAACTATAACAATTAATATAGTTGTCTAATTAATTGTAAAAGCGGATTGTGAATATTTTAAAGTGATTTTTTTACATTAAAATTTATTTACAGTGATTTTTTTCTATTAAAATTTTTGCTAACGTGAATAAATTTTTATTGTTTGTCATGGTCACATATTTTTACCTTAATTTTTCAAAATTGATGAACTTTTAGTTTGACCCCTCTCAACAAAATTTTTAGGTCTCCACTATGTTGGTACTGTGAGCAAAATGGTTTTAATAGTAGGAATGCTACTATTAGTTGAATAAAAATATAATTTTCTTCAATTCAGGACCGACGTTGATTAAATGTATAAGTCATATATTAAGGTGAATCTTCTATTAAGTACATTTAATGGTACACAAATGCATATATATATATATATATATAGATACTCAAAACTAAAATCTTTATTTAAAAATAATTGTTATTTTAAAGTCAAAGAGACTTTATTTATCATCAGTAACTTAATATGCTTAGTAAAATTTAATTTTCAAATTTATCTTAATAAAAAAATTATTCTTCAATTATAAATTTAGAAATTTAGGTATTTAAAATGGTTAGCATTAATAATTCAATACATGCGTGTAGTTATATCAAATATTATTTTGAGTCTATTAATCATCTTTTAAAAATAGTTACTTAAAGTTTTAGAAAGTGTCAATTAAAAAAATATTACTTTGTCATGCATTCATAGTTAAACTCGACCAATATAATTTTCGTAGTCATTATACTCACATAAATTATGAATGCTTGCGTAAGTTAAACTTAAAAATATTGGTTAAGTTAAAATCAATAAATTTTATTTTGAAATTCAATTTTGTTACAAAATAGTTATATCATTAATCATTTAAAGTCACAAAATAACACGAAATCATATTAGAGTTTTAAAATAAAAAAAAAGTTGAAGTGTTATTATCCAGGTAAAATAATATTATCACAATTAAATTTTTTACATCCAAATTTTTTTTATTTAAATACTATGAAAAAATTGAAAATATTTTATTTGAAAAAAAAAGTAAGATTAAAAAAATAATAATGTCATCGCAGTTCTATTCCAAAAATAAACTTTTATATTTATTTTTTTGAAAACGTTTTTTAGAGGGATGTGAATTGAGACCATGCAAATGAAAAAATTCTGATAATTTTGTTATATATTTCATTTTTATTTTATAGCGTTAAATATAATTTTCTGTAGATGGAGTATATTAAAGAAAATTTAGAAACATTACCATGTCAATCGATGGATAATATTTATAAAATTGAGAAGAAATAAAAAAAAATTAAAATGAACCAATAGCATTTCGTCACATGTGTATTGTATATGACAAACTGCCAATAAAGTAATGACACTTGTTCTTTCTATTTTAAAATTTTAAAATCTAATTTATAACTAATGAAGATTCTTTAGGAGGACTATAATTAAAAAAATTAAAATTGTTACCATAATTAGCAATAGATGTTTAATAAAAATTCTTTATGAGAATTATAATTGAAGCAAATTTTAAAATGTTACTATGACTATCAATAGATGGCATTTATGAAGTTTAGAATAAATAAGTAAATTAAAAGGAACCAATAATAGTATGACATATGTATTACATATTTTTTAAAAAATCAAAAGTTAGAAAAAATTGAATTGAAAGTTTCAGCTTCATAGACTTCCTAACCTATTGTTATAATATATAGTGTAGATATATAGGGCGGACGGAGGAGGGCAATGAGTACATGGCCATCCCCAAAGTTTTAAAAATATCTCTTCAACCATGTAGATTTTAGATATTTAGAATCTAATATAATATATTAATCTGTTAAAACTCAAAAAAAAAAAAAATTTCCTTAACCCTCGTTTTAGCAAAAAAAAAAAAAAAAATCTCCCTGACGCCCATATATATATACGTATATATAATGATTAAGTTGGTTTCGGAAAACATGAACCCAATCTATACATGTTTCTCTCTCTTTTTAATTTGAGGTTTTACTAATACAACACTGAGTCATGTGAACACAATTAGTGGGACTGGTCCTCCACGAGTCGTCCATCAGTCAAATTTAAGACTCATGTATGGAACTTTGGGGAAAAAAACAAAGGGGGGCATGGCGTGACCCATGCTCCAATAAGTGGAAAATACCAAAGAGGCATAAAAAACTTATGCAAAGTCAAAAAGCTTAATCAACGGTCCAATTGACTCATATTAGTAACCATTTTTTATTTCTAGAAGAAAGAAACAATCAACTCGAGAGTTTTTTACCTCACCAATATGCTTTGGATCTTCTCCACGCGGCTGCTTGTATGCTAAGAACATAGTTGCACGGAAATTCGTTTGGGAGGCGGAAACGTATTTTTTTATAAACACGCTTTCAAGACGGATATAAAACTTGTTTAAAAAGTTTGAGAAAACGTTTCGAAAACGCGAGAGAAACGTTTTGAAAACTTCTGGGAAACGTTTGGAAAATTCTTAAAAAACTCTTAGAATACTTAATAGAAACTCTTGAAAAATTTAAGAGAAACACTTTGGAAACGCTTCAAAAATTTAAAATATTAATTTTTATACATTTTTTCTCTTAAGTTCTAACTAAACATTTATGAAATTATTTATATAGGTTTTCACTCAATTTTTCAAATATCTCTGCTAAGCTTCTCTAAGGTTTCTATTAAGTTTTCCAAAGGTCTCCACTAAGTTTCTTAAAAATCTCCTTTGAGTTTCAAAAAAGTTTTCTATTAAGTTTCCCAATCATTTCTGGCTTCTCATTTTCACCTATATTTTTTGGCCGCGCTTTTCGCTTCCATTTCCCTTAACGTTTCCCGCTCCCGCTTCCGCTTCCCATTTTGGCAACTATCGCTAAAATGATTACACTCCAAAAATATAATTTAAAGTTCCTAAATAGCTATTGTTAGTCCAACTAGATTGTATATATGCCTCACTTTAATATAATAATTGCTCTAATAATGTTTGAGGGTATTTTGCAGGTTTGGAGTGAAGAAAAGGTGGTTTTAGAGCAAAAGGAGCTGAAAATGCTTGGACCGTACATACGGTAATTTATACCATACGTACGCCTGCAGTTTTTTTTCCAACTTCAGAGAGCTCGGATTAGCGTAAAGCTAACTGTACGTACGGTATGTTCACCGTATATATAGTGAACAATATCGTACATACGTGTACGGTGAACAAAACCGTATGTATGGTACCAGCGTCCTATATGCGATTTTCACTGTTATATCTCCGAAAAATGACGAGATTTTTTGTGTCTATCACTATTTTACATTAGATTTACAGTTAGTATGAATTCTAGAGAGAGAAAGTTAGTTTCCTTTGTATTTTCCTCCATTTTTTTTTCATTTTCCTTGTAAGCGAACATCAATTTCTTCTCCGATTAATGCAAGATCTCCATTTGTTTATGTTTTCTATCATAGAATCAAGTAACTAAATTCACCCTTAGATGCAATTGTGAAGATCTACCAAAGATCTTCAAGGTCTTCAATGGAGGTATATAAACTTCAATGAATTATATTATGATTTCTTCATATTTATCTCAATTGTGTTGTAAATCTATTGAAACTTAGATTCATAATCACTATTGGTAATCTCTATGCACAACTCTTAAATTGGTATAGATATTGCACAATTGATGATTTGTTTCTATGATTCTTAACATTGAACACAAATTTACATCTAATTGAGTGTGAATTCTCGTTCTTATGGTCTAAATCTTCCGAATCAAGAATCCGCGGAGTGATTTCTTGATTTAAGTTATCAAATCTTCCATTGAAACATTTGTAGAGAATTGGTAGATTATATCAATTGCATTTAAGTCACCTTAATTGCATTTAAGTCTTTTAACAATCGATTTCAAATTTATATAGTATTGTTTTCCGTACTTAGTTTGGTTAATTCAATTTGCAAGCAAAACATTCACAACCAACATATTTTTAGTTTCATTTTTAGATAGTTTCACTTTGCTAATTAATTCTCTAATTCAATTTAATTTGTTGGTTATTTTGCCTTATGTGACGCCTATATTGGACTTAATCCTTGTGAAAATCGACTCCAGTACTTGCCAAATTTATATTTCAATTTCGACACCCGTGCTCTTGCAGAAAGCTCAATTTCATCATCTTTGGGAGCGATTCAAGTTTTGACGCCGTTGTCAAGGATCAAAAGTATAAGGCGAATACCAACAAGCTACAGATTAAAAAAGCACTTGGCGAATTGCATATAAAAAAAATAAAAATAGCAAATAAAGGAGAAAAAGATAACTAAACAAAACAGTAAAATTGCAAACAGGTGGAATTTGATTACTCACTCTCGACAAAAGCATCTACGGCTTCAAGCCTTGGTAATCTCTTTCTCCTTTAATGTGCTTAGATTTTTAGTTTTTCTTTGCTTCGTTTATTTTGTTTGACTTAGGTTTTATTGCATTGCATTTTGCTAGGACTCCTTGTGAGGAGACATTTAGTGGAAATAGGATAGTGTGCTTAATTTACAAATCGGTGATATTGCTTTGCATAAAGAGATTGGAGGATCGATTATAGAATAAGAGAAAAGTCGTGTCCGGTAATGCATGTTTGTGTATGATATGCTGTATGACCTAGACGGTCTATTATTTGTTACATTCATCTTCGCATACCACATTTCACTAGGGACATTCATAACCGACTTGTGAGGCTTGAGAGTGCGAGTAGTTCATCATCACTCACACCGAGACTTCCATTAGTTGTGGACCTAGGATTTCTTTCAATGGCAAACATAAATGATCAAGGTTTACCCAACGTCTTCCCTCTAAATCTTAATGCCACACCGAATGCACCTAATCCACAACTCCACCCTAATCTTCAACCCATTCCATTGGGGGTAGATCCCAATGTAGGAAGCGATGATGAAATGGAAAGAGGGAGCCACCATGGCGACATGGCGACCCCCTATCAAAGAACCTTACAAGACTACTTGAATCGTCCACGTCAAGCACCAATTTCATACATAGTATTCCCGTCATTCAGCTTAACATTCGGCTGGGAAGCATGCAAATGTATTTTTTGTGTTGTAATTGTCAAATCGTGAAAGGTTGGGGCTGTCACACGCGACCTGAGTTGATAAGCATTAAGGAAATTCACTATTAGAGGCTATGAGTTGTGAGCTATGTTGGGTGCGGGCCGTGTATTTTTTATGTTGGAATTGTCAAACCATGAAGAAGAAACCTGTCAGATCATCCTATGCCACAGTTAGAGAAGACTAATATCCTGTTTGGAACTTCAGGAAAGGAAGAGAAGTGAAAGGAAAAGGAAGAAAAAAAAAAGAAAAAAAATATTTTCCATTCCTTATTTTGTTCTGTAAAGAAAATCAAAGAAAACTAGAATGAAAATTATTTTTGGTTCTTATTTTGTTTTGTAAAGAAAAGAAAAAAAAATTTTACCCTTCCCTATTTGGTTTTGTAAAGAAAATGAAACAAAAGTAAAAAGAAAATTATTTTTGCTTCCCTGTTTCGTTTTGTAATGAAAATAGGAAAAAAATTTTCCCTTTCCCCTTTAATTTTGTAAAGAAAATGAATAGTGGAGAGAGAGTGAGAGAGTTTATTTTTTCCCCTTGTTTTCTCTATCATTTCCCTCCTAAACTGAATCTAGGAATGTCAATTGGGCTCGCCGGGCTCGATTCGGGCTGTGGTGCACCGGGCACGGGCTGAGCCCAACGGGCTCCTATCATATTTTAGGGCAGTACCAAAATTTGGAATGGAAAGCCTAAGCTTAGCCCACGGCCCTAGGGACAGGCTTGGGCTCGAGCTCGGGACTCAGGCTTGGGCCACGGGCTTAGGCCTTGAGCTTAGGACTTTGATGGGCTCTTTAGGCGGGCCCAAAAGGCCGGCCCTCTTCAGCCAAGTTTTTTTGTAGCATTATGTTTTTAAAGCTAATAAATTTAGTTATAATAAATTTGCATAAACTAATAAAACTATTGATTATATGAAAAATACACTATGATTCTATGACTTAAAAATTTATTTGTAAGTTTATATATATTAAATTTCTTTGAGCTTATGTCAAAAACTTTGCACTTAAATTTATTATTATATATAATTAATAAGAATTAAGAAGATGAATTATTTATATAATTACACTTATAAAATTAATGAACGTGATTGAGAAAAATGAATTATAAAATTTTAAAATTTTATTAAATCATGAAACTTTATCAATTACACGAGAGTAATATAAAAATATAGAGAAATTGCATTACTATAGGGCAAGTACATTCCAACTAAGTTGGCACCTACAAGTCTATCCATCAGTTGCATTACTCCATTTTATATTGTACATGCCTACTTGACATGCCTACGTAGAGGGTAGAGTGGGGGGCTTTCACAGACTCATGCTCGAGCTTGGGATTGGGCCTTAGGCTCGCGAGTCGGGCTTAGGCCGGGCTCGGGCCACCAAAAGGGGGGCCCAAGCCCGCCCATAGGGTGTTTGAGTCTGGGCCGAGCTAGGCCTGGGTCGGGCTTGGGCAGTCCATGGGTCTCGGGCCCAATTTACATCCCTAGCTGAATCAAATATTGAAAGGATTTTTTTTTTTTAAATTTTCTCTTCCCTTATCTTTCCGCCCCCAAGTTTCAAACAAGCAAGATTAAGTGTACATGTGACATGCTCAATCTGGGACTCTATTTCATCCATTAATTAACCAAATGAGCCTACATCAAATTTAGATTGTTACCACAATCAGGTCGCTTTAATTTAAAGTTTATTTTGTTATATATAATCATAATCTTACTAATTTTTACGAAAATCTTAAATTGATTTACTTAATCTTTCCTCAATCAATGCAATAGAGTATCCTTTCTAATTATGGAATGGAAAGGATCTTTCTCCCATAATCTATTTGTTTGGATACATGTTAGGTGTTGCGCTTCGATTTTTACCCGGGTTCTCTTAGCTCAAAAAAAACACGTTAGTCTCTCTATTAGAATTTATCCTTCTAGAAGGACAAGTGCAACGGGAATTTAAACTTTAAAACTTAATTTGATTAAGGGCTTTTTGCAAGAGATTTGGAGTCGCCACCTAACATAGTTTAAGATGTGCTAGGTCACCTAAAACTAAGTATACTCAAAGAATCAAACTTAGGTTTTTGAAAATGTCCTATTGAGAGGTATTTTGGAAAATAGGGTTGTTTAGCAATCTTTGAAAATGTTTTAAGCACTTTTGAAAAATGACCCCGGTTTTGGTCTTTGAAATAGAAATCTATGGTTCGGGAATTGATTATGTGTAGGAAAGATATCCTAAGATCATCATCCTACCCTGCCCTTTCAATACCTACATGTCTATATTCACCCTTGGGTTCACTCACTTGAATCTCCAGTTTCTAAATGTTCAACCTATGTCAACTTGAAAATGTTTTGAAAAAAGAGGAGTTTAGTCATCACTTTTTGGATGTATAAATGCATGATGCAATTTGAAAAAGAGCTTGAAAGAAACTTGGGGTTGACTTTTGAAAAGGAGCATTTGAGTTGAAAAAGGGGTTATGACTGCACCTAAAAAAGTTGCATATGTATCTCGTTTGACAAGAATTAGGTCAGTCGTAGTTGGGACTCAGAGTTCAATGGAAAATAGGCACATTGGGGCCTTTGAAAAGTTTTAAAGACTCATTAGAGTCTTGTTTTAAAAAAGAGAACTTGGGAATAACTCGAGAGAGTTTTCATTTGAAATTGGATGTTGTAGTGTTTTTTTAAATAGAACTTGTAGGTTTTTGGAAGTGTTTTTGAAATGGGATTTGAGGTGTTTTGAAATGTTTTTGAATATAACTCAAGAGAGTTTTGGAAACTTGATTAGAGATTTGAAAGTGGGATTTAGACTTATAAAAGCTCTTGTGAACTTATCTTGAAAAGGTTTTTGAACACCTTAAGGAAAGTATGTTAATATTTCATTACCTTTGTGAGGTTAGCTATGGGGGAATATAAACTCCTTCAAGGTTATGAGTTTTGGAAAACATTTTTAGAAAATGGGCTAGACATTTTCCCTTAGGGTTTTGGACTTTAGAGTCACAGAACCATTCCTTGCATATCTCACTTTAACTTGAACAACCCTAACCATAGGGAGGCTTAGGATTGCTTTGAGAGTGTGACATTTGAAAATAGTTTTTGAAAAAAGATTTTATAAAATATTTAGAGTTAGGGACTCTAATATAAACCTTATAGGTTTCATTTGATGTATCATTTTTTTTAGGAAACCTTAACCATGAAAAGGGTTAAGATTACCTTAGGGTTGTGAGTTTTTGAAATCCTTTTTGAAAGTAGGTTTTTAAAAAATGGTAAGTGTCTAGCCATTTTGAATTGAGACAAGTTTGAGAGAGCTTTTGAAATCATTTGAAAAAGGGGTATGGTAACATTTGAAAAGGCTTTGAAGTTGGTCTAGAAACTCAAGAGAGATGGAATATGACTTTTAGAAATATGCTATGAAAACCATTTGAAAGGAGTCTTTAGAGTTGAAATCTTAAACTCATCTAACCTTGGTTGGGTGAACTAGGGTTAGGTTGACCTAGGGTTGGACCACTAGGGTTTGGTTGACCTAGGGTTAGACTCCTAGGGTTAGATTGGCCAAAGGTTTGATTGACTTGGGGACGAAGCTAGGTGCATGCAGTTGAAATGGGAACTTTGAAAATCTATGATTTATGTGAAAAAGGAAATATATGATTTTATGCAAAAAGAAAGATTTGATTTTGTTTTCAAAAATGGAAAGATTTGATTTTATTTCCAAAAAGGAAATATTTGATTTGATTTTCAAAAAGGGAAAATTTGATTTTGTTTCTGAAATAGAAAGATTGATTGGATTTGAAAATCATATAATTTTATGTGAAGGATTTTTTGATTTTCATGTAAGAAAACTTGTGATACGACAACAAATATCATCTATTGTTACGAAATTTATTGTGATGAAATGAAATTTGTCACAGAAAGTACACTTACTGTGACAAAAATCAATTTTGCCACAATAAATCATACCAAGAGGCAAACTTGCTACAAGACAACTTTTTGTCACAATAGCTTGTCACAATACGTCCAAATTTGTGACAAAACAAATTTTGTCATAATAGTTTGTCACAAATGCTATGGCGGGAAGAACAATGTTGGCGGGAATAAATAATTGTGATAAAAGAATTTCATCACAAGAAATTCATCACAATAAAGACTTAGTTCTTACATATAGTGACAAAACATTTCGTCACAATAGATTCCTTTTTTTGTGACAAATCTTTTTGTCACAAAAACCTTTTCATATAGGTGGAATTAACATTACGTACGAACTTTGTCACAATCAATACACCCCTAGAAGTTCATTTATTGTTACAAAACAATGGTTGTCACAATAACATATTGTGATGAAAATGTGTTTTGTAGCAATAGGTCTTATATAAGGCAATAATTATAACAAAATATATTTGCATCACAATAGTTCTTTACTCAAGCTAAAGTTAACCTTTTTCATAAAATAAAATCATCACCAAATCATGAAACCATCCATCACTACAAAAAAATTTTTTAAGAACGATGTATATTATTATGATTATGGCTTATAATAAAGGCTCTCCATAGCAATAAGTATTAATTATTTCTTTTGGTTTTTTGGTGCGTAGCACATGCACAATGTGATAGTGATTATTAGCTCAACAGTTGTTAGGTCCGCTTAGTCTAGCCCTTTAAATTTTAGGCTTGGCACACTTCTAAACCTGCATGCCGGGTTTGGGTAATTTTTTAGGCCCTTCAATATGTCCATAATTTATACAGTTCAATTATATGTTTATATTGTATGTCCATGTATATATTATTTTTATTTCTAGGCTAGGAAATGAATAATTTGTCAAAGGTAGTGTGACGTGGTTTGAACTCGAGACCTATCAGTGGTAAGACGCATTAACACTAATCGGGCTTCCAATTGATTGTTTTTATTAATTATTATTATTTTTAATTTAAAATTTACCATATGGCTAAAGTGGATGGGTTTAGGTCTCATATTAATTTTTAATCTAACTTGGGATAAGATTTTTGAACCTGGTTCAAACTCAAGCCGCCAAAAATTTTATTATAATCTTGTCTATGCACAATCATAGCCACCGCAAATGCATAATGACAAATTGATAGTGTTTTTTTTTACAAGAAGAACATCTATTAGTCATTTAAGGGATGGGGGCGCACGAGCTCAAACCCCAAATTAATGGGCAAAGCAATAAAGTTCTCAACCACTGAAACAACTTATATAGGGATGACAATTTGACCCAAGAAAGCGAGTCCCCAACCTACCCCAACCATAATAGGAAGAGTTTAAAAATTTAACAAAAGTGTTAGGGGCTGGTAATAGGGAAAAAAAAAAAAAAAACTCGAAGTAGGTATAGGATGGAGTATGGGAGAAAGAACAAAACCTGACCTGACCCGATTATGTATGACAATGACTACATTACCCTTATTATATTATAATAGTACATAAATACCACATAGTATAGATACATAGTTTATATAACAAAGCCTTGTCAACCTCATATTATGTAAACTGATTATAATTTTTTAAAAATATGTGAGATTAGGAAAATATTATTTATGTGCTAAATTAAAAAAAATGAGGGTTAACCCCACCTGACCCGATTTGAACATAAACGAGGATAGGATTGGAGGGTTCAACCCCTAACAAGTATGAGACTAGATGTGGGAGAGATTTTTTGTATTAGGGTCGGAGTAGGGTTTAGGCAAAACTATCACATACCCGACCTATTGTCATTCTTAAACTCATTAGTTCGTTTTAGTTTAACTAAAAATAATGAAATAAAAAAAATTAATTGCCACAATAATTATGGGTACTATTAAGCCAATGTATAATCTTCTAAGCTTTTAACATTTTGCAATAAAGACATATACCAAATTCAAATATTCAAATTCTATTTCTTAATTTTAATATACTTTTTACCAATAAAAATTCTTATTATCCAATTTTTACATGCTTTTTCTTTTGTAAACATCACTCTCTACATACTTTTGCAAGAAAACTTGTCATGATTTGGTGTGACACCTTTTGAAAATAACTGAAGAGAGTTATGCAATTTCTGAAAACATACTGCAACAAGGATTTTGAAAACCATTTTGGTGCAATGAATGCAAGGGTACAAGAATGAAGGTTAGGGGATAGAGCCAGATTTCCTAGGGCATAAACTTCTACGCTTCTGACCTTTGACTTCAAGACAACAACTCTTAGACTAATTGTGAGACCTTAATTCTCTTAACCTCATTCTTAGCTTAATTTCAATGAATTTTATGAGGTGTTGATACTAATTGAGGTGCTTGTTTAACATGTTTTAACATGTGTGAGTTATAGTAATATTTTCATATTTTTAAGTAAGATCAAGGGGTGATTAGTAGACTTAATCTATGTTAATTTGCTTAATTAATCACATAGATTATCTTATATTAACCATGCTTAATTAACCTAATCATGGTTAATTATTTTAAGATGGTAATTAGTAAAGAATGAGGAGGTGAAAGTTGGGTGTGTGTGTGTGAGACACCTAGGTGTGTGCTTAACCTAGTAAGGTGTGTGCCTGTGACAAGTGTAGAGTTAGATGCACCTTTGTATCTAACTTCGCTGACAAGAGAGAGGAGAGAAAAGAGGAGCTTGTGTAGAGATTATGGTGCTTGATAGGGAAATTGGTTGGGAGCAAAGGAAGGAAAAGAAGAGACAAAGAAAAGAGAGGAAAAAGAAGAGAATTCAAAGGAAATCCAAAGGGAAAAACTTGTGTTTATCTTGAATTCATTAATTAAGGTAAGATTCATCATGTTCTTGTTGGTTTCATATTATTTGCATTGATTAATGTATGTTAGTATGTTTTCATATCATTAGAGTTAGGGGGAGGTGATGGAGGAGAAGGTTGATGAGGGCTTTCATGATGAAAGCCTTGATTCATTTTGGTGAACATATTTTTGTTTGTGTTTTATTTTATTTCTAACTTGATATTGCATTTTGGAGTCTTTGGTGAGCTTATGTGAAGTGTTAGGGTGAGTTGGAGATGAAAAATCATGTTTGAGAAGTCTCATTTTCGAGCTAAGATGGCGATTTTTGTTAAAGGTTTTTAGTTAGAATATCAACTTTCTTAATGCTTTGTATTTAATGTCAATTATTACTTTTGGGATCATTGCAAATGGGGTAGATCCATGACCTTAGGAGTCGACACATGAAACCTTTTGCTGCAAATTTTTGGTCTCTGTCCTGAGATGTCGACACCTGGAGCAGAGGTGTCAACACATGGAACAAAATTTACTCACTGTCCACTTGTGTCGACACATGAGACTGAGGGGTCGACACCTGGGGCTAGCAGGTTAACACACTTTGGTAAAATGGTCATATCTCATTCTAGAAAACTCAAAATGGTGCACGGTTTGAAGCGTCGAAAAGTAGACTCATGGGAATTTCTATTGATATAAAGTGGGCACTCTAATTCTTTGTAGATTGAGAAGTATGACAGTTTAAAGATGACCTAAAATTTCTATTAACAGCATAGTTTTCCAGAATTTTAGTCTGTCTTTCAACGGACATAACTTCTTCATTTAAAAATGTACTTTCAACCCATAACCTATCAATCTAAGGGTCTTTAAGCCTAGTTTCAAATGAGATTGACCTATTGCATTGTCTTGAGTTTTTGGTGAAAGTTATTTCTTATTTTTGGTTGCATTGTTAAGAGTGTCTATGACGTGTTGGACATGTATCACTTGAACTTATGTAAGATGTATGCATTCATCGTTTATATTGATTATAGGTTATGCATTGTCATTTCTCTTTGATTATTATTGATCTTATGGTTCCTACACTAACATGGTTGAGGTAATAAGGGCTCACGGAGGATAAGAACCATCAACATCAACCAAGGACTAACCTTACCGTGGTGTGAGTACGGTGATAAGTGGAAAATATATGATAATCTTATTCATATTGAATTGCTTGTCTTTTATATGATTGATGTTGGTGATTATATCTATGAGGTGATAATGGTGATTATCTATATATGAGGTGAGATGGCATAGCATACCAATCATCTTGTATGATTTGCATTATATTGGAGAAAGTTAACCACGATGGGTTAACCAAGGCTTAGTCACGGTGGACTAGCCTATGGATGCCACTGTAGGCATTTCTTAATAACGAGTCATCACTCATTGGGCCAACGTTATCTAAACTTGCGCGCAGGGTGAACATTATTGCATTGTTGTTTTTTCTTCATAGATATCTATTATGGATATTTATATATATCATTTTTTATGAGTTCATTATCTACCGTGAGCACGTTGACTTTTAGGTCACGCCTAGACAGACCTTTTTGGCAGGTGAAACAAAGATGGGGGTCCAGTTCACTGCAGTTTTGGTCTTAGCCGTGGTGGCTTTCATGGTTGTGTCAGGATGTCGCATGACAGGGATTGAGAAAGTTTTTACCAATGTATTTACAATGTCACGTCAGGTTTTGCATAAGATATTAGGATTGGGATTTATGTTTGTCTTATGTTTTCTGTTAATGTAAGTTGGTAGTAGAAGATTCTGAGGCATTTGTTTACTTTTCAGTTGGAGATGTAAATGAGTTTAATTTATGGTTTATTGCTGCATTATATGTTTTATTATTTAGTTCTTATCTCTTGGAAATGTTGTTAAAGTGTCACTTACAGGTATGGTGACATGTGCGATCACACCCTACCTAATGTGACATTAATGATGTCTAATTAGGTTGGGGGCATGACACCAATACTCTGAAGGGGGGATTTGGAGAGTTTTTTTTTAATAACTAGGTTTTGAAAGAGAATGGTTAGGGTTTAAAACCCTAATGTGGACTTTGAAAGTCTTGTTGAATATATCACTTTTTCTAAAGCAACCCTAACTATAAAAAGGTTATAATCACTTTAAGGTTGTGATCTTGAAAAATAAATTAGGATTTTGAAACCCTAATATGGATCTTGGTAGCCATTTTAAATATGTCACTTTCCTAAAGAATCCCTAATCATGAAAATGTTAGATTTACCTTAGAATTGTGAGTTTGAAAGCAAAGTAATTGTAAACAATGTATGATCATGACAATTATAATGCAAAGGGTCGTGAACATACAAGGTTTAAGGTTTCACCACATAATCAAGAAAGCTCAAGGCCACACCATCACAAAGTAGATTATAGGAAGACCCCCAACCGCTGACCTCCCCAAGGCTTTCCCTAGGCATGGACCCAAGGTTATCTTGTTTCAAGCATGCAAGAAGAGGAGGTAGAAGATGGGGATTAAAATAGAGAATAATCCAAGTGGACTAAGGGGGAGAAGAGAAGAGTAGGGGATTACAATAAGTAAATAAGAACCCTACATTGTCTTCGAATCTTCTTCAAACTTCTATAGAGACTTCGTCTTGGTCTTGAGAGGGCTTTAAGAGCTTCGAAGGGGCTAAAGATGGCCTCCAATGGTGCTTGGGGCCTAAGGTTAGAGTGTAGGAGGCAAATGGGGCTCACACCTTTGAGAGAATTAGGGTTTTTGGGATTTTCGAGAGCTGTCTAAAGAGAGGCTGAGCTTTGTTATGATTTTTAAGACTTGAAATATGCTGGGGGTGCACTGTATTTATAGGTAAAATCAAAGGAGATGATGTCACTAAAAGTGGCATTAGGCCAAAATTTGGCCAAGTGCCACTACAAGTGGCGCCCTACCCCAGATTTTATGGAGATTTGATTTGATTCGATTTTGGGTTGCAAGACAAAGATTTGGGCGCCACTTCTAGCGACTACAAGCCATTTTTTGGCCAGGCTCCATTATAAGTGGCTCCAAGAACCTCCGGTTTGATTTGGAAAGATGTAGGTGAATCGCTCCCAAAGATGGTGTAAATTTGAGCTTCTCTGCAAGAGAACGAGTGTCGCGATTGAAGTATAAAATCCAGTGCGTCCGAATATCGTATCCTCAAGGACTAAGCCAAATATAGGCAACCAACACTCAACAAACACTAGACTAGCTTGAATTAAATTGCTAACTATGTAAATTGAATCCAAACAAAAGAGAAAAGAAAAGAAAAATCGAAAATCTTTTAGGGTTTTGAGATATGATTCCTAAGCTAACAATTAGAACTATCACAAATGAAATTGAAAACAATTAAGCATTAGATTTATCAATTAAAAAATAGGGGAATTAAAATTCAAAGCAAATCTAAGTGAATTTGATGTAATTAAAAGAGAATTGGGATCCAAGTTTCGATTGAAAGTTTTGATAACTCAAATTGCTAAACCACAACCAAGCGTAGCAATTCAGAGGGTTTAGCTTTGAAGATTGGACAATTGAACTCCAATTGAAGTTAGATATATAATCAATCTAAGGATCCTATGCTAATACCATCAATTTGGTCAATTCCATCCTACAATTGCTAAACCATGGCTTGGAATTGTCAAACATAGTAAAAAAAATAGGTGTTTTAAGAGATCCAACATTCAATCAAAGTAAATTTAAAGTCCAAAATGATAAATCAATGAAAATGTGGGTTTCCTTCAACGAACTCTTGGATTTCCTCAGTGTCCTTCACAATTGAACCCAATTGAGTATTAGCTACTTGATTCCATGAGAGAAAGCATGAAGAAATGTAGAAAAAAAACTAGTGTTTAGATACAAAGAAAATAAAGGAAAACAAAGGAAAATGCAAGAAAATAAAGTTTCTATCACTACCATACTCCTAGATACAAAGAAATCGAAGAAAACTGAGTAAAAATGAGAGATAAATCCCCAAAATCCCGTACAAACACATATGTATAACAGTGAAAATGAAACATGGAATGCCGGGACCATATGTATGCTTTTTCCACCATATGTATAGTCAAAATACCGTACATATGGTCTTCGTACGGTAGGCCATATGCTGAATGTAGGAATTTCTGTAGACCGTATGTATAGTACTATTCACCGTACGTACGATTGGCTTTACCGTACATATGGTGGTTCAACCGCAGGTACGGTCAGCATATCTGAATAGATTTTTCAAAGTTATATGAAATTGATTTATTATGGGCCCTGGTAGCCTTTCTAGTTAGGAGATATGGCCTTCCAAAATTTCAGCTCTGCGTGCTTTAGTTGGTTGTACCATAACTTTAACAACTTGTACCTTAACAATATCCTCTTGAAAAACACATTCTCCCTTCATCAAAAATGCGCCCAAAACCTTTCACATTAAGCTTAAAACCTATACAAAGCAAAATAACTTAGTTAATACTAAAATCTAATTAAAGAAGCTCTTAAACTAAGGCTAACAAATGGCAAATTAAGGTGTTGTAATTGCACTTTTGGAATGCAATTAATAGGGGCGTGTGGCCCAACTAGAAAAGAATAGGGACACTAGAAGGAGTGCCCCAGAGGTCTCCAGTTTGATACAAAGAGTCGGTATAGTTGAAAGGGGCGACCGGCCTACTAGGGGTAAAACGGTCATTTTAATCATGATTCACCATAATTGGTCCAAAGTTGACTGGAATGGGATTGGAATGTTAGCGACACTAGGGGGAATGTCTCGGGGGCTATTGATTTGATACCCAGAGCTGGTGTGATTGAACAAGAGTGACTGCCCCACTAGGGGCAAAATGGTCATTTTGTCCAGGAGTTATCGAAATTGGTCCGGAGTTCATTTGAATGGCATTCTGAGCATGCCGGGTTGTCTGAGAATAGTCCTGAAAGGGTGTCCTTACTGCTCTGAAAACTTAGATACTTTCTTAAAGCGCGTGCTAGGTGGGGTCCACCAGAGGTGATATGGTCATTTTTCACCGAAACGGGCAAGTAGGCGTTGGTGTTGACCGGTCTGGATTTGATACAGACTTTCCATCTCGATTTCTTAGAGATATGCCGATAGGGATTTATTGTTCTGAGAAATTTATACTTTCTTGGTGAACGTCTCGTCTTGGAATTTGACTGGGTGGACTCCTGTCTTCAAGAAATTTTATATTTTCTCAAAAGACATGCTAATAATAGATATTCTACATTGGCAAGCTAGCAAGTGCCAAAAGTGAACTGCTTGTGATTGATGTGGTGTTGGTTCCCGAGATCGCCTAGTCTCGGAAAGCTAATCGTGCAGTGTTGGTTTCCGAGACTGCCTTGTCTCGAAAATCTACCTGTATGGTGTTGGTTCCCGAGACTGCCCGGTCTTGAAAATCTACCTGTGTGGTATTAGTTCTTGATGCCACTTGGTCTTAGAAGTCTACCTGTGTGGTGTTGGTTCCTGAGACCGCTCGGTCTCGGAAAACAACCTATGTGGTGTTGGCTCTCAAGACCTCCCGGTCTTGGAAAGCTACTTGTGTGGTTTTGGTTTTAGACATAGCCCAATCTCAGAAAACTACTTGTGTGGTGTTGGTTCTCGAGACTACACGGTCTCGGAAAGCTACCTGATCGCGAGGGGATGCCAAGTAGGCATTCTGGTCATTTGGCTTCGAATGTGCCTAACGGGCTCGAGAAGCGATTGATTGACTAGGCTGTAGTTTGAAAAGCTAGTTTAAGCTTGAATGTATCTGTGAAGCTGAATGTAAGTCCGGTTGGGCTGAAAATTGCTGAGCGAACAAAAATGGGATGCTTACAAATGCCCCTCTTTTTCTGTTGTTGCTTGTCGAAGATAGAAAACGATAAAGTAAGAGTCCCATGAACCGACATTCCAACCAATGGAATGACACTCCTTTGAGGAGATCCAAGGGTTTCGAAATTGACTAGAATAGAAATTTGACTAGAATTAAAACTTTTTGAAGGAAAAAGTTTGAAAAACCTAGAATTTGATTGGAACAAAAACTTTTTTAAGGAAAAAGTTTGAAAAACCTAGAATTTGACTGGAATTGAAACTTTTTGAAGGAAAAAGTTTGGAAAACCTAGAATTTGACTTTGAGTTGCAACATTTTGAAGAAAAAAATTTAGAAAACCTAGAATTTGATTTTAAGTTGAAACTTTTTAAAAGAAATGGTTTAGAAAACCTAGAGGTTGTTTTGAAGTGAAACGTTTTTGTTAAGGAAAAAGTTTGGAAAACTTGGAAGTATTTTGAGATGAAATTTTTATTTTGAACTTGAATTGTTTGAGAAAAAAGCTTTAAAAATCTTGAAACTTGTTTTGAAACGGGGCTTTTAAAGGGGAAAGCCCGAGAAACCGAAAACTTGAATTGAACTTGGACTTTTTGAGGGAAAAAGCTTAAAAAATCTTGAAATGGTTTTGGAATAGGGTTTTTGAAGAAGAAAGCCTGGGAAACTGAAATTTGTTTTGAAATGGGGCTTTTGAAGGGAAAAGCCCGGGAAACCAAAATTTGTGTTAAATTAGAATTATTGAAGGAAAAAGCTCAAACAAACCTTGAAAATTGCTTTGGAAATGGGGCTTTTAAAGGGGAAAGCTTAGGAAACCAGAATTTGTTTTGAAATGGGGCTTTTGAAGGGAAAAACTTGGGAAATTGAAAATTGTTTTAAAATAGAACTTTTTGAGGAACAAGTCCTAAAACCTTTCTGAAACATTTAGAAAATTCTTTTTGACTTGAAACTCGAACTGTTGAAGATAGAATGTTTAGAAAATTCATTTTCACTTGAAACTATTAGATTTTTTTTTGCAAGCAAAGCGTTTTAGGAAATTTTTTTTGACTTGAGACTTGAAACTTTTGAAAGGTTTTAAACTTGTTCGTGTTTTTGGAAGACAACAAGAAGTTTCATCTTTGGTGGAAAAAGTTTTGAAAATTTTTGGATTTAAAAATTGATTTTGGCTTTTGAAAGAAAGCAAGAGTTTTGATCTTTTGAATTTAAAATTTTTTTCTAGAAATAGTTTTGAAAGTAATTTTGGAATTTTGAGAATTGCTTTTTGAAATTGACAGAAATCAATTTTGAAATTGAAATGTTTTTTTGAAAATTTTTGTATTTGAGAGAAAGCAAATGCTTTCATTCTGAAAAAATTTGATTTGATTTGGTAAGAATTGTACCTTCGCCGTGAGCATAGGGTGCCGTGGGAGATTACTTCATGCTTATGATTATTTTATCTTGGAGTTTGAAGGTGAGGTCATTTATCCTATCTGAGGCAGAGATATCTTAAGGTTAGAATGCTCGGTGGTTGCTTGGTTGTTGACTTCTGCTTTTGGCAGGCGTGAGAAAATTATCTTTGACACATCTTCAAAGGGACATTGCTTCTCCAAAGTTGAACATCTTGAATTTGTTTTTGGATGGATGAAGTCCCTTTTTGAAAAGTTTAAGGTGTCTGGAAGGTCGAACATCTTTGGTCGATTTTTCTTGGATGGGTCAGTTGGTTTGAAATTGAGCGGGAGGTGAAGGGTGGGGCATTGCCACAGTTTTCATGGTTTGAAAAAGCTCGAATCAGGATTATTCAAGGTTAATCAGGACATCGAGGGTGGTTTTCCTATCTCTATGGTTTTGAAAGGGAAGGCTTGCAGCATGGCTTATCAGTCTTGACAAGAAGGCTTATTTTTATCGGAGCGCTGGAACCACTACAATAGCCCTATCATGCTAAAGGTTTGATTATTATTCATTTTTTTTTCATCCACCATTTGTTTGGCATATTTAGTGACTTCTAAATTCCACGAAGCTATATTGCTGGGGTAACTCCCTCCTTCCTTTTGACATTGGTTTGAAGATCTCTTTGACTGCGAGAGCTTTTGGATTATCGTTGTTGATCGAAGTGGTCTTTCTATAGATTGTAATGCATGGTTAGGTATGGGGTAGAGAAAGAAAATGTTCTCTTTTGGCCCAAAAATTTGGTATAGATGAATACTAAGGATCACTGCCATTGAGTCACTTTGGAGTAAAACTGTCCCTAGTGTAAAAGGTAAAAGCTCTTAGTGCTAAATGCCCATCATCAATCAAGGAGGAATTTAATTTGGACCGTAATATAGGCTAAGTTAAAGGTCGAGAATGGAAGGGTAAAAGGCTCAGACTTTTTGTTGAGGGTGGGTTGTTTTGCTGTGAATCATTTTCGGGAATCTCTTTTTCCCATGTTGGCGAACACCTCTAGGATGCTTATCTTTTGAAAAAGCTTCTTGGACTTTGCAATTCTCTTTAATCAGAGAGGGCTTGAATTTGGACTACAACGTAGGCTAAGGTTAAAGGTTGAGAAATGAAGGGTAAATGAGGCTCAAATTTCTTATGTAAAGGGTTTTTAGAACCTGTGATCACCTTTTGACTTGCTCCCTCTCTCTCTCTCTCTCTCTCTTAAATATAACTCTTTTGACATGAATGAAAGAACTTGGCTTCTTTTATTCTTCTCTTCTTTTTTTTGGAGCTTATGATCTTCTCTTGGAAATAAATTGATTTGATTTAAAAAGAAATTTGAAAAGATAGATTTTTCTCTTTTTCTAGAAATTGAAAAGTTTTAGAAGTTGCGAATAGAGATTTAAAAAATGATGAAATTTGTTCAATTTAAATGGGTCTTGAACTAGATTATGGAAGGTGGGATTTGAAAATAATTTTTAAATAGGTTTAGCAAAGGTTGGATAGTTGAAATGAAAATTTTGTTTTTGGAAGCCATTAGAGCTTTCAACCGTCTACATTAGGGACTTGAACTTACCCCAATGTGGGGGTGTGATCCTTAGTAGGTTGCCTTGAGAGAATTGCAATACGGGCTCAATGGTTTTTCAAAGAATTACATAAAATTGGAAGATAGTTAGAAATGAATGTCGCTTACCAATTTCTGATTTAATCTTTCAAGGTAGTTTCTAGAGAACTTTTCTAGGGGTTTCTATTTATTTATTTATTTTTTATGACCTTTTTAGAGCTGCCTAATCTCAATTGTTGCACTCAGATTTTTCGCACTCGAGGAATTACAAGCGGAAAAAAGTACTCTTCTTTTAAAAAACTAGAAGAATGAGTGAATTAGGTTTGAATTAAAAATTGATTTGAATAAAGGGCTTTTAGAAAAAATTTGGAACCTAACTTGATTAAGGTGAGTTAATCACCTAAAAACTAAGTATCAGAAGATTACACTTTTTTTAAAAATACTTCCTCAAGAGAGGGCTTTTGCGAAAACAGGTTATTTAGTAACCTTTGGCAAATATTTAAGCCCTTTTTTGAAAATAACTCTATTTTGGTCTTTGAAAACAGTGATTCTAAGTTCGGAGGTTGGTTATGTATAGGGAAGACGCATTAAGTCATCACCCTACCCCACCCTTGTGGTACCTACATGTCTATTCACCCTAGATTCTCCTATGAGAGTCTTCAAATAACAAATGTTCAATCCTATCCACTTTAGAAAAAGAATTTTAAAAAAAAACATGATGCATGATATGTAAGTGCAAGAAAAGAAAGTTGAAAAATACATTTGGAAATAAATTGATTTGATTTAAAAAGAAATTTGAAAAGATAGATTTGAAATTGAAAAGTTTTAGAAGTTGGAAATAGAGATTTAAAAACAGATTTTTGGAATTGGAAACTTGAAATAGATTATGGAATTGGAGATTTGAAAATAGTTATGGAAATAGAAGCTTGAAAAAGATTGTGGAATTTGAGATTTGAAAAAGGTTGTGATCGCACCCATGAGGGTTACCTACGTATCCTTTTTGAGGAATCAGGTCAGTCGTAGTTCAGACAAGAGTCCGCTAGAAAATAGAAGATTTGATATGGAAAAAGAAATTGAATTGAAATTTAAACTTGATTTGAAATTAGAATAGAAGATTGGAATTTGGAATTGAAAAGATTAGACTTGTTTTGGAAAGATTGAGATTTAGGAAACCTAGACTTAAGAAAGACTTGAGACGTAGGAAAGACTTGAGGTTTAAGAAAGATTTGACTCGAATATTGGACTTGGAAGATTAGAAGATTAGAAAAGATTGGATTTAGGAAGGGTTTGAATTAGGAAAGGTTCGAATTAGGAAAATTTCGTTTTAGGAATGTTTCAATTTAGGAAAGTGTCATTTTTTGAAAGTTTCATTTTAGGAAAGTTTTTGTTTTATGAAAGTATTGATTTGGGAAAGTTTTCAAACTAAGAAAGGTTTTGAAATAGGAAAGGTTTCATTTTAAGAAAGTATTAAAATTGGAAAGTTTTGAATTTAGAATGTTTCGAAATAGGAAATTTTGAAAGTAAGAAAGTTTTAGATTTAGAAAGATTTGAAGTTTAGGAAAGTTTAGAATTTTGGAAAGATTCAAAGTTTGAGTTTTAGAAGTTCTTGAGATTAGAAAAGGTTTGAGTTTAAAAAAGATTTGGAAGCTTAGATTTGGAAAGTTTAACTTTGGAAAGGTGTGGAATCAGGAAAGGGTTGGATTGGGAAAGATTTCGAAGCTTAAAGTTTAAGAAAAGATTTAAATATTTAAGGAAACTTATGGTCTAGGAAGGTACTAGATTATGAAGGACTGAGCTTCCTATTTCCTAAAACAAGGGATTTGATTTTGTTTCTAAAGAACAATTTTGATTTGGTTTCCAAAAATAGAGGATAGGATCTAGTTTTCTAAATAAGATATTGGATTTGGTATGGATTTGGAAGGGAAAGTTTTAAAAACCCTAGATTTGAAAGACTATAGTTTTGACGTAGAAAAGGGGTTTTGGAAACTTATGGTTTAGATGTAAAAAATGAGATTTTGGAAATCTAGGTTTTGAGGCAAAAGTGGAAATCATGTTTTAAGGAAGGGAATTAGAGTTTCCTAATTATTGACTCTAGGGCTTGACTTGGGCTCTAAGAAAAGAGATTTTTGAAAAGTGAGTTTTTAGAAAGGGCGATTTTTTAAAAGAGATCCTAAAAAGGAGTTTTTAGAAAATGAATTTTAAAGAGAGAGTTTTTGGAAAGTAACACTTTGAGAGAGTTTTTGGAAAGAGATTTTGGGAAAGAGATTTTAGGAAAGAAACTTTAGGAGTATTTTTAGAAAGTGAACTTTGAGGAGAGTGTAAGCACCCCATTTTTGACCGCTCAGCAGTCTACACTCCGTCCAGACTTGTTTTTAAGTCATTGTAGGCGTATTCCAATCGGAACCAACTTTCTAAGTCCAAATCACGTCTATCCATCGCTTCGCGGGCCCACCAGGCCCAAATAGAGGCAAAATGACCAAAATGCCCTTAGGGGGCATTGTTCTTTCAAATTCCAACTCCAACCCCTCTCTCGAGACAGTTGATTCCTCGAGACAGTTCCAAATCAGGCACGTCTTTTCGGAGTCGGTAAGACCCCTTTCCAATCCCACTCTCGAGACAGTTTATTCCTTGAGATGGTTCTAACCAGGCACGTCTTTTCGGAGACAATAAGACCCCTTTCCAATCCTTCTCTCGAGACAGTTTATTCCTCGAGACGGTTCCAACCAGGCACGTCTTTTCGGAGACGGTAAGACCCCTTTCCAATCCCACTCTCGAGACAGTTTATTCCTCGAGACGGTTCCAACCAGGCACGTCTTTTCAAAGACGATAAGACCCCTTTCCAATCCCTCTCTCGAGATAGTTTATTCCTCGAGACGGTCGGAGTAGCTAAAATACTCGTAAATATCACAACCGTTAGAGTAGCGGAAATACTCATAAATTGGTCGATATAAGGAATTGCCAACAAACCCCTGTGTCACGACGACCGCTGCCAGAGTGGCGGAAACACTCAAAACCCAGGTCAACACTAGTGTCTGTTAGCCCACTTTGGTGAAAAATGACCAAACTGCCCTTTGGACCTTTTTCGAGACTTTCCATTTTGCCCCTAGACATCCAAACACCCCGGGAACCACATCGGCTCTGGGTATCAAACCGGTAACTTTCCGATAATAATTTTTATAGTATTCTCAACCTCTTTTTACCTTTCTGGATCATTCCAAGTCAGTTCCAGCATACCCGGTGCAAAATGACCGTTTTGCCCCTGGTGGGCCGGTCTCCTTTTCCGACCACACCGGCTCTGGGTATCAAACCGGTAATCCTTTTAGACTACTTTTTATAGTGTTCTCAACCTCTTTTTACCTTTTCGGATCATTCCGAGTTAGTTCCGGTAAACCCGGTGCAAAATGACCGTTTTGCCCCTAGTGGGCCGGTCTCCTTTTCTGACCACACCGGCTCTGGGAATCAAACCGGTAACCTTTGGGAACATTCTAAATAATGTTTCCAAATCCCAAGTCTTCTTCCGGGGCAGTCCAAGTCTGTCCCGGCAGCTTCTCGATCCGATTGACCGTTTTACCCCCTAGAGGCCCAGTCAACCCTTCCGACACATCTTGTCCTCATTTTTCAAGTCAAATACCTCTGAGACACTATTCTAAGTGTTCCTGCTCTTTTTCGGCCTTTCGGATCATTCTCGGACTTTTCGAAGTCACTCCTAGTGAAGCCAGGCTAAAAATTGCATGGTAGTCGTTAGTACAGGCGCCCAAATCTAGTCAAAGATATATTGCTTGCCAACCTTAAATATTTCCTAAATGGCTAGTGCCACTAGTAGTGGCGCCAAGCTAAAAATTGGCCTAGCGCCACTCAGTGTAAATTCTGGCCTAGCGCCACTGCAACAGGCGCTAGTGTTGTCCAACCTCTATAAATACAGAGCCTCCTCCAACGTGAAAGGATCCGCAAACTCAGTCTAAAAATCATATATTTCGATATACAGAGCTCTTGCACTCCCTAAATCCTAGCTTTCTTAGGTTCCCCAAACCCTAGCCACCATACACTAAACCCTAGCCTTCTATACACTCCTATACACCCCCATACACTCATACACTAACCTTCAACCCTCCTTCGAAGACTTAAAGAGCTGCAATCTAAAGCTTGAAGACAACTCTTGAAGATTGAAGACGAAGATCAAGACGAAGATCGAAGACAAGCAAGGCGTGCAAAATAAATAAGACATACGATAGGCTCTCTATTTAAATTTCCACACCTCCCGCCTCTCTCTTCTCTCTCCTAACCCACTTGGGTTTTCTCTATTTTAATCCCCCATCTCTTTCCCCCCCTTTCTTTGCATGCTTGAAACAAGGGGATTCCCGGTCCATGTGTAGGATTGGGCTATTGGAGAGTCACCGTGTCGGGGGCTTTCTTCTATTCTAACCAGAGACCACGTGGGTCCGGCATCCTTGATTATGTGGTGAGGCCTTAGCCTTGTATGTTCATGACCCCAAATTGCATTGTGCATATCATGATCTTGCATATTCCAAAAATCATTTTCAAAGTTGTTTTCAAAATCGTTTTCAAACTTGTTTTCAAAATTGTATCAAAATCTCTTTTTCAAAATATGTTTTTCAAAATCACAATCCTAGGGTGATTCTAGCCTTTCCATGGCTAGGGTTACTTTCGGAGAGTGTTACATTTAAAGTGACCAACATGGTCCATATTTTCAACCCTTGTTGTTTTCAAAACCACTTTCTTAAAGTGGTTTTAGCCCTCTTATGGCTAGAATCGCTTTCGGAAAGTGAGACGTTTTCATACTTTCCAAAAAACTCTCTCTTCAAAAATCTCTTCCTAAAATTTTTCTTTTTCAACATACTTCCCAAAAACTCTTCTTTTCAAAATTGTTTTCAAAAACTCCCTCCAAAAATCTATTTTTCCAAGCTCCCTTTTTCAACCCCTTTCCAAAACGCTCTCTTCAAAGTCCATTTTCCAAAAACGTTCCCTAGGTCGTTTTCCTAGAAAAACTCTCTTCATTTTTCTTTCTAAAAACTCTCTTCCCAAAATCTTTCTTCTAGAAATTCCCCTCTAGGATTTTCCTTCTAAAATCTTCGTTTCCAAAAACATACTTTTCAAAAACTCCTTCTCTTTAAACACACTTTCCAAAGACTCCTCCTTAGGATTCTCCTCTAAAAACCTTCGTTTCCAAAAACGCACTTTTCAAAAACTCTTTTCTTAGAGCCTAAATCAAGCCCTAGAACTCACAATTAGGAAACCCTAATTTTCTTTCCAAAAACATGGCTTTCAAACTTCGCCCCAAACCTAGGTTTCCAAAATCTCTCGTTTTCTACATCCAAACTATACACATTTCCAAAACCTCTTTTGTACGTCAAAACTATAGCCTTTCAAATCTAGGGTTTCTAAAACTTCCCCTTTCCAAATCCTTGTCAAATCAAATCTTCCTTTTAGGAAACCAAATCCAATCTCCCCGTTTAGGAAACTAGATTCCGTCCTCCGTTTTTGGAAATAAAATCAAACTTTCCTTTTTAGAAACAAAATTCAATCCCTTCCTAATCCAAATCTTTCCTAAATCAACTCCTTCCCAAACTTCTCCTTTCCTAAACCTTAAGTTTCCAAAACTTGAACATAAAAATCTTTCCTAAATTTTAAAACTCAATTTCCAAATCTTTCCTAATCCAACCCTTTCCTAATTCTACCTTCTTTTCAAATCTTAACTTTTCAAACCTAAGTTTTCAAACTTTTCCTAAACTCAAGCCTTTCCTAATCTCAAGATTTTCTAAAACCCTAAAACTTTCTAATTCCTAAACTTTCTAAATTTCGAATCTTTCCAAATTCAAAGTTTCCCAAATTCGAAAGTTTCTTAAGTTGAATCTTTCTAAACTTCCAAACTTTCTAAATTCTAAACTTTCCGAAACTTCAACATCTTTCCAAATCTAAGACTTTTCTAAACTCAAAACTTTCTTAATTCAAACATTTCCTAAATTGAAAACTTTCCCTTTTCAAACCTTTCCTAAAACGAAATTTTCCTACTTTCAAAACTTTTCTATTTCAAAACTTTCTAAATTCAAAACTCTCTAAATTTCAAAACTTCCCTAAGTCGAAACTTTCATAATTCCAAAACTTTCCTAAAATGACACTTTCCTAATTCGAAACTTTCCTAATCCGAATCTTTCCTAATTCCAAGCTTTCCTAATTTTTCAAGTCCAATCTTCAAGTCAATTCTCTTCCAAAATCTTTCTAAGTCAAATCCAATCCTTCTTTTCTAAATCCTCTCTTTCCTAAGTCTAGGTTTCCTAAAATCAATCTTTCAAAATCAAATCTTTTCAAATCTTCCAATCAAAGTTCAATCTCTCAATCTTCCAATTCAATCTCCTTCTTCAAATCAACTCTTCTATTTTCAATCGGACTCTGGTCCGAACTATAACTGACCTGATTCCTCTAAAAGGATACGTAGGCAACCCTTATGGGTGCTGTCTCCATATTTTTCAAATTTTCAAATTTCACAACATTTTTCAAATCTCAAATTCCATAACATCTTTCAATTTTGATTTCTACAATTTCTTTCCAATCTCTAATTCCACAACATTTTTCAAGTTTCCAATTTCATAACTCTTTTCAAATCTCTTTTCAATTCCAATTTCAAATCTATATTTTCAAATCTCTTTTCAAATCAAATCTATTTCCAAATCAAGTCTCCTTTCTAGTACTTGCATATGATGCATCATGTTAGTTTCTTTTCAAATATTCTTTTTCAAAGTGGATACGATTGAATTATGGTTAGTTAAAGATTCTCATAGGTGAATCTAGGGTAGATTGACATGTAGGTACCGAAAGGGCGGGGTAGGGTGATGGCTTAGTGCGTCTTCCCTACACGTAACCAACCTCCGAACCTAGGATCACTGATTTCAAAGACCAAAAGGAGTTATTTTTCAAAAAAGGGCTAAATGTTTTCCAAAGGTTGCCAAACAACCTATTTTCTTAAAGAACTCTCCCTTGAGGAAATATTTTCAAAATCTTTTTCAAAAACCCTAAGTGTAGTCTCCGGATTATTCTTAGTTTTTAGGTGACCTAACTCACCTTAATCAAGTTAGGTGGCGACTCCGAATTTTTTTCAAAAGCCCTTTATTCAAATCAGATTTTTAATTCAAACCTAGTCGCACTCATTCTTCTAGGAGGGTGAGTTCTAACGAGAGAATTCAATATTTTTCCCGCTTGTGTGAGTATTTCTCGAGTGTGAAAAATCTGGGCGCGACAGAGAGCATTTTGGGAATGAGTTTGAAAATGAGTTTTTGAAAACAATTTTGGAAATGAGATTGGAGAAAGTTTTTAGAAAGCATGTTAGAAAAGAGATTTTTAGAGGGAGAGATTTAAAAAGAGAGTTTTTAGAAAGTATATATAAAATATATCACTTTCCTAAAGCGATTCTAACCATAAGAAGGTTAGAACCACTTTAAGATAGTGGTTTTGAAAACAACAATGTTTTGAAAATATGGACCATATTAGTCACTTTAAATGTAACACTTTCCTAAAGTAACCTTAACCATGGAAAGGCTAGAATCACTTCAGGATAATGATTTTGAAAATAAGTTTTGAAGAAGAAAATTTAATGCAAGTTTTGAAAACAATTTTAATGCAAGTTTGAAAACGAATTTTGGAGAATGCAAGATCATGATATGGACAATGCAAATTGGGGTCGTGAACATACAAGGTTAAGGCTTCACCACATAATCAAGGGGGCCGAATCCACGTGGTCTCCGGTTAGACTAAAAGAAAGCCTTCGACATAGTGACCCTCTAATAGCCTAATCTTACACATGGACCAGGAAGTCCCTTGTTTCAAGCATACAAGAAAGGGGGGAAAGAAGATGGGGGATTAAAATAGAAGAAAACCCAAGTGGGTTCAGAGAGAGAAGAGAGAGGGGAAAGATGCGTAAACTTAAATAAAAAGTCTACCTTGTATCTTATTTATTTTGCTTTGTTTTTGCGTGCTTTGTTTCTTTTGCTTTGCTTCGATCTTTTCTTCAGTCTTCATCTTGATCTTCGAGAGCTTCAGCTTGCAGGATTTCAAGTTTTCAATGAAGGCTTTGGAGGCTAGTGTATAAGTATATGAGAGTGTGTATGAGTGTATGAGAGCTAGGGTTTGTGTATAGAGGTCAGGGTTTAGAGAACCTAAAGGAGACTAGGGTTTTGGGAGGCTAAGGACTTTGTGTATTGAAAAGTAGGTTTTTTAGACTGAGTTTGCGAACCTCTTTTACGCTGGAAGAGGTTCTATATTTATAGAGAGAAGAATGACCTAGCGCCTGTTGCAGTGGCGCCAAACCAAAATTCCTTCTGGCGCCAGACTAATATTTGGCTTGGCGCCAGCCACTTAGGAAAGTTTTAAAGTCGGCAAGCAACGTATCTTCAGAAGATTTGGGCGCCTGTACTAGTGACTACCATGCAATTTTTAGCCTGGCTTCACTAGGAGTGACTTTGGAAGGTCCGAGAAGGATTTAAGGGATCGGGAGTGGCCCAGAAGGCCGAAAAAAGGCAGGAACCCTTAGAATAGAGTCCCAAAGGTATTTGACTTGAAAAATGAGGACAGAATGTGTCGGAAGGGTTGACCGGGCCATTAGGGACAAAACGGTCAACTAGGCCAAAAATCTACTAGGACGGACTCAGAATGTCCCAAAAGAAGACTCGAGATTTGAAAACATTATTTAGAATGTTTTCAAAGGCTACTGGTTTGATACCCAGAGTCGGTGTGGTCGGAAAAGGAGACCAGCCCACCAGGGGCAAAATGGTCATTTTGCACTAAATTTGCCGGAATTGACTCAGAATGATCCAGAAAGATCATGAAAGGTCAAGAATACTATAAAAAGTATTCTCAGGAGGTTACCGATTTGATACCCAGAGCCAGTGTGTTTCCCGGGGCGTTCAGATGCCTAGGGGCAAAATAGTCATCTTGACTGGAAAGTCTCGGAATTGGCCCGAAACTGACTAGAAGGCATCTAATCCTTCCGGATTGCCTTTAAGACAATCTTGGAAGGGTGGACTTACCATTCTGAGGACTTAGGTACTTTTTCGAGAAACGTACCAAAAATTGGCCCTAGGGGCAGTTTGGTTATTTTTCACCGAAAAAGGCTAGCAAGCACTGGTGTTGACCTTGGTTTTGAGTGTTTCCGCCACTCTGACGGCGATCCCGTGATACAAGGGTTTGTTGAAAATTTCTTATATCGACCTGTTTACGAGTACTTCTGATACTCTAACGGTTGCGATGTTTGCAAGTACTTCTGCTACTCTGACAGTTCGTGATCATTCCCAAAACTATCTGATCTCGGGAAGCTGCTAAATGGACTTAGCGCCTGAGGAATCAACTTTCTCAAAAGGCGTGCTAAAACGGACATTTCTGTATTGGCAGGCTAGCAGGCGCCAAAGGTGGACCGTTCTACTATCTAGGGGACTTGGGGTCTCGTCCCGGTCGACGGGTTTGAAGGGGCTTACCGTTCTGAAGAGTTCACTCAGAAACGTGCCGAATTGGAGGGTCTTACCACTTTGAGGAATCAACTTTCTCGAAAGGTATGTCGAATTTAATTGGAATTAGAATTGGAATTAGAAAGGGAAATGGAATTAGAAAGGGGACTTACCATCTTCGGAAAGACGTGTCTGTTGGAATTGGACCGAACATTACCCCTAAGGGCATTTTAGTCATTTTGCCTCCATTTGGGCCTGGCGGGCCCACGAAGCGGTTTGGTTGACGAGATTAGACTTGAAAAGTTGATTTGACTCAGAATATGTCCACATTGACTTGAATACGAGTCTAGACGAATTGTAGACTGCCGAGCGGTCAAAAATGGGGTGCTAACATCGATGAATTTGAGAATCAGGTTATTTGTAGTTCTAACCTAAGACAACTTTGCCATTTAGAATCCTAAAGTCAGAATACATGATAACAAATGCTGGACCTCTAACAAACTAGAGCTGCGGTAGTACTTTATTTGCCTTTTGAAAACATAGAAGTCCTCCAATCAATATAGACTGAATTGTGAACTAGAGACAGGTGGCTTCAAAAGTTGTGGATAGGGTTCTGGTGTAATAATCCCGTGATGTCGATGGCTTGGGAGTCAATGAGGTCTTGAATTTTGTGTTTTAGGCAGTAACAGCTTTTGGTGTCATAGCCTGGGGAGCCAGAATGAAACTTACAGTGCAAGTTAGGACTATAGGTTTTAGGTATGGGATTAGGAATAGGTCTGGCCAGTGTTGGGACAAGGTTCTTGGATTTGAGAAGTATATGGTAGGTTATGGTTTGAGAGCATATTAGTAGGGTGAAGCCTCGATTTCTTCTTTTCACCTTCTCTTGAGGAATGGTATGCCCATTCTGGATTTGGATCTGACTTGCAATTGAACGTTGAGTCGGGGTGGTTGTAAGAGCTTAAAGAATTGGTGTTACAATGGCATTGAGTTGAGGTTGTAGTTGGGTGATAAGATTTGCTTGGTGGGATGATCATTCTTCTTCTTCGATGCAGGTCATGCTCATGTGGGACAAAAGTAGAGAAAGCATTATCTCTAGTTTTTTCATCCACTTTTTGAGTCCTAGTACCTCTTCCAGTAGTTGAGTTTGTCTTTTCATGAGTTTGTGAACTGGGTGAGATACTAGAGGGATACATATATCTTGATTATGCTTTTTGATCTAGAAAAATAAAGAGAACCCTTCTTATCATTGTGAGGTAAGAGGGGAACCAAAATAACAGAAAAATAAAAATGGAGTTAGTGCTTGGATTTGAAAATTTTATACAATGCATGCTTTGGAGGTGCCCCTGCTCTTTGAGGGAGACTAAGCATGATGCTCTAGCTCACTTTTGGAGATAGGAGGTTGCCCCCTATATACAATACCATACCTATGCGAGCCTGTTCATTCATTCATTCATTCATTCATACATTCATTCGATGAAAGTAGAAAAGACAGTTTTGTTGCATTTGATCTTTATACATGGAACTTCAAAAGTACATTGAAAGGGGAGGGGGAACACTTTCCATATGACTTTTCACCTATCTAGAAATACATTGAAATCCTAAAATACTCTTGGATCTTCGAATTTGCCTCCTTGGTGCTTGATGTTGTGAGGTCATTTGGCAACCTTTCTTTATGGCTACCACTTATCTTATTGGCAATCCTATCTCCATGACCAGAGAGGAATTGGAACCCCTCTCATGGGATGAGATTTGATGCATGTTATTAGTCCTTAGGGTTGCTTGGAACCCTTAGGATTTTTGGTAGGCTTTGATTTGAATAAGAATAATTTTGGACCACTCTCTTCGGGTTAATCATATGCATAAAATACAGTGACTTTAGTTACTTTGGAACTCTTATCTTGAAATGGATAATGGATGCATGAGCAGCATAATAGTAGGAATTAAGCAATTTAACTGGACAAAAAATAAGGAAAAGTAAAGCGGTCTCCTTTTCCTCCTTGGTTTTGAAATTGACGCATTTGTCTTAAATCCAGCAGGGGTTCGGCTATGCATGAGGTGCAACATGAGCATGAGATTGGGGGTTACTAATGCTTCATATAAATCTCGATTTTTGAACCTTCAAACCTCTGACTACACCCCCAAAAGGGTGAACACCATCTTTGGTTGGTAGTTCGAGCGAGGAAACTATCAAGAGGTCGTCAGACGAGAACCAACCGGTATCTGCCGACAACCAATATATTGTTTTCCCTTCTAACTAGAAGGGTAGTAACCAAGTAATATACAAAGATACAAATGCAAGTAAACGCACCGAGTGTGTATGACCGAGTGTGTATGGAATTTTTAAAAGTGGAGGAAATGACCCAACAACACACATCCATCCTATCATTCATGCATACATAACGGTTAATGAGTATAAGTACGAAGTCCATCTACAAAGAAATGCAAAGAGTTGGTAACTTTTTAAAAAATTCAATGCAAAATAGAATAGTTAAATGTAAGAGCATGAAAATCAATGCGAGAGCATGAATGGATGCAAGTGATGACACTTCTTTAAAACTTTTGAACACTTAGTAAAATTTTGAAGATGATGTTTGATTTTGAATTTTGAAAATTTTGAAAAGTGAATAGATTGGACAGAGTAACCAGAGATTTTGGGTTAGCGAAGGGTGAATGGACATGATCATGCCTAACCCTCTAAGCTTCCCTAGCAGAGTCGCCGCTGTTGTGTCCCAATTTTTACCCAAGCCCTCTTAGCTCGGGAAAAGCACAGTACTCTCTCTATTAGAACTTATCCTTATAGAAGGACAAGTGTAATGAGGGTTTGAACTTGAAACTTGATTTGATTAAGGGCTTTTTGGAAAAGGTTTGGAAACACCACCTAACATAGTTCAAGATGTGACCTTACTAAAACTAAGTGTAATCCGAGGATCAAACTTAGGTTTTTGAAAATGTCCTTTTGAGAGGTGTTTTGGAAAATAGGGTTGTTTGGCAACCTTTGAAAGTGTTTTAAACACTTTTGAAAAATGACTCTGGTTTTATTCTTCGAAATAGAAATCTATAGTCCATGGGTTGGTTACATGTATAAAAAATATCCTAAGATTATCATTCTACCCCGCCCTTTCGGTACCAACATGTCTATTCACCCTTGGGTTCACTCACTTGAATCTCCAGTTCCTAAATGCCCAATCTATGTCCACTTGAATGTTTTGATAGCGCTAACTTCAGAGAGCTATTTTCACAGTTTGATTCAGGAGCGCTAACCAAGCGCTTAGCCGAGCAATTCGTAGTTCACTGAGCACTCGCTTGACCGAATCTTGTTTGTGCCTAGCATATAAAAGACTGTTTTAGGCATTTTTAGAGGCTATCTCTTACTTTTGTACTTAGATATTTTAGATATAGTTTACATTGTAGAGCATTGTAAAGAGAGAAGAGGATTTTTTTAGCTTTTCTTGCACTTTCTTACATTTTTCTTATATCCAAACAACATAATTTATCAATTTCAATCAAGATCTTCATTTCTTAAGGTTTTCTTTTATGAAATCAAGTAACTAAACCCCCATTTGGGTGCAATTGTGAAGATTTGGCAAGGATCTTTAAAGATTTCCATGGAAGTATATGATTCTCATTAAATTATCTTAAGAATTCTATAGTTCTACTTGATTGAGCTTGGGATATATTAGAAAACTTAGGTTCATAATACAATTTGGTAACTCCTATGCATAGTTCCTTAATTGATATAGGGATTGCACAAATCTAAGGTTTGAACCTACGATTCTATCAATAGCTTATACTTCTAATCTCAAATTGGGTATGAATCCATGATTTTATGGTCGAAATCATTCGAATCAAGGATCCATGGAGTGATCCTTGATTTGAGTTAACAAACCTCCATTGGAATTCTTGTTAAACTTACTAAATTGAATCAATTGCATCCAAATCTCCTTTAATTGCCTTAGAATCTCAATTTTTTTGCTTAGTTGATAGTTTAGTTGTTAATTGTCTTTAAATTCATTGCATTAGTAGTATAGAATCACCCTTCTCAAAACCAAATATCTTTGGTCTACTTTTGTTACTCTTATATTCAATTTCATTTGATTTGTAATCTAATTTGAGTGAGTCCATTGTGAGTTGAGTGTTCATTTCTATATTGGAATCAATTACATGGGAAGAACAATAATCAAGAATTAACGGATAAACTACATTGTGAAACTGTACACTTGTGGGATCGAGACACACTACAATGCAGAAGGCTATTTTTGACAATTTTTAATATCTAAATTTGGACTTAACTCGAATTTATTGTTTTTGAGAATTTTTCATATTTTCTTAATTTCTTTCTAATTTTTAGTCCATTTAGGTTAGAATTTGGGTTTTTCCTATAAATATGATGTCTGGGCTATGTCCTCAATAATTTTTCATTAGCTTTTGATGAATTAATATAGAATTTGATAATTGACTTCTCTTTGTATTCTTGTGTTATTGTTTTGGGAATATTTAATTTGTTTCATTACCTTGAACAAGTCTCAATTTTAAAAAAAACATTGGCTTACTTTTCTCATTACGTTATGTGCTGATGCTTACAGTGTTAGAAAATGAAACAGCTGGAGATGGATTCCAACACTATTGTAACATTTGTTTCATCAATAATAAAATTCAAACTCTTGCCAAAGTTTACAACAAAGTCACCCTAGTTTAGTATAATTAAACAAATAAGAAATTGTATGGAATTGTGACATTTCATATTAATTTTTGCGATGTGTATGCGAATCTTAGGAAATCTTCCACATACAACAACGTTTGCATCTAAACCTCAGGATTTGGCAACAATTTCTACAAACATCGAGAAATAGGCATCAGGGTAAACCCTTTTTTGTTTTTTTTGCAAGCCGATTTGAGTTGTCCTGGCCTTGACTTCTAGCTGAGCCGAGTTGACCGAGCCATTGACTTTGGCTCGATTTTTAATGCCGTTTTCACTTGAATACTTAGAATTCAATTTCTTATTTTTAAACATATTTTTTAGTTTTTTTTGGGACTTCTGAAATTTTTTTTATATATTATTTTGCTTTAAAAATGATAGAAATTGAAATGTGTTAGCTCATTTCCACGCATGGGGGCACATGTTTGGGTTTTTGAGCCTTGGGATTAGTGCAATGTGCTTGTGGACTATTAACCAAGGTGTTGGTGATGCCACATTAATTTTTTGAGACTCGAAAGTATTTATAGCAATTTATTTTATTGTTATTTAATTGCTTATTATGCTTTAAAATTTTCAAAAATTGTAGATAACTCTGAGATAAATCATGTGACATATTAGCATGTTTTAACACTGTATTGAGTTACTTTTGTTATTAGAGTTGTATTTATGTCATGATTAATGCTTCGCATTGTAATTATTTGTCATTTTAAATTGTTTAATAGCATGAAAAATATTCTAAAGTTGATATTTTATGCTATAACTATGGAATTAATGTTAATCACATGGGTAGAATTATTTCACTTAGAATGGCATGTATCTTGGTAGTTATTAGGCCTTTATGTAATTATGGAGTATGCATTTATTGTATAGTCATGCAATGCTGTAGCAGGGATTGTATAGTTGTGAACAGGTCTAGAGATGCCATGCTTAGTTGGAGATTGTTGGTAGAGAGTGTTGGCCCAAGAGTGCAACCCAAGAGGGGGGTGAATTGGGTTAAAAAATAATCACCAATAATTTTAACTAAAAATTGTTTAAGCAGTCTAATTATCCAATCTAATAGCAGAATCAAAGTGTGTGTGCAATTTGTTCAGGCTATCTCAAACAATAAATAAAAAACAGAGCACAAAATGAATACAAAGATTTACCGAGATTCAACCATAACTCGTGACCTACGTCCTCACCCTCAAAACCCTCTTGAAAGCTCTTCCACTATACAATGAACAATTACAAAGCAAGAACTAGTTGATCTAGTACCTAGTTCACTTCTCATAAGAGCTCTTCTCAAGCTCTCAAATCTCCTTAAATGATTTTGTCCAAGCTTCACTCAAATTTACAAGTGTTTTTAACAAAAACACTCAAACTCACTGGTTTACAAACCCAGCCAAATAGAATAAATGAGATTTACACAAAGAAACTCTCTCAAAGAGTAGATGGAATCATTGTATATCAGTAAATCCCCAATATCTCAGCAAAACAATAGTGGCAACTAGGGTTTATGATTTCAAATTCGATTGTTGCCCTTGTATATCTCTCTCCATCATGTATATATGTTGTGGGGGTCGTATATATGTCTTAGCTTCGATTCTAGCCATTAGAGGTAGTGGAGGTTCCATTATATGCAAGAACACAGTTGTAGAGCATTTAAAAATATTACTGTTACAGTGGCATGGGTCAACTCTTAGATTGCAAGTGTCGACACCTTGCTGCTCTGAACACTATTCTATAAACAATCCGCCTCCATGTGTCGACTCATTCAAGTATTAACATATATCCCTAAGGCATTATCTCGATGTGTCGATTCTTCTGGGCTCATGTGTTGACTCCTTTAGAGCTTTTTCAAAGTTGAGCAATGTGTCTCGATGTGTCAATACTTGTAATCTCATGTGTCGACTCTTTGAGGCATTTTTTCAAAGTCATACACTTTGTCTTCATGTGTCAACTCCTGTCGGCTCATGTGTCGACTCCTTTAAGACTTTTTTAAAGTCAAGCATTTTGTCTCCATGTGTCGACTCCTTTAGGCCCATGTGTCGACTATTCTGATGATTTATCAAAATCATGCTTACTCTCTCCGTGTGTCGACTCTTGTAGACGCATACGTCGACTCTTTGTCGCGCCCAGATTTTTCGCACTCGAGGAATACTCACCCAAGCGGAAAAAAATAATGTACTCTCTCGTTAGAACTCACCCTCCTAAAAGAATGAGTGCGACTAGGTTTGAATTGAAAAATTGGTTTGAATAAAGGGCTTTTGAAAAAGATTCGGAGTCGCCACCTAACTTGATTAAGGTGAGTTAGGTCACCTGAAAACTAAGCATAATCCGAAAACTACACTTAGGGTTTTTGAAAACGATTTGAAAAATATCTCCTCAAGAGGGGGTTTTAAAGAAAACAGGTTGTTTGGCAACCTTTGGAAAACAATTAGCCCTTTTTTGAAAAATAACTCCTTTTGGTCTTTGAAAACAGTGATCTAGGTTCGGAGGTTGGTTACGTGTAGGGAAGACGCACTAAGCTATCACCCTACCCCGCCCTTTCGGTACCTACATGTCAATCTACCCTAGATTCACCTATTAGAGTCTTTAATTAACTAATGATTCAACCCTATTCACTTTGAAAAACAATGTTTGAAAACTAATTTAGCATGATGCATGATATGCAAGTGCAAGATGAAAGAATTGGAAAATAGAAATTGATTTGAAAAGAAATTGATTTGATTTGAAAATAGATTTGAAGAGATGTAATTGAAATTGGAAAGTTTGAAAATTGAAAGTAGAAATTTGAAAATAGAAATTTTGAAATTGGAATTTGGAAAGTAAATTGGAACTTGAGATTTGGAAAGATGTGGAGACCGCACCCATGAGGGTGGAATTGAAAGTTTGAAAAATATTGTGACCGCACCTATGAAGGTTGCCTACGTATCCCTTTGGGGGAATCAGGTCAGTCGTAGTTCGGACCGGAGTCCGATTGAAAATAGATTGATTTGAAGAGAGAGATTGGATTGGAAGAAAGAGATTGAATTGAAAATCGGATTTGATTTGAGATTAGAAAAGGAGATTGGAAATTGAAATTGGAAAGATTGGACTTTGATTTGAAAAGATTGATTTTTGAAAGACTTGGACTTGTTTTTAGAGAGATGAAGGTTTTAAGAAACCTAGACTTAGGAAAGGTTTGACTTGACTTGGAAGGTTTAGGAGATTAGGAAATGTTGGATTTAAGAAATGTTTGAATTAGGAAATGTTCGATTTAGGAAAGTTTCGAATTAGGAAAGTTTCATTTTTGGAAAGTTTTCGAATTAGGAAAGTTTCATTTTTGGAAAGTTTTCGAGTTAGGAAAGTTTTGAATTTAGAAAATTTTGAATTTAGAAATGTTTGAAAAAGGGAAATTTTGATTTTGGAAAGTTTTGAAAACAAGAAAGTTTTGAAAATACGAAAGTTTCATTTTGGGAAAGGTTTGAAAAAAGAAAGTTTTCAGTTTAGGAAATGTTTGAATTAAGAAAGTTTTCAACTTAAGAAAGTCTTGAATTAAGAAAGTTTTGAATTTAGAAAAGTTTTAGATTTGAAAAGATTTTGAAGTTTTGGAAAGTTTAGAATTTGGAAAGGTTTGGGTTTAGAAAGATTTAACTTAAGAAAGTTTCAAATTTAGGAAGCTTAGAATTTTAGAAAGATTTGAAATTTAGAAAGTTTAGGATTTAGAAATTTTAGAGTTTAAATTTTAGAAAGTCTTGAAATTAGGAAAGGCTTGAGTTTAGGAAAGGTTTGAAAACTTAGGTTTAAGAAGTTAAGATTTGAAAAGAGGGTAGAATTAGGAAAGGGTTGAATTAGGAAAGATTTGAAAGTTGAGTTTTTAAAAATTTAGGAAAGATTTTTATGTTCAAGTTTTGGAAACTTAAGGTTTAGGAAAGTGGAAGATTAGGAAGGATTGGAATTAGGAAAGATTTGGATTAGGAAGGGATTGGATTTGGTTTCTAAAAGAGAAATGTTGGATTTTGTTTCCAAAAAACAGAGGATAGGATCTAGTTTCCTAAACAGGGAGATTTGATTCGGTTTCCTAAAGGGAAGATAGGATTTGACAAGGATTTGGAAAGGGAGATTCTAGAAACCCTAGGTTTGGAAAATTATAGTTTTGACGTAGAAAAGAGGTTTTGGAAACATGTATAGTTTTGATGTAGAAAACAAAAGATTTTGGAAACCTAGGTTTGGGGCAAAGTTTGAAAATCATGTTTTTGGAAAAAAAATTAGGGTTTCCTAATTGTGGGCTCTAAGGCTCGATTTGGGCTCTAAGGAAAGAGATTTTTAGAAAATACGCTTTTGGAAACGAGTTTTTAGAAGGAAATCCTAGGGAGGAGTTTTTGGAAAGTGAATTTGAAAAGAGAGTTTTTGAAAAAGATTTTAAAGAGAGGGAATTTTTGGAAAGCATGTTTTTGGAAACGTAGATTTTAGAAGGAAAATCCTAGAGAGGAAATTTCTAGAAGGAAGATTTTGGGAAGAGAGTTTTTAGAAAGATTTTTAGGGAGCATTTTTAGAAAGTAAATTTTTTTAGGAGAGAGAGTTTTGGAAAGGAGTTGAAAAAAAGGGGTTTTGAAAAATAGATTTTGGAGGGAAGTTTTTTTAAAACAATTTTGGAGAGGAGAGTTTTAGGAAAGTATGTTGAAAAAGAGATTTTTAGGAAGAAAGACTTTTTGAAAAGAGAGTTTTTAGAAAGTATGAAAACGTCTCACTTTCCTAAAGCGATTCTAGCCATAAAAGGGCTAGAACCACTTTAAGAAAGTGGTTTTGAAAACAAAGGTTTGAAAATATAGACCAAAATGCCACTTTTAATATAACACTTTCCTAAAGCAACCCTAGCCATGGAAAGGCTAGAATCACCTTAGAATTGTGGTTTTGAAAACAAGTTTTTGAAAAAGAGATTTTGATGCAATTTTGAAAACAAGTTTGAAAATGATTTTTTGAAAACAACTTTTTGAAAACGAATTTTTGGAAGATGCAAGACTATGATATGCACAATGCAATTTCGGGTCGTGAACATACAAGGTTAAGGCTTCACCACATAATCAAGGGGGCTGGACCCACATGGTCTTTGGTTAGACTATAAGAAAGCCCCCGACACGGTGACTCTCCAATAGTCCAATCCTACACATGGACCGGGAATCCCTTTGTTTCAAGCATGCAAAGAAAAGGGGGGGAAAGAGATGGGGGATTAAAATAGAGAAAACCCAAGTGGGTTGGAGAGAGAAGAGAGAGGGGGAATGCGAAAATTTAAATAGGGAGTCTACCTTGTTTCTTGTTTATTTTATGCGCCGTGCAGTCTTCAATTTTCAGTCTTGGTCTTGATCTTCTTCTTCAACCTTCAAGGGTTGTCTTCAAGCTTTAGATGACAGCTCTTCAAGTCTTCCAAGGATGGTTGAAGGTTAGGGTATGAGTGTATGGAGGAGTGTATGAGTGTATAGGAGGCTAGGGTTTGTTTAGGGTGGCTAGGGTTTGGAGAAACCTAAGGAGGCTAGGGTTTTAGAGGTGCTCGAGCTCTGTATATCGAAATATAGGATTCTTAGGTTAAGTTTGTAGCCCCCTTTCACGTTGATCGAGGCTTTGTATTTATAGAAGTTGGACAAGCCTGGCGCCTGTTGCAGTGGCGCTAGGGCAAAATTTATACTGGCGCCACTAGTAGTGGCACCAGGCCATTTTTTGGCTTAGCACCACTACTAGTGGCGCCAGCCATTTAGGAAACAATTAAGGTCGGCAAGCAACGTATCTTTGACCAGATTTGGGCGCCTGTACTAGTGACTACCATGTAAATTTTAGCCTGGCTTCACTAGGAGTGACTCTCGAAAGTCCGGGAATGATTTGAAGGAGCCGGGAGTGACCCGGAAGGCCAGAAAGGAGCAGGAACACTTGAAATAGTGTCCTGGAGGTATTTAACTTGAAAAGTGAGGGTAAGATGTGTCGGAAAGGTCGACCGGGCCTTTAGGGGCAAAACGGTCAACCGGACCGGAAAACTGTCGGGACAGACTCAGACTGTCCCAGAAGAAGACTTGAGATCTGGAAACATTATTTAAAATGTTCCCAGAGGTTGCCGGTTTGATTCCCAGAGCCGGTGTGGTCGGAAAAAGAGACCGGCCCACTAAGGGCAAAACGGTCATTTTGCACCGGGTTTGCCGGAACTGACTCGGAATGGTCCGGAAAGGTAAAGGAAGGTTGAGAACACTATAAAAAGTGTTCCCGGGTCATTACCGGTTTGATACCCAGAGCCGGTGTGGTTGAAGAAGGAGACCGGCCCTCTAGGGGCAAAACAGTCATTTTGTACCGGGTTGGCCGGAACTGACTCGGAATGATTCAGAAAGGTAAAGGAAGGTTGAGGATACTATAAAAAGTATTCTCAGAAGGTTACCGGTTTGATACCCAGAGCCGGTGTGGTTGCCGGGGCATCTGGATGCCTAGGGGCAAAATGGTCATCTTGACCGGAAAGTCTCGGAAAAGGTCCTAAGGGTAGTTTGGTCATTTTTCACCGAAGTGAGATAACAGACACTGGTGTTGACCTGGGTTTTGAGTGTTTTCGCCACTTTAACGGTGTGAGTATTTCCGCTACTCAGACGAGGTTTGATGATTTGTGAGTATTTCCGCTACTCGGACGGGGTTGAGTATTTCCGCTACTCTAACGGGGTTGATGATTTGGGAGTATTTTCGCTACTCTAACGGTTCTGTGAGTACTTCCGCTACTCTAACGGTTGCGTATTTCCGCTACTCTAACGGCTCTGTGAGTATTTCCGCTACTCTAACGGTTGAGTATTTTCGCTACTCTAACGGCTCTGTGAGTATTTCTGCTACTCTAACGGTTCTGTGAGTATTTCCGCTACTCTAACGGTTTTGTGAGTAGTTTTGCTACTCGGACCATCTCGAGGAATAAACTGTCTCGAGAGAGGGATTGGAAAGGGGTCTTATCGTCTCCGAAGAGACGTGCCTGGGTTTTGAGTGTTTCCGTCACTCTGACGGTTGTGTGAGTGTTTTCGCCACTCTAACGGTTTTGTGAGTGTTTCCGCCACCCTAACGGTTTTGTGAGTAGTTTTGCTACTCGGACCGTCTCGAGGAATAAACTGTCTCGAGAGAGGGACTGGAATTGAAATAAGAAAAGACAATGCCCCCAAGGGCATTTTGGTCATTTTGCCTCTATTTGGGCCTGATAGGCCCGCGAAGCAATGGAAAGATGAAATCTGGACCTAGGGAATTGGTTTCGATAGGAATATGTCCATAATGACTTGAAAACAAGTTGGACGGAGTGTAGACTGCCGAGCAGTCAAAAATGGGGTGCTTACACTCTTCTGATGATTTATCAAAGTCATGCTCACTGTCTCCATGTGTTGACTCTTGTAAACACATGTGTCGACTCTTGATGGTCTATGTGTCGACTCTTGCCAATTCTGTAGGCTTCATTTTGCAATATTTCTTCAACCTTCTTCCAATCCTTCAAGCACTTTATTAACATTCCAGATTAAGCTTCTAAGGCTTGAAATGTCTCTTTCTATACATGTTGTTCTTCAAGAACTTCTTCAATCAATTCATAGCTTCCCTTGGTTTGTCAAGACTTCATCAAATCTTCCAAAAGATCTTTAAATAGTTGTGATATTCACTTCACTTGATCTTTAACACCTTCAATCTCTTCAAGATGAAATCATTTGAATTACATTATATCTAGGACTTTTTAATCCATATTGCCTCGTCTATCTTCTTCAAGGTTTCAACACATTTTTCAAATCTTCTTGACAAGCTTTATTAGTTCTTCAATATATTCAAGCTTTAAGTCATAGTCTAATTAATGCATGATATTATTGCACGCTAAGTAAATTAATTAGACATTTAAACAAAGTTTTGTTATTATCAAAATCAAGGCATGGAGTCAATAATCTCTCTCTTTTTGATGATTGACAAAACTTTTCAAAACATTAATTATAAACTTCGAGTATGTGTGTGTTGGTGCAAGAGTACAAAAATTTATACTTGAATTTGCTCCCCCTTACTTAAGGAGGTCAATCACTTGGTGCTTTTGAGTCCATGTGAAGCAAGCAACAATCTTATACTTTTCTCCCCCTCTTTTGAGGAGTTAAGGCACTTGTGTTTTTTTATCAAGCAATAGCATCAATAGCAACAATAATACTTCTACTTCTCTATTTCTATACTTCTATTTCTCTACTTCTCTCTCATTTTTTGATAATTAATCAAAAAGAGCTAGAAAAACAAGTAAAAGACGGGTACAATAACAAAAAATTTTAAAATAAGATTATTATTACAAAGAAGTGAGCAAACAAAACAAATCAATCAACCAATCAATCAAAAATTGCGCAAACAACCACAATGAAGATTTCATACAACATATATATATATTAGGCATCAATAGAAATCATCCAATCTTCCGTCATATTACATATAAAATGTTTTGAGGATGACATACCATCCTTTTGAAAAAAACTAGTTCAAAATTGCAAAAATGAAAATGCAAAGATGAAGTGCAAATGCAAGAGTACTTAGTTTTTGGCTTTGGGTGATGGAGTTTGGGAGAGATCAACAGGTCATCAACAGTGTTTGTGAAGTTGGCTGGATTTCTCTACTGTAGTCTATACTGGTGATTGTGGAGAGGTTTGATTAGGTTTTGCTCTTACTCTAGTTGGGATGTCAACTTTTATGCCAGTTAAAGGATTAATTTCCTGATGTGCTTCATCCATGTCATCAGTAAAGGCATCAATGGAGGAGGTCTCTTCTATAAATTTTGCTGTAACAGGATAGAGGGGATTGTATGCATCTCCAATCATTTTCTTAATATATTTTCCTAGACATTGCAATGTCAGTACCCATTTATTGCTTCAATTTGTTTCCCTTAGTCATAAATGCCTTGCTAAGCTCCCTTACCTTCTTCTCAACAAAGAACAGCCTAGTTGCGCTATTTTCCACTTTCTTGTCAAGTGTAGTAAACATCTCCTCTTGATATTTTTTCATCTCCTTTATCATTTCCATCATCATAGCTATTTGCACACAATTACTAGGCACAATGTCCATAGGAAAAAGTTTCCTTGGAGTTCCTGATGATTGACCTCTTTCCATGCATCTTGCTTTTGGTGTGGCACTACCACCACCAATACTACTCTTTTCTTTCACCCATTGCTTGGTTTGTTTGTCATAGTAATACCTCATTCTAGATAGAGTCTTGTAATTGTACTCATCAAAATGAGGGTCAAAAGTTCTCCTCTTTTCACCAGATTACTTGATCTTAAAGTGTTTAAATACCTTGGTCAAAAATATTCCATAGGGCAGACTTACTTTGGTTTTGCTAGCCTTGAGGATGTGGTTCAAAATATAATCAACCTAATCAATTTTGGTCTCAGTTATGTAAGCCCACAAGAAAAATAGTTCTTTATCAGAAATATACTCAAATTTTCCTCCTTTGGGAATAAAATTGTGGCAAGCAAAGTGATGAATAAGTCTCAATTCTAATGGTAGTTCATTGGCATTTGGTTGAAGACTATCATCAGTAACTTCAGTGCCTAAGAGAAGTGATAGGGCTGGACATCTATCCATGTGTTTTTGCCCTATTATCGTTACAGTGGTATGGGTCGACCCTTAGGTTGCAAGTGTTGACACCTTGTTGCTCTAAACACTGTTCTATAAGCAATCTACCTCCATGTGTAGACTCCTAAGGAACCAAGTGTTGACTCCTTCACGTTTTAGCATATATCCTTAAGGCACTGTCTCGATGTGTCAACTCTTCTGGGCTCATGTGTCGACTCCTTTAGGGCTTTTTTAAAGTCGAGCAATCTATCTCGATGTGTCAACACTTGTAATCTCATGTGTCGACTCTTTGAGGGATTTCTTCAAGTTCGTGCACACTGTCTTCATGTATCGACTCCTGTTGGCTTGTTTGTCAACTCCTTTAAGATTTTTTCAAGGTCAAGTAATCTATCTCCATGTGTCGACTCCTTTAGGTGCATGTGTTGACTCTTCTGATGATTTATCAAAGTTATACTCACTGTCTTCATGTGTCCACTCTTGTAGATGCATGTGTCGACTCTTCTGATGATTTATCAAAGTCATGCTCACTATCTCTATGTATCGACTCTTATAGACGCATGTGTCAACTCCTGATGGTCTAAGTGTCGACTCCTGCCAATTTCATAGGCTTTATTTTGCAAGACTTTTTCAATCTTCTTCCAATCCTTCAAGTACTTTATTAATATTCCAGATTCAGCTTCTAAGGCTTGAAATGTCTCCTTCTATGCAAGTTGTTCTTCAAGAAATTCTTCAATTAATTCATGGTTTCCCTTGATTTATCAAGACTTCATCAAATCTTACAAAAGATCTTCCAATAGTTATGATATTCACTTCACTTGAACTTTAACACTTTCAATCTCTTTGAGATGAAATCATTTGAATTAGATTATATCCAGGACTCTTCAATCCATATTGCCTCTTCTATCTTCTTCAAGGTTTCAACACACTTTTCAAATCTTCTTGACAAGCTATATTAGTTCTTCAATATATTCAAGCTTTAAGTCATAGTCTAATCAATGCATGATATTATCTAGACACTAAGTACATTAATTAGACATTTAAACAAAGTTTTGTTATTATCAAAATCAAGGCATGGAGTCAATAGAGAGAAATTTACATATTTCACTCCCAAAAATCAAAACAATACGTTGAAGTGAGAGGTTTTCTCGGTGGAAGAGAAACACTACTTCTAAAAAAATTGATATTTTGCATCTGAATTAAATTAAAATTTTTGACAATGATCGCTTGTGGCGTGGGAGATGATTACAGAGCTCAGTGAACTTTCAATTTTGTGACTTGTAAAAATTTCATTATTTAATTTAGGTTTATGCAGCAAAATTGTGTGTGTGCTTGTATCACATGCGCATCTAGATGATCTTTAGTAATTGACTGAGATAAAGTACAGTGATCGGATAGATATAACTATGCTATGGTACCATCATATCTAATGTTATGGATGAGCTATAGGTCTTAGAGATTGTTAATCAAATTATGATTAAGTTTGAGCCTGACAACATAACGCAACAACACCGTGATCTTATTGCCTACCACAATTGGCATAGGAAATCTAGTTGTATGCACTTAGATGAGTGGCCTATACTTTCATTTGATTGGCGAGTTGCAATATGGTGAACCTGTCCACTAAACGTCGTAAGTCGTGATGTTGGTTTCTGTTTTGATCTTAACATATAAGTTTAGCGGGTTGACTATTTGATCGACACCTTAAAGGGCTATATCATTGGATAAAGCTGCTTCTAAGGGTTGTCACAATCATGATCTAATCAACGAGAATTTGCCAAACAATGAGTGTTTAGTGCTTAGGTTATGGATGAGCACCTGTTTTCAATGTTGCATAATCCAATAACGCAGCTTGTGGATTAGTATCTAAAGGCTACATAGTCCAGTGACACTGTTTGCTTGGCATATGGATAAGTGCTAGAAGGTTACAGAATCTGTAGACACAGTTTATTTGAGTGAGTTTGTCGCAGGTGGGGAACGAGCACCTACTTAGGTTACAGACTATATGATTTTTGGACAGGTTATTAATACTAGACTTATGACTATAAGAGACGATGACCACTAAGGGCATTCAGTGTAGCATGGTGGCAAAAAGGTTGAGGCTAAGATGGTTCATATAACTGAGAAATGTTTTAAATTCTCTGTTAGTGTATGCACTAAGTCAAAAAGGATACTCCCTGGTTGAGTTTCTTGTATTGACTACTTTGTGGGGTCATGAGTTAGTTGCTAATTCTCTCCTTGTATGGATCCTAGTATTTGAATCAACTGGCCACAAAACGATAAATAGAATCAAATATATATGTGGAATATCAACACGTATCGTCTTTAAGCAAGAAAGTTAGTGTGGATAATAGTTCTACTTGTTAGGAAACTTTATGATAGAACAGTAGGACATCTGTTACACAGCATATATGACTCTGTGGGTGTGAGAGCATTTTGAGCTTCCTATTTCATCACATATATAGATATTTTTATGCATACTGGTAATGTCAAGTTTGGAATTTTTGGATCATACCTATATGATCTTTCAAAATATCAAAAGCATTAACTTGCTTTAACATTACATGCAAAATATCAAAAGCATTAACTTGCTTTAACATTACATGGTAAGGTTGAGGATCATTTAGACATGTGCATTAAAGCTCAAATGACTAACTAATGATGTGAATATCTATTTGAACATTTTGAGAGCTCTGTGAAGTGAAAAGAGAATGTTTGGATATTTGATAATTCTTTATATGTTACAACAAAAGGAATGGAATAATTATTATTGGTTATCATTAAGTTGATGATGGCATAAAATGACCTTCACATTTTCAGTGTAAGAGGTGAATTTTAGATTGATGCCTACATTCTTAACTATGTGCTCTCCATGTCAGTTCTTTTCATCTATTTGAGTCATGAACCAATAAACAGCCTATTTTAGCCAATTCAAGCTCTAGTTTTTTGTAGCTCATATTTCTCATTGGATTAAGAAGTTAACCTTAGATAGGCTCGTACTTGGTCATGCTGTCAAGAACTCTAAGGGTCATCTGGTAAGTAGCATGATGAATGTGAGACTGATTTTGAGCCATGTATACTGATTTCCTAAGAGAAGGATATCCCTAATACTGGTGAGATAATAGAGTACTTTGAGCTCTATTAAATAGGATTTTATGCAAAGCACTGTTATAGCTTAGTTGAGAGTGAGGATGAAATTCTTTAATCTCCTAGGGATAGTGGGAGCACCTTGCCTACGGGTGGATTAGTTCCATTAGATAAGGATTCTTAGAACTATCGATGGCATGGTAGCATAGATGGAACTATTCCTCATCATCATTTAGTTTGATTGAGAGGAAAGTTTTACACGGTTTCTAACAATATGATTTTGAGCTCAGGATTGTGCTAGAAACTCTATAATCTCTTTGCTAGTGGGAATGAAATGGTGTTATGTACCTTTAGATATAGTTTACTAGGATTAACCTTGTTTGGGACTTGGTTGACTCTCATTGAGAGTGCAAGATTGATTAGAACACTTGGTTCTGAAAAGTCATGCACAAGATGGAGGATTCCATTAATAGGTACAATCTTGCTTAGTGGTGAATATAGTTACATCTTTTAGTTGGATGTAGACTACGAGGAGAACTCCTCATTAGGAGTGAGATTTGCCTAAATTCACCTTGTTCTAGCCGTATCATGCATTCAAATCAGAAACTTTGCCTTATGGACATTAGGATGACATTTGCTTAATAGAAAATTGGATGTTTATATCTGTGGGGATTTAATTAATACAATAGATCTGCATGCGATAGTTGCGAGCTTTGATAATCTATTTATGGCATAAAGTAACATCCAAATTGTGATGTCTCAATTTTTATCGAGTAATTACTTCAATGGACTAATGATGATTGAAAGACACATTGTGTATATCTAATGGTCCAAGGAAAGTTACTTTTCATTTGATTGATAATCATATATATTGTGAGCTAAACATTATTTTATCACCATCTAAGGATGAGTTGACTCTAACACATATGTTGAATGGCAAGAGCCTGAACCTTAAGATGAATCCTAAGACTCTAATATAGGATTTGGATGACCTGTATTTACTATTACATAGTTATTGAACCTCAAGTGTGCTATGTGTATACTTGGCTGAAGTTCCTTGATCTATTATTGTTTGGAACCTAAAGTATGCCACGGTGCATATTCGGTTTGTGTACATTGTTTTCATGCTATTGAGATTCTAGAGTGTACTATGTTGTGCGTACTCAGTCTGACATGTGCTTCATGTCTTGGTTAGACAGCAGAAAATAGTTTTAGTTCTAGTTTTGCTCATCCAATGCAGTTTAGAAGATACTACATGTCTTTGAGGGATTGTATGCACTATACTAATAGTATTGGCACCTGATTAAGTGCAGTTGCACTATTGAAGATGGCAACTTTCATTAGTGCAAATTGGATATTTCCTAGTTGTGCTAGTTAAGGCGACAACTTGGACATTTGTGACTTAGTCGATAGTTGTTGGATCAACAGTGATATAGTTGCGCAAAGAGAAAGTGATCCTAACTCGCACTTTGTTTTTTAGTTAATCACTTATATTTACATATGTTGTAATTGGGATATTATTGCATACGATTACCATCTGTTGTTTATCCATGCGTTGATTATATTGCTATTTTGGTTATAGTATTTTATGTTAGCACACACAATAAGTATGTCAACAAGGAAGGTTGACTCACTCACTTGAGCAATTGCTTTTGGCGCTCTGCAGAGAGCATGCAAAATTGAGATGCTATAGACTATTATGTCGCCCTATTTTTTTTTCTAGACTGGATGAGGCCTGACAGTCGAGGCCGATGATGATTATTACCCCATATCCATCATGCTTGTTATAGACAGCCAAATACAAGACTTTTATTGGCGCTTCTGAATGGTGAGCTTGTAAAGCACTCGAGTTAGGCGCTTGTGAAGTGACTAGACCTAGATTTATACGATGTTGGTAGCTTGACATAAGCTCTTTAGGAGAGTTTCTTTACCGTAGCATGTATTTCGTACTACATGTGCTTACCGACCATTTTAAGGAGATGAATGAATTCCCTGCCTCTTCACCACGTGAGTTCTTACATGTCATTTTTCAGTGACAAATGTTATTATACCCTTTGTGACTTTTGACTATGCCATGAGGTGAAAGGAGTAATATAACTACTTTGGCATGAAACCTTACAGTCATGATTGATTCGGCCTTTCGAACATTGCTGGGAAAGCAAATTAGTCTTTATTCGAATGGCATAAGGGTGAAAGAAGGATAATGTATTACATCAAGCTTTATACACATATGGCTAACTTATTTTGCTTTCTTGTGTTAAGATATAAGTATGTGTATATGTTGACCTCAAGGGGTTAGGCATGCATCTAGAGGGGATGAAGATGCCTAATCGATGTGACTTGATAGATTCGGGGTACTTAAGACACTTTCATTTATGTTGTGGTTAATGTCTCTATGCTAGCTTTATCAAGTTTGGTGTAGAACTCCCACACCTTTTGTATTCAGCGGTCGCATGACTCATTTGCAGTATGATCTCACACAATTATGTTAGAATGGTTGAGAGGTTGATATTATTGCTTTGTGCATTCCTATGTGCGAGTGGGAGATGTTGGTATTTGAGTCGGTTCCCGCGTGCATGGGCATGCCTTAACCCAAACCCATGATCTATGAGTGGTGGTTATTGGAACCACCCACTCATAGATAAAGTTAAGAGTGGTTATTGTACAGTATAACCCTCCCCCTCCCCCCCCCCCCCCCCCCCCCCCCCCCCCCCCCCCCCCCCTCCCCCCCCCCCCTAACTCTGTATATACGTATGTTACAGAATGTGCAGTGTATCGATTGGCTCATTACTCTCTTCTCTGTAGAAAAAAATCTCTCCCATAGAAACTACAGTTGTGAGTGCTCTTAAGTTATGGATAATATCAATGTTCTTGGCTCCATAAGGGTTTGATTACACTCCACCGCAAGTACGTCACAGAACTAATCACAGGTTACACATGGAGCATATTAGGGTTCAAGATCTTGGGTCGTTCTTCAAGTTTAAAACCCAAGAAGGTATGTTCAAGAATTGCTTCCGCAACTTAAATATTCTACTGGATCGATGCTAATGACCATGGCCCTCTATCGATCATAAAATTGAGTTCTCATATGTCTATCAATACAATTTCATAATAGGTGAAAGTGACACAAATATAGTACTTCATAATGGTTAATATATATGAGACTGAATCTATCTAGAGACTAGTCACTGGTCAAAAGAGGAACACATTAAACTTAACATATAATACCAGTGACTGGTTTTACTTTCAAATTATTTATAAAAAAAAAAAAAAGAATAATGAAATGGACTGCTGCTGCAAAGTTCCGTTATCATAATAAGTGACTACATCAATGGTCTGTGGCTAGGTTTGATTTAAAGAGTTAGGTGAACTGGAACATACCACAGTAACATAATGTTGGGCCCCTTTGCTTTCTTAAATACATCCTAAATCAAATTCGTCCAATTTTAATGGTCACAAATGAGACATATATGATAAAGACATGTCGGTGATATACTAGTTATTTTGTTACAAAACCTTGCAAAGATAAGGCTACAATTAACCACACTCAAATAGGGGAGGGGAGGGGAGGATAAAAAATGACTTTTATGCCTAGTTAAATTACAAGGAAAAAGCTATTTTTAAAAAAAAAAAAATTCACCAGAATGATATGAGTGATTTGTTTGTAATAAAAAACTGTTTGACGAGCGTTTTGTTTTAAAGTGAATAACTCTCGTTCAACTAGATTATTCTGGTAATAAATTCTGTAAAAAATTATTTATGGAATCCTTCAAATGCAATGCCAGCCAACAACCTACTTCCATGAATCATATACATATATGTGTGCATATGAATATTTATATATAGAGTTTAATTTTGATGCACTGTCAGTGTAAATTTTTTTTACATAAAGCATGCATTAAAATACAACATCTGTCCATGGGCAATGCATGTTTGTGTTGTACTTAAATTTTAAATGACATGTGTCGCATTTTTAATACATGCTTGCGTAAATAATCTTTACATTAACAGTGCATAAAAATTAAGCTCTTTATATATATTTCAAACAATAGATATAATTTTGTGAAAGCTTTAATTTGTATAATCATGCAGCCATTTCAAGGGCTTCTTAAGGTTTATAGTACAGGCAACAATAGAAACTCCAAACTATCTTTGAAAACATAGAGATTAGGATTTTGTATTCACATGAAGTTCCACTGAATTTTTGGGTAAACTTAATTTTTCAAAAATCTTAAAATAGATAAATTTGTTTCTAAAAATTCTAAAAACATTATATTTTATAAATTAGTTGCCATTCCACCAATTTGGCCACAATATGTTGACAACTTCGTCTCTACTTCAATGCTTTTGCCCATTTCTTTAACGCATTAGGTGGCAGATCTATTCAAACTTCATGTTAGTGCCAATTCTTTTATTTTCTGGTAGGTATTTCACACTGATTCCGGTCACATGGCACTAAACATGGGTGATCCAACAATCGCTAAATGATGAAATGGAACTAAGGACTCGTTTGGTAAAAATTTTTGACCTAACTTTTTTTTTTACTTTGTAAGTAAAAAAATTAATTTTTTTTATTTTTTTGCTTATCTTAACTTGTGAAAACAAAAAAACAAAAATTAACTTTTTACTTATCAAAAAGCAAAACCAAAAAAGTTAAAAAAAAAAAAAAGATTTACCAAACGGGTCCTAAACATGGGGGCTGATGAGGTCCGCCAAAGCTTCTTTATTTATTTAAGGACAGTGCTAGTAAATATATGTCTTGCACTAACACTATACAAACAGAAAAATTAATATAGAATTTATCATTATAATGATGTGGTTGGATAAGAATAATTCATCTTAAAACTTAACACATATCATAATGGGTCTGAATTATAATAATGTTACTATTACATCATTCTGATAGACTTTTTTGTACAAATTTTTTGAAAGAATAGCATTTTCTATTATGAAAACACTAGCAGTATACCCGTGCTATGCAAGGACCACAAATATAGAATCAAAAGTTGATCTTTCAAATAATTTTTTACAAACGAAAAGTTTTATAGGATTGTGTATTTAAAATATGATACTAAACGATACAACATCTATAGAATAACATTCATCTTGAAGGTTATTTGGACTAAACATGTTAACAATATTTTCTATACTATAATAGCCATAAAGAGAAAAAAAAATGTAGAAAAGCAATTTATGTACTAACTATTAAGTTACACTTTTAATAGATATTTGCTTATTGAAAATAAATACATTAAAAAATTTTGACAATAAGTTTATTGAGTTATATTCAAGATTAAAAAAATAAATATAAATTATAAAAGAAAGATATGAACATATGTCTAATATATATCAAGAAATAGTCATTCAAATTAATAAAATAATGTTTTTACACTTTATTTTTTGAGAAAATATAAATTAATACTAAAAGAAAATTAATTGAATTTTCATAAGTTAATTATAATAAATATAGATAAACCTTTTAATTCCATACATGAATAATATTTATGTAAAACTATTTAATAAAAAGTTAGTACACTTTATGTGTCTCAAATTTTGTATTTGTTTTTTCCTTTTTCCCTTTTTTGGGTAATTGTTTTATATAACTGAATAGATTCATTCAATATGAAATCAATTAGTGCATCGTTATTTATTCCTACTAATGAATCATCATTAAATTTTTTTCATACGTATATCTTTTTTTCTTAACTAAAAGATTATATGTTGTAAGTTCATTAAAATGAAACTGTGCTTATATCAAAATATATGATCCTAAGTATATTGCAACATATACTAAAAAAATCATAATAGACAAAATAAACTAATGACTTTTAAAGTTTCTTTTAACAGACGTATGTCCTTTGATATATGTTTATCTTTAATAACTTTTAAAGTTTCCATATTGAAAGGGTGACAATTCAAAAAATACTACCATATTAATTAGATAACTATGTTACGGATTTATACTAAAAGACATGTTATGTGTAATGACTTTAGAATTTATTAATAAATTAGCTATTCTATTTTAATGATAATATATGTAAGCAATGTTTGTCTTGCATTATTTATTTAATGATTGTGTATGTGTGCCTCTTATTCTATATTGTAGATGATTTAGTGTGTAGAGTACGGCTTACACACCATCAGTAGGATTGTAGCACAAGTTTTTAATAGGTCTGTCTTGACTATGGGGAACAGTATAGTTCCAACTACTTGTACTAGTACACTTTGTGTGTATTGAACAAGTCAATGTTGAGATAATTGTTTTAATACTGATTATATAAAACAATTAATACCTTATGATTATTATGAGTGCTTATACTATTAATCGTAATATAATAAATAAACACATGTATTTAATGTTTATTGTTTTGATTCACAGAAGAGTGAGATTCTTTGTGGATCAATAAACTCAGTGAGTTGGATAATAACATTACCTGTATGGTGAATATTAATTATTAATGGAGTCCACGTCCCGGTATAGGGATTGATGATACTCCCTTGAGGAAACTTATAAGTTTTGATTATGTCAAATCCTGCGAATGGATTATGAATCCGATATATCAAATAAGTTAAGTAGAAGGTCTCAAGGAATTAAATAAGTCTATTAAATTTAATTGTTAGTAATTTAATTTAATAGATAGGTATATGTCATCTTAAAGTGAGGAAATAAATAAGTATTTAATACTACGGAGCTCAAAATATAATTTCTAGTATGACAGATAATGTAATTATAATTCATTAGTGATATAAATTATAATTTAGGTAATTAGGGATTAGTTCTGGCTAAATTAAAAATCCTTATTTGGGTAGGAAGCCCTAGTCATACTAATCCTATGGTCTCTACTGTAACCCCTATATATACGCACTCTAAGAACAGTTAGGGTTACACTTGCTCATAATTAAGAGATACATATTTTTGTGAGGAAGAGAAACCCTAACAGTTGTGAGCCTACTCTCTCTAGAGTAAGGTGTGCATGAGGGGTATAGCAGAAATTTGAAGGTTGAATTCGAGCAATTGATTCGTGCTTGTTGCTGTTACTTGTTGTTCGAGATCATATCAGAAGGATTTCAAAGTTCATACCTACTACTATTCAGGATCAAACCAGAGAGATCTCGAAGGTAAGATTCTAATCATGTACATTAATTTCTGCTAATCAGATTAGATTTTTTAGTATTATGTGTATGCACTATAGTCGAGTTGTGAAAAATTTTGCAGTCCCCAACAATTGGTATCAAAGCCTCGGTTGATACTGTATACGTATATTACCTACTATGTTCTCCGAAAATTGGTTCCATGCATGCTTAGAGTAGAACGTGGGTTTGTGCTAATCTCTGTTTTACAACGTTCTGCCTGGTTATTATGGTCACATGAATATATCTTGTGTGATTGTGGTTTTTACTTGATTTTTAGATTGTAAACTCCGGTTTAAGAAGTCATAGAATCAGATGTAATAATTATTTTTCAAAGCATGAGAACTCCACTGTTTTGAAAATTTTGATTTCTTGTATTCTGAAACTTCACTGTTTTAGAGATTTTGATTTCTTGTATTTTGTAACTCAACTGTTATGGAGAATATGATATGTTGTAATCGTCGAAGATGGAGGAACAATAGTGGTACAAGAACTAAGCATAAAATTGAAAAAACCCTAAAGGCGTGAGAAAAATTCCTAAGAACATGATGCGGTATTTCGTTTTTGTTATAGGGGTAGCAACCCTGAGCCCCCGCTGGTGGCGCTACCCTTGAACCCCCGCGATCTGACCGGACAGGTTGATCCCCATCATCAGGGGCACTGCCCCCAAACTCTCGTGCATTAGTGAAGTGGAAAACAAAGATTCTTGGTGTTGTCATGGTGTGGTTGGACTCTTCATCACTTTAGAGTGACTTCTTGACCATAATCGCCAGGATCTTGATTATATCTTGTTTGCCTATGATTATTATTTTTTATGTTTTTGATTGTTATGTTATTAACATGAGCGAAAATGGATAATAAATAAATAACCTTTAAGTTGTGTTTTAATTATATAAATTTAAAATTTCAATTTTGGTTTATAAATGTTCAACTAGAGAGTGAAATTAATTCACGTGTTTTAATTTAAATATTTTTTTAAATTAAGAAATTTTAAAATTTTATTTATTGTGCATATATGAGTCATCAATATTGAAGTATTATATTTATTGGATAATTAAACACATGAAAATTTTCATGTATTAAATATCTAAGTGGGTGAGGAAATGTATTACGTATAAATCACACGGTCTCCATCACTAGTTTATAAGTGAAGTAATTTATTCTATATGTTGATTTTAGTATCAACCTCCCCATCGGATGAAATAAGTTATGGGCTCATTGAGTATAAACTCTAGTAATTGTTAGTGTTGGGTTAACTCTCCGTTTGAGTAACTCAATACGGAACAATAAGTCTAGAATTTAGTGATGGTATACACTTAGC